>CM039589.1:24558815-25068286 GCA_022457205.1 Saccharum spontaneum | reverse complement strand
CAAGGCGACGCAGCCATCCATGGCAATCGGTAACTCAAGTACAGAGTCATCCATGGCGCCTGCTTAGCCTCACCCTCTACCGCTCCATCCTCTTCCTGCTCTGCTGCTCGCTGCCGCTCCTATGGTGGACACCGCGGCGTCGGCGTCCAACACTTCGTGCTCCTCGGTTTGCTGCTCGCGTGCGTCCTCGGCCAGTCGGCCGTCACGACTCGGCTCGACAAGCGGTGAAATGGGGCGAGAGGCAGTGCTGGAGCTATGGGCGAGCGTGGCTTGGCTAGTGGCAACACAGATGAGTGGCTCCAAGCGAGCGACGGTGTTGGAAATTGGAACTTGCAAGAAAGAAGAAAACAGGAGGAAGAAAGAAGGAAGAAGAAAGAAGAAAGAAGAAAGAGGAGCGAGGAAGAAGAAAGCAACCTGACAGCTAGGTCCCACTAGGGGTGAGACGGCCAGCTGCTACTTCTGCTAGCGCCGTTGGTGTCGGGCAAGCGGAGGCAGACGCAGCCGTTAAGTTCCATGCTGGCTAGCTGAGCTGGCACGCCACGTCAGCAAAAGTGGCAAAAATGTATCTAAGTTAGTGTTTTCTGGGGCAATTTTGTAGTTGGCATGATAAAGCTGACAAACGAAGAGGCGGCCACCGTAAGAGTGGCAAATAATTAGAAATCTCATACATGTGATGTTCTATGATGTATTTTGTGATGTTCGCGTAGTATACATATGATGTTCTATTATGTTTTTTAATATTCACATGATATAAATGTGATATTGTACGACGTACTTTGCGGTTTTCTATTTCAGTTCTTTTATTTTTCATGTTTAATTTTTTATTTTTCCTATATTTCATGGTATATGATATACATGTGATATTCATGCCATATATACGTGATACCCTATGATGTTCATGTAGTATAAATATGATATTGTATGATTATCTTTGAGTATTCACACAGTAACTGAGACATATGTTATACTATATTTTCAGGTTGTTCAAATATTATCTATGTAATGTTATTTTAAATTTCTCTCTTTTACATGATTTTTTATTTTTGTTTTCCCCAGTATTAGGCAGGTAGAGCGTGCACCGGAGAGCTACGAGCACGGGCGGGAAACATTATCGGCGCGGCATTACCGTCCGAGCAGCTAGGCCCTAACACCCCTGAGACCGGAATTCTTCGGGTCTGAATGTTAGCACCCTGTTCGTTTGGACTTATCAATAGAATCAGCAGCCATCCAGCAGTGTTTTTCTTTCACAATAAACCAACAAACAATACTTTCAGTCACAATTAACCAGCGAAACGAACAGGCTCCGATGTCCCACCAGTTTTCGCTTGCTAGCCCGCCAATTTCCCCAGTGTTGACCGAAACAGCCCCTGGACGAAAGCAACAGCCAATAGAGCCGGAATTCTTCGGTCCGATGTTCGGACCCGAGCCCGAACGTTCGGACCCAAGCGCTCCGCCGAAGATGCATGCATGAAATATTTTGAATATCTTTTTTACTAACCAAGTCTATAATGATGAGAACTAAAGGGCACTAAAAAATATTTTATCCATTACTTTTGATTAATATCTTTTTTTATTTATTTTATCTCTTACATATATTTTTCTATGTTCCATGAGATATCACATGGTATATTTTTGTCTTAAACAATATTCCTGTTTGACAAGATTTTATAGAAAATATTCAAAATAAGTCTGACCATATAACGTGTTCATATGTGCATGAGCTCGTATTATATATATGCTACTGAAGAAGCATGCTTGCATCTTCACGTGTGTGTGTGTGTGTGTGTGTGTGTATATATATATATATATATATATATATATATATATATATATATATATATATATATATATATATATATATATATAAAGCTAACAGTTAGCTTGGTTCATCGTGCCGGACAGCTTGTATATATGGCGTCCATGTATTTTTCCCTAAAATTGCATACTCACCGTATACGTGAGTCGAGTATACAGTTCAAAGTCTTCAGTCAATGATGTAGTTTGCTAATATTCAAGGATCATAACCTTGTTGGTTTATTAGCCGTCGATCATTTGTGCTAGCAAAGAAAAGAAAACAGAAATTATGTACGTGTGCACGTACTTGTGAAAGTGAAGAAAAGTCGCAAGCTAGCATGTGCATGGGGAGTTCACGTACAGAGCCCATGTATCTTGTGCATGCCTAATTTGATGAACGAATTCGTATATCGGATATGTATTAAGCTGCCAACGATTCCGCACGTATCGCGTGCTTGGTTAGTTACTTCTTTAAAATTCTTCTCGATATTCAGTTCAAACACTACTACTCGCTCATTCTTCTTTGGTAAATAGTCTTTGCTCCCGATGCAAATGCAATCTAGATATTTGAATAGGTGTTGATACTAACTGATTCGCATTATGGCTATCTGTACTGCATCTTTCATATCGTTGGACGAAGCATATAGAGCTCTCTAAAAAATTCACATGTTGACTTCATAGCTATCGTGGATCATGTCAGATCGCTTGACTGCCACACCTTTTTTCTTAATGGGTTTAGGGAGCTTGCATTCCAAGATGATAAGTATAGGCTTATTTAAGAAAAAAAATGTTTTTTACATTCATATGCTTCGTTGTCTAGTCATTGTAATAACTATAACTATTTTCTTATGTCTAGATGAAATCAATAACATCGTACTAGTTTTTCTTTATTTCAAAGAAATTAGTTTGAATTATGTGTTTTAATGTTAATTATTTATGACAACATGTTAATTAAGTGCTTGATCCTCCATCGGTTCTCCTGGCTGGAGGTTTGTTCCGTCGTCGACGTGCTGCTCATGACGGAACCGGAACTAGCAAACCCGCCTGTCAAGGGGAACTCCACTGGACGAGTGCGGTTGTACAGGACGGAGCTCTTGCGCAGTGACAGACCTAGGATTTTGGGGCTAGGTATTCAAAATGTCTAAGGGTACCATAAAAATTTCACAACCAAAAGGCTAATATTTGGCATGTATAATGTCGCATAGTTAAAAATGCATAGTTCTATCGTGTTTGAGGCAATGGACTCACAAATTGCTGCTTCAAGTATCATGAACCAATTATACTTCTCTTCAGCTTCTGAATGAGCACTACCGACAGCACCAGCATGCCTACGAATTCTAGATTTCATATGCCAATTTCTAAACCCTTAATCTAAATTCAATGGCCGGTTTGGGTTCCCTGAATTGGAATGTCTTTCTAGCAATTTGATTCTAGTTCAGATTTTGAAATGAATTGAATTGGCTAGAATTTGATTTAAATCAATTTTTGGTTTGGATGTACATGGATTTGGTTTCTAAGAATCCGACCTCCGTAGTCCTCCCGACGCCCGGCCCTGACCGCTCTTACCAATGCTCCTGCCCGCCGCGGACCTGCTGCCCTCACTCTCCGCGTCAGCGCGTCGGCGTGCAGGATGCACGATTGCACTTGCGGGAGTCGGGAGGGGAACGGGTGTCAAGGTCAAGGACTCACAGGCTCAACATGGGCCGCTGCCCCTTGTTGTGCCTTCGTGTTGGGGTAGAAAACGAGCAGAATATGTTATTTTGGGCTGTTTCTTTATACAACTATTCAGATTCGCTATATTTTTTTCGATACAGAGACTTGTATATACACTATATATATGAATTTTTTTGCTAAAAAATTGGGTATTCAACTAAATACCATTGAATATACTGGTAGGCCCGCCCTACTCCTGTGGCAGGTCAACAGCTGGCGGCCCATCTAGTGACAAGAAAACATGGGAAGGGTGACAATGAGTTTATGGAAATGTAGTGATATAGCGGACATATAAATGGTTGGTGTAAGGCAAAAAGTAAGGATTATGTGTGTTTATGGCATAATTGTGGTAAAAAAGCAAGGCAATAACTAAATGAATGTAAGGAAGAGATGAAGATGACCAACAGGGTAAGATAGGATGAGGGTAGATAAGTAGAGAAGGTTAGATAGAGCAAAGCAATTAGTTAAGACCATTTCTAACTAGGTTGCATATCCTATGGTCAACATGGCTTTGGTACCACTTCTGTCACACTCGATTTTGAAGGACAAAACCAGATGCATATCACATGTGTGCCAGAATCAATTTCCACACATGTACTTAACTTCATTAATGGTGAACCAAAAAAATACATTGTACAAAAATAATATATTACTATTACAACTTATCAAAGTAGCAGAACATAAGCGTAGCATTCATCATTAATAAAAAGAGGACGAGGCATCCTCTCCATCTAGCCACGGGAAGGTCGATGACAGGACACACGCACCTAGTACCCAGGGAAGTCCTTAGGATAGCCATCCCATTCTTGATCTTCTGAGCAGCCTTTATTTTTGGTTGATAGCAAGGGTGAGCACATGTCGTACTCAGCAAGTGTAAAAACAATATGACTTGCAAGGCTGATATCAAGGTAAAAGCTCACATAGGCTTACTGGAGGTTAGCATTTTTAGTTGGCAATATTTTATTAAAACAATATGATTACTATGGTGAGTAAAAGAGTCCCAAACCATTAATTAAATTTTATAATGAGAGTAACATCATTATGAAATAACTGTCATCCAAATTAATAACCATTTCAATCATGTAAGGGTCTAGACCGCTCATAACCGTGAGCACGATTGATATATATTAGTTTGATCAAACTCTGCAGATGTGTTCAACTTTACCCCCAAGTCGTGATTCCCACTTGCTGGGGTTTGCAAGGTCCACATCACACTTCCAAGGTGCACCACAGGATTTCACTATGAGACTGTTCACAGTTCTACTAGTAAGTGTGACAACACTCTAGGTTTCAACCTAGGCGCATGGTAACCGTCCTTGTAGGTAGCCCAAGTAATAGACTCGAAGCCTCCCTAGCGAGACCCGGAGTACCACAACTTAATGACCTAGACCCCCCTTTTGAACCAACCCAGAAAGTTGTCACATTACTACCAACATATCTGTTACTACGTCAAGCTAGAACCATGTGGCTTGAGGTTGCATCGTATATCTCGGGTGGAAGCTCCAAGAATCGGTCCTTAGGGTGGGCGGACATAAGTACCCAAAAAGATAGGGCCTAGGTACACATTCCCACTAATCATGATTCCATGTTGCTAAAAACCATCTTTTATCATTTGTTGCAATAAGCCATTAGTCAGGATTACAGATCTTAGATAATTGTCTCATCTGCGGGTTGGAGCAGCTAAGCATAACTAAAATACCCATATGTAAACCCAGGTGCAAGGAATGATTGACAAGACTAGGTAAGTCCTTAGGGTTTACAAATTAAGGCACATGCATGAAATAGTAAATAAAGTGAATTAAAGTTGTATAGGTGAGAACATGGTCAAGGGGCACTTGCCTTCTCCAAACTCTTGCAACTCGGCTTCTTCAAAAACCTGCTCGTCGGTAACCACAAACTGATCCCCTTCTATACATTACAAGCATAGCATACTAGAGCACAACATACAAGGCAAAACAAGAATTTAATTAGGAACAATACACCAATACATAGAACAGGTATAAACAAGCCAATAAAACTGTTTTACACATTGTGATGAACTCGTAGGTTCAAGAATCACTTAAATCAGGATTAGAACGGAGAAGTTATGGCTAAATTAGGGTTTAGTGGCAGTTTTGTAAATAAACTGAACTATTTTCATATTTAAACTAAATAAATATAGAGTTTTCCTTTTAAATTCGAACTGCACTCTAGTGGGCATTCTGATGCCACCAAAGCACCCTGATGAGTGAAAAATAGCACCACTGAGTGCCTTTCACTCCCATATTCACAAACGTGCTAACTCCAAAATGTTTTGCCAAACATTGAAGCACCGAGTTAGCATTTTTAAGTACTTTTAAAAACATTTTTGCTTGCAACTCAACACGTCACTAGGTTCTAATGCTTATGCATGTAAATCAACACCTGGTGTCACCAGATAACCGCATTTACTTCTCCATTCAGGCAACATAGGGCAACATTCAGGCAACAGAGTTGCATCGTAGCTATATTCACAACTACTTGCAGCCATTTTTAAAATCGTGACACCAAATTACTCTAGCAACGAAGAGTCAATATTAACACAACACGCCATTACAACCATAGCGATAACTCCTACCTCTTGCAACAGAGCATACAACTAATGCAACACACAATTTTGGTGGCCATAAGTGAAAATCCTATGTTTGGTGTTGGTAATCAGTGACAATGCCTAAGTACTAATCCTATGCCTAAGTTGTATGTAGCATATGAGGATTAGTACATTCTAAGGTTGGTGGCAAGATGGACATGGTGATCATGATGGCCACACTTGGATTTGGATGCAACCCTACGTGATCAAGGCAAAGGTATATGCTTAAGGGTTGTGTTTTAGTAACCAAGACACCTAGTGGGTGTGGTTACATTATAGGATAGATAGTCGTACTATAAAGAGGGGAATGACGCGGCTATTGAACTCCTAAGTGCCTCTAGGTGTGCATTTCATGTCATATGCATTTAGATAGAACTAATAACGCCTCGAAAAATAATTGTGAAAATGCTAACACACATGCACATGACATGATCACTTGGTGATGTTAGCACGTTTGCGAAGGCGGTGGAGTTTGAGCGGTAGAGAGGGTTTGGGGTCCTCTCTCCCTCCCGCCGAGCTTGCGGGGCGGGATTCAGGCGTTTTCGAGGAATTGAAACGACTATTTTCTACTACGCCGGAAGTCGGAAATCAAACGGAAATCAAACGGAAGCGAACGGAGGTCACAGTGGTGACCGGACGCTGGACCGGACGCGGTCACTGTGTGACCGGACGCGTCCGGTCAGTGTCTAGTGTCTTCGCGTTTTTCAGTTGTTTGATCGGACGCGAGGCGCGTCCGGTCATAGTCGATCGGACGCGTCCGGTCGTCCAGGGAGCTTACTGGACTCCGACCGGACGCGGGCACTGTGGCGTCCGGTCAGTTCACCAGCTCGTCCGGTCGCTGTTTAGTTGTACGCGGCTCAGGGTTGACCAGCGCGTCCGGTCAGTCACGGGACCGGCGAGTCCGATCGTGACCAGCGCGTCCGGTCGTTGCGACCGGCGCGTCCGGTCAGTAGTTCGGAAACTAGCCGTTGCGTGACCGGCGCGTCCGGTCAGTTGGACCAGCGCGTCCGGTCAGCGCGACTGTTGCTGAATCAAGTTTCTAACGGCTATATTCGAAGGGGTACGTCTATAAATACTCGTTGGCCGGCTCAAGGCTCCTGCTCTTGGACTTTTGACATACTTGTGAGCACTTTGAGCTAAGCAACTCCCCTCCCACTCATCTCTCTTGCTTCTTTGCATATTCGAAGTGAGATTGAGTGATCCAAGTGCATTTGCATTGTGAGATAGCATCTAGTTGGCACTTGGTGGTTGATTTGCTGCGGGATTCTTGTTTCTCTTGGTGGTTGCCGCCACCTAGACGGCTTGGAGCAGCTTGGAGGAGTTGGTAAGAGTTGGTGATTGTTCTTGGCCACCTCCGGTGGTTGTGAGGGGTTTGTGCCTACCTCGGCGAAGCGCCAAAGGCAACATTAGTAAATTGCTCATGTCATTGCAACCTTTTGCCATTTGGTAGGTTCTTGTGGCGCCTTTTGAGAGGCTCGGTGTGAGACCGATTAGCCACCGAACCACGTGGTGAAGAGGGACACAACGGGGACTAGCGTGCCGGCAAGCACGTGAACCTCGGGATAAATCTTCGTGTCATAACTTTCATATTGTGATTGATTGATCCCGGTGTTCGGTTGTTTTTTATATTCATTGTTGATCATATTGGTTGGCTCAATACTTCGCCCCTCGGTGATAACCTCCTAACCCTCACTTGTATTACTTTCTTAGTTTTCTTTGCTAGCTAGTTAGCGTTACTAGAGTAGCTCTTTTGTGTAGCTTGCTAGTTGTAGTTGTAGTCACCTTCTCGGTTTGACTTGTGCGGTTGAGTGCCAATATACTAGAATTGTGAATTGGATAGGTGGCTTGCAAACACCCCGTAGGCTAAGCAAAACTCGCATCACGCTATTTGTTGTATTGATAAACTTGTTTAGCTTGTCTTTGTAGAAATTTTTAAAAGGCTATTCACCCCCCTCTAGCCATCAAGACCTTTCAATAAGGCCCACAAATCGCTACCAATTATAACACTGCTTGCCATAGAACCCAATATTGCAACAAAATGTGTGGTGTTGCAAAAAAGACAAAGTGGTGCTAAAAGGGTCAAATCCTTGTAGGGTTTGCTTTAGAGTTCCCCTCTTAATCGTACGACTATCTATCTAAAACACAACCATGGACTGTATTGCGTCTCGGCCGACAAAAACAAAACCCCTAACGTATACCTTTGCCTTCGGGCTTGTTTCACCTCGTCATCTTCTCTCCAAGTGTGAGCTTGCTCCATATGGATTGATCACCCTTCATCCATCTCCTAGCCTTGCCCACCACCTTGGCGTGGACTTCCCCTAGATTAATCAACACTTAGCAAAAGGTTAGTCCACTAATGGTTACTCAATTTCCAAAGCCAAACACGAGGCTTTCAATAAGTGTCATCACAATTACCATAGCCAATCCATTACTTTATTAAAATCCTTTACAACAAGCATTGGCTCGAGCCATTAGTCACTTCCCTTCGGAATAACATTTAGACAACCCATTGTTTTGGCTCCATAAAAAATAAACATCATTAGGGCCCAATTCATTAGTCAAAACTAAAAATGAGACCTTTATATGTCTTAAAGAATTGTATTTATGTGGAGCTCATTACTAATGTGCTAAATAAGTACCGGAGACAAAGATGGCTAAGTACCTGGCTAGCCTTGAAATGGTAAGCCCACTCAATTGAACTGTGGAAGTTGCTTTGCGCTGTAAAGATCTCATGGGGACCTGGTTGGCATCTACAGCTTCAGGTGGACGTAGCAGGGTACCCCCCCCATCCATAAGGACCTTTGTGAGGCTGCCACTAAGGAGAACCTCCATGGTTGGATATGTATTTAGGGTGATCTGAGCGGTCGAAGGAGATCGCAAACTCAAACCACCAGAGATATTGGGGCATGACCGACTCGATGGCATTGACTTCGCAGGCCATGATCTTCTTGTAACGCTCGTACTCGTAGGCATATCAAAACCCCAGAATATAATGAGAACGGCTTTCTCATTCGAGAACCCTACACCTCCATCAACCATGAGGGTCCTACCCTCTTCGTCTTTGTGGTCATTGTTCACCAAATACTATTTAATTATAAGGAGGTTGTAATCTATCATGAGGTGGTTGGGCTTAGGCCCATGGTAGTGGCATGGCTGCACCATCAAACATGGGTAATTTGTGGATGCTGCCAAGGAATTCTAGTAGTGGTTTCCATGAAAAAAGGATGGCGAATTGCAAACCATTTTATCTTTTCGGAGCCCACAACATGAGGCCCATTGACAGTTTCATAGGACAAGCGCCTGAGCCCAAGTTGTCCGTTTTTACTGTATTACCCAACAGCCCATCGACATATGTGAATTTGCGCGACCGCAGGGATTGTGCTGCGACGGGGTGTGGCCGTGTGGGTTGCTCTGACGGCCAGCGTTAAGCAAGGCCAGGCAAGCCTTCCTGCGCACGTGCGTGGATACCTTGAGCCTAATCTCCTCCGTAGGTGCATAAACATCACATGAAAATTCAGATGAGGCCGAAGAAGCACAAAGCAAAAGACGGCGAGTGAACTGGTCACTTCATTTCACATACAAACTCCAGTACTCCGCACTGGGGATAGCATGCATCCCCGTACAGTATTTACAGCCCAATCGGTGCCACCTCCGTGCGTTCCGGCTCCCTACGATGCTCCAGCGAGTAGTCACCGTTCGCCGAGCTACTCCGACGTGCACGCCGGCCGTCGAGGGGGAAGCTGGCGGTACGCCGTCCGCTTCATTTCATCAAAGACGGGAAAAAAAACAGAGGCACGCACTCATCAGAGCCCCGACTCACGAGTAATAGTAGTGCTAGTAGCAGTATGATGTAGCAAATGTTTCGAGAAAGCATGGTTTTTCTTGTTTGTTGCCCTCGCTCTCTCCATACCTGCAGCTTGGGCTTGAGGGGTTCGGTGGCGGGGACCGTCGTCGTCGTGCTGTTGGCGCCTTGCTGCACACACGAGACACCCACAAGGGGGGTTAGTACGGGTCTGCAGACCGCAACGAGATCGTGGATATTTGCTGCTGTTTCGCGGGTTATTTCCTTGGTTTCTCGTTACCTTGCCGAGGACCCAGTCGGCGGAGTCGAAGTAGGCGCGCTCGTGGTCCTTGTTGATGAGGGGCTTCTTCGGAGAAATGCCTCCGTACTTGCTCTGTAGAGGTGCCTGCAAACACGAGAAAAATAGATCGATCATCTGAGTTGACGGTTTCAGTTTCAGGCTTTCTTCCAAAACCGCACATCCTACTGAGCTGGTAGTTGTGCGTCACATCAGAAACTGGTATGCAGTTTTTTTTGTGAATATGTAAGGAAACTGATATGCTATCATATAGGAGTATCGTTAAACCATTACTCCGATTAAACTTAAACAACGTACAGTACGGGGCAATCCGATCTTGACATCCCCACCAGGCAATAGTTTAGCCCGCGTGTCCTAATAAACTACTACAAGTCGCCAACACTATCGACCGCAATAGGAAAACCAAGCGATCACGGCCAAGTTGTTGTTTTGTTTTGTTTTGTTTTGTTTTGCATTTGCTGTTGGCCACGGTGGCGTGGCCCCTCAAGCATTTCCAGCCACACTGCCCAGCAGCCAACGTGCTCTGTTTCTTCAGGATACTAGGATAGTGATCTGCTACCTGCAAAATCTTATCACCGCTCCTGAATCAGACAGTGCAGCTGAATTGCCCCCGAGAAGGTTTGCTTCTGATTGGCCGATGGTTCTGATGAGGATGATATTTTGTCGTCGGCCAACAGTTGTAGTACAAGGTCTAACTAAGGATGATAGTAGTTTGTAGCTTTGCAAAAACCTCCCAGAAGGAATAAGGGCGAGATCACTGTCACATCTGTCTAAATTTGACCACAAGACTGTAAATGCCGGCTTTTCAGCAATTGACCCTGGACTGGAGGTTTGAAAACCATACAACCTCTTGGAAAACCATTTCAGGGCAGTTATGAAACAGGAGTACTTTACTTCGTTCTACATACAAGCCACAATCTCTGAACCACGGCCCATCTAGGTCGCAAGCTTGCTATATAATTACATCAAGCTATGATGTAAAGATGTTGCATGTCTCTAAATAAAGTCAGAAAACAAAGTAGTAATAGGACTGAATCAACACTGAAGACTTTATATATCCTGATGGTGCAACTTGTATTGAATTGGAAAAAGAATAACCCGCGTGGCCTTTCGCCGTGGGGCTTTTAGGTGTGGACCAAAGATGTTGGTCGGCAGCAGCTCAACTGAAACCTGAGGCCCAAATTAATCCACCCAAGTAAAAATCCAGTGAATTCCCCGGATTGACCTAGACAGGTCCGAGGTACCCGGAGGCGCATTTCGCTGCGGAATATTCGGAGCGAGCGGAATGGGCGGCCAAGAAAGTTTGAATTTCGGTTTCTCCTACCCCGTGGAAATGGAAACAACAAAAGCGAGACCAAATTGGCATCGTCCTCTCGTATTTACGAAACGAAACGACCGGTGTGTTCAAGTGGCATGTGACGTCTAACTCTCAAGTGGTTTTTCTTCTTCATCGATCATCGTTTTCTATTCTTCTATACATATACATACAGGGGAAAAGCAAGCATGGACCGAACGAGTCAAATTTTGTAACTTGGAAACATGCATATAGACACCTTCATCTGGACCTGCAATGGCTGTCCATGGTAGGAATATATTTTTTTTTCGTGCATTTCAGATAGTATAAACTTATCCACCTCAATTCTTCAAGGGAAAGAAAAAAGGTTGTGTGTGGTTGTGAATCAAAACATACATCGCGCGGTAAAGAAGAAGAACAGGAGCTGTTATCGACATGGCATATAGTATGTTCTTTAGTAGACGATGGAAAAACGGAGGATCAGAGAAATTAAGCATGGAGATGGTAGTAGTTAGTACCTCCTCCCTCTGCGGGGCTGCTCTGCCCTCTTGGTTGAAGCTTGCCATCTCCAACTCCAAAAAGGCTCCCCTCCCACGGTAACGCAGAACCTGCAAGGCAGAATTGAGAACCTATAGGTCGAACCCTTGGGGCCAGGAATAATGAAGGAAAGTACCTGTTGTATAGAAGAATAGAGAAAGAGGAGGCAATTCTGTTTCAGATGAGACCTATACCTACCTGTATCAGATCAGACAGAGATTTGCAGCTACTGAAGAAAGAGACGAAGATACTACTACTACTATGATATAGCCGGTGGAGTGGAGGCGGCGAGGTAGGTGAGGAGGTTCAGAAATCAGAACACGAGAGCGGCAGGCAGGCAGACACCCCGAGGTTTGGACCAAATTCCAAAGCAGCAGGAAGACGAGTACTCCTACTCCCACTCCTAGAGAAGAGCACACGGGCCGTGCGCGTGGAACGGTGCAAGTGTTTATATGCGGGGTCCCACGTTTCAGAATTGGAGCGAGAGGAAATCAAAACCCTATCACGTTCGTTGATCGATCAGCAGAGCTGAGGCGACCGACGCCTTGCTCGCTTGAGCTGAAAATAATCGGTTGAAAGTACTATTGGCTAATTTTTGTGAAAGAAAAACACTGCTGACTAGTTAAAAATAAGCGACCGAAAGCTAAAGCGAACGGGCTCCGATGCTGAAACGGTCGGTCCTTGTTGCTAAGAAGCTAAGCTGAGCAAAAATCTCAAGGCACGAAAGGAGGCAGCAGAAACCAGAAAGGAAGCGGTGCGGCCGGGGAGTTTGGTTTGTTGCATTATATTGGTCACACTCATGGTTGTACCTGTACGTCACGCGGCGTGCGAGATTATCTTCCTTCTCAGCCTTCCTCTGGCCTGGTCCATGTCTACCGCGGCGACGTCGACGTGCCGCTGGACGCTACCATCGCGGGCGACAAGTGGCTCCGGCTACGCCTGCTAATGGGGCAAGACCCACCCCACACCCGCCCCAACCCGCTCGTTGACATTACCAGGTGCCAACCCAACCCCACCCTAAAATGAAATTAGTAAACCCGCCCCAACCCGCCCCGTTCCTTCGGGTTCACCCATTCAACCCCGATCTAAATTTCCGCGGCACCCGTTCGTGCATGGCCGCCATCGCCCGCCGATCGAGGATCGTCGTCGTCTTGCTACTAGTTGTGTAGGCGCGGCCGGGGCGGTCGAGCCAGCGACCGATCGATCCAGCAACAATGGTGGGCGTTGGCACGGGGCATGACACGGGCGTGGATGCGGCAGCGGCGGCCATGGCGCATGCAGCGCGGAAGGTGTGCGCGGCGTCATGACATTCGCGTCCTGCATGCACCGCCGCCGACGGTCGTTCATCGACCATGCTGCATGTTTGCAGTTGCAGCATGTTGTATGCTTGCATGTCAATGGATCGGAATGGGCACCATGCTGCATGCGGGCATATGGCATGAACAATGACGCAGACAACTGCTTGTCGCTACCCTTCGCCTGTGCTCTGCTGCTGCGTCTCGTGTCAGGTGTCAGCTAGCTTCGGGGCGGGCAGTGGGGCACTACGGTCGGCCATGGCCGCCGCGGCGAAGACACCTCAGTGTCGACCGTGGCAGCTGGTCGTCCCAGCGAGATCGAGCGGGAGCTGCCACACTGTCCGTCCAGTCGCAGCCGCAGGATTCGGAGCTGGCAGTGCGTCGAACGCATGGAGCCATGGACGGGGAGGTCGCCGCCGCCTGCATCTCGGCGCGCCGTGAGGGCCAAGGCCGACGCGGCTGAGGCGCGGCCGTCGTCGCTGCCGGACGCCGTGACCTCCCCACCCCGACCCGCCTTCTCCCTAACCCCAACCCGCCCCGACCCGTACGCAAATAGAACCCGTTTCCACCCATCCACACACACCCCATAATAGAACCCGCCCCAAAAAACCCGTTTCCCCCCGACCCATTAGCAGGCTTAGCTCCGGCCGCAGCCGGGCGCCCTGGCCGCGTGTCCAGCCTCCAGGACGACCGCGTGCGCCGCCGCCGCGTGGGGGAGGATCGGAGCAAGGGCCAGAGCGATTGATATGCATCTCTTCCTCCATCGGCCCCCGCCTCGATCGGTTAATTCTGGCTCCGCCTCCGCCTCCGAATCGCGCATGCACAATTACGATGCGCGCGATGACGATGCACGTGGCCCGCTAGTTCCGTTTTGTGAAACCCTTAGATATTGAAATTGCGTCCATATGAACCATCAAATCATTTCCACCTAGCCCTTGTTTAGTTTCCAAAATATTTCCCAAAATATTTCAGATTCCCGTCACATCAAATCTTTAGACACATGCATGAAGTATTAAATATAGATAAAAAATAAAACTAATTATACAGTTTAGACGAAATGGACGAGACGAATCTTTTAAGCCTAGTTAGGTCATGATCGGATAATAGTTGCTAAATAACAACGAAAGTGCTACAGTAGCGCTACAGTTACATTTCCCAAAATATTTCGGAAACTAAACAAGGGCCTAGTTTATTTATATATAGATGAGTTACCCAACTCAAATCATCAAACTGCTTGCATATAATATATAATTATCTAAAAAACTAAGTGAAAGCATCACATTAGAGACCGTACCACGTCCTAAATGACTTGCATTCCGATCAAATGGAGCATTAGCTGGGCCAGTTGAATTATATTTAACAAATCAATTTTTTTTGTTTTTTCTATGTCTACTTGTTCAAGTTTTGTTTAACAATTTTATAGGATAGCAGGTGGCATCACTCGTCTCGATTCAAAATAGCTAACTTTTTCAGAATTACATAGGTCATCCCCTGTACAGTACAGGGTCTTCCTCCTATCCTACCCACTCACCCATGGGGTCACGTGGACCATATTATGCATTTTGGGCCATTTTGTTCTCTCTTTGGGACTTGTTTATGCGAATATTATTCGGCCCATGTCGCTGATGGACTACAATAGCACATAACATTTTTTAAAGATTGAGAGACTAGTGCTCGTAGGTCTAGACGCGGTGTCCGCATGCACGCCCACGCCCACTGCCTGCCCGTTTTCAATAATGATACCTTCAGAGCGTCTATGGAGGCAGCTTTGTCCTCCGCGCCGGCTTTCTGCCCATGGTTGCAGTTTTGTGCTCTGCCCGTCCATCAATGTAGCTTCGTGCTCCGCGCTTGCTGCCACGCCCATGAATACAGCTTTGTGCTCCGCGCCCGCTTCGGTTCCCGTGCGCACGCGGGGACTGCTGCGCCCGAGGGAACCACCTTTGCCTGCACGCTCTTGCCGCGCCTGCTTATGAAACACTTGCAACATAAAGTATTTGTTGCAATATACATCTGAAACAGATGAAATATTTACAACATACGTTTGCAACATAGTGTATGGACACTAACATATGAAATATCCAGATAAAGCACTTCCAACATACGTTTGAAACAACTGAAACATTTAAAACATACACTTGCATCATACGCGTATAACCAGTGCAACATATGCAACATCCAGATAAAACACTTGCAATATACGTTTAAAATAGCTGAAACATATGAAACATACACTTGCAACATACGTATATAGTCATTGCAATATATGTAACATATATCTGAAACACATGAAACATGCGGTTGCAACATGTGCTCATCAACTTGCCACACCCCAATGGATGTTTGTTGCGGATCTTGACGCTGGCACGGAGCTCGATGCCACAGCGCGGAGGTCAAACATCGGCTGGGTGTAGCGCGAGTCCGGGCGGGAGACGTGAGGTGCGGCGGAGCGGAGCGCGAGGCGCAAGCGACACGCGACGCGAGGCGCAAGCGACGCAAGGCGAGAGTAGCGCGCAGCGAGAGAAGCACGAGGCGCGGGTGGGGCGCGAGGCATGAGGCACGGGTGGGTTGCGTGAGGCGTGGGGATAGGTGGGTCCATCCCGTCTGACTAGACGGATGACGCTCGGTAGAAAGCATTACTGTTTAAAAACTCATAGAACAATTGTCTCAATTGACTTCTACTAGACCTTTTCTTACAATGGAACAAATCAAACTATAGCAGGGAACAATAGATTATTCATAACAATGAAAATATAGCTACAAATATCTAGACACATAAAAATAAGTCATACGGCAACGAAAATCATGGCTCATTTAGTTGTACTAGCAGGATGATAAAGTTTTAGTAATGGAACAATAAATGAATAACAGGAACAATTGATGTTTCCTATTGGAACAACCAAAATATATCTGCGTAAAATGGAACATTTTCAATGTTAAATAATAGAATTGTACTAGTACAATAATAATTTTTCACAAATGCAACAATGAATTATCTAAGATATAACAAGGAACCATAGGATTTACCGATTTGAAAAATTAAAATATAGCATAAATAGAAAAGAAAAGAAGAGTCATTACAGAGCCGTCGTTGCCCCTTTAAGAAGACAACCGCAGGCCCTCCTTTCTGGCTCCACGCTGCCGCTTAGGACATGCTTCTCATTCTTCCTCTATGTCAAGTCGATCGGTGGTAAGAAGGAACATATATAGTTGTTAAAATCGTGATTCTATGGTACAATTTACAGCTTTGTGATCTTAGTTTTATCGTCTTGATTCTACGGTTCTGTTAAGTAGAACCTACGATCTTATGATTCTAGTATGATCCTACCATTTGCGATCCTACCACTAGAATTCTGATCCAATTCAAGATCATAATTTTAACAACCTTGAAAAGGAGAGGGGATCCCATCTTTCGTTTACGACAGTCCTTTAGATCTAGTTTGCTTACGTTTAGTGCAAATAAATCTACCACTAAACACTACTACAGGATTTATCAATAGAAGCAGTAAAAACAATTTCTAGAGGTAGGCAGCCCGAGTGCCTCTAGTAATTGGTAGTGCTAATCAGCGATTTTCAGAGGCGGGTGATTTAAGATGTCATCCGCTACTAAACATTAAGAGCATCTCCAAGAGTTGTTCTAAAAATAATAGCCAAATTCTATGTTTTAGCGATTATGTAAAATAAAAAACTTCTTAAAAAAGTACGTTACTCCAACAGCCTAGCTAATTTTTTTGCTTTTCAATATTTAAACTTGCCACGTTGACATACATGTGATTAAAATCTTAACCGATCGACATAATCCGTGGCTACCATTGCTTGCATGCCTATCAGGATACCCAATCGTGCGGAGAAAGCTCGTGCATGCACAGAAAGAGAGCTAGTGGGCACAAGAATCGGAGGATAGCGAGCGACCCTGACTTGCTTTCTTTGGCCAGCGGAAAGGGTGGAATAGTACGCTTGCTAATTTAGAAACTGAGATACAATAGCTGTTGGAGCTTCACTTTTACTATCTAAACTCTAAAAATAGACTTCAAAACAGGTTTAGCACATCTCTTGGAGATGCTAATAGAGGCCATTTTTTCGGCTGAAGTCCCCTCATGCATTTCTTCTTAGCTGCCTCACACGTGTCACCCATGAATCTGCATCTTATGTTCGTGCTTCTGTCTATAAGTCCATAATTGTCATGGCAGGCCAGTCATGCCCAAGGTGCAGAGCACCAACGTCGAAGGCGCCCCTCGACCCTCGCCAGCTCGCCGAACCTTCTCTCTACAACCAAGTCCAACCATCAGTACTGCATTGATGGATCATGATTGCCAATAGTAAATCACCGGCCATTGTGTCCAGCCTCGCATCTTATGCAGCCCGCCCTACTCTTCCTTAGGTGCCAGAGGCAATGCAACACCACCTCCCTATTGCACGTTACAATGCAAGTGCACAGGATATGTGAGATCTGGGTACGGTTATTGGACTTCATATATTTGTTGAATGTCAATGTCTATTTTTGAATAAATCCATTGTAATTTGAAACATTTTCATATCATAGGGCATAGGAGGCTAGGATGGAAATATATTTTATTAAGAAAGATGTGTCAAATAGTACTACTAGAACTAAAGAGATACGGATTGAGCGAAAAGACCACGCAAGGGCCCGAGGAAAGAATGATATGTATTGTATCGGGGTGGCCAAAGCTGTGTGGAATTGTGAAGACATATACGATCTTTTGATTATGTGGATGCTCCTTATTTGTATTTTCTTTTTTCAATATTCTATATTTGTTTGAGCACTTCAAAATGGTATCGTCATTTGTGTTTCTTCTTATATCTATTAATTACTATTAGTAAGATTTCTACTCTTTTATTATTTGGGCCCTGTCAGACATCAAATAGCTTCGATTTGCATTATCCGTAGGACACTTTGGTCTGTTTTTAGATCCGCCACTCTCTGTACTAGTGTGGTTTGATATAGATTACTCCCTCCATCTCCAAATAAAACAATTCCTAAAATCCGTGCAAGTCAAACTATTTTAAGTTTGACTAACTTAAAAAAAGAGTAATAACATATTGACATAAAATGAGCACATTACGAAAATATATTTTATGGTATATCTAATGATACTAATTTGATGTTATAAATTTTGAAGGGTTTTTCTAAAAATACGGTCAAAGTTTAAGTTTAAAAATTTTGACTTAAGATAATTCTAGGAATCTACTTATTTAGAGATAAAGAGAGTAGTTAGACATCTTTTTATATTGATTGATGAGTCGTTTTCCATATCTTGAAGGTCGTTGAAAGAGATGGATTAACGAAGAACCGAAGCGCTTAACTTTTCATGAGACGATCTCTAGACAAATTCAACACGCACGAAGAAAGTAATTTTCACTTCCAGCAATCACTAACATTGACATTTCTAATTTCGTATATATATGACTACATCAAGGGGGGTTAGGTCTTTACAAGGTGCATGCACACAACTTGGCCTCCCATCCTCACCGGAAGGATTGAAAGACCAAGCAAAAAGAATATGAATCAAAGAATGGGGTTTCCTATTCTCTCTCTAAGAAAAAAACAACCTATCTTTTTCTTCTTAAAAAAAAAAAACTAGGCCTCATAGATGGTATCCAGGGCGGGCCTCCATTGCCTGGGCCCAAGTCCATGATCGCGGGCCCCTTTACCGGGACACGCAACCACCTCCTTTCCCTCAGCCGCGTTCTCCTCGCCGTTGACGTCCGGAAAAACCCTCTTGCCGCAGGCGGGCCTGCTCTTCCTCGAGCTCCTCTTCCCGGAGGCCAGCCGCCCGATGGCGTCGACCTCACGGTCGCCCAGCCGCGCACCGGCCCGGCCGGCCGGAACGAGGAGGTACACCACGCCAGCGCGCAGGAGCTCGTCGGCCGCCATGGCCCGCACCCGCCGCTCCCTCGCCACGTCCGTGGCGCGAGCCACCACGTGCCCCGGCGCGTCGATCATCAGCTCCGCGACCCCGGTGCTCTCCTCCACCGTCGTCCGGCTGCCGTCCGGCCCGACCACCAGAGGCCGCCGCGCGCCGGCACCGTTCGCGACGCACTGCGAGACAAGGTTGCCCATCCCGTGTCCTAACTACTGGCAGGCAGGCAACCGGACCTTTGGCTCCGTTCCTCCTGCGAATCGAGAGATCGAGTTCCAAGTTCCAACAGAACTGTTGCTTGTGAATCGTGAGCCGAGGGCAGAGCTGATGGATGACCTGGATGGATGTGCTGCTTGGCTAGGGCTTGGGTGCGTTTGCACGGGGCCGGTCTGCTTTATATCGGGGGTGCGGAGACGACCCGAGGAAGCTTCCTGGAAGGAGCATGGTTCGGCCTGCGGCTGACACGTGGAGGAGCTGAGTGCGTGGCGGGAGTGGGACAGTGGGAGTGGAGTGTTCGCCTGTTCGGTACGAGGCTGACTTTGACTCGGCGTTGCCCGCGCACCAGCGAATACTTTTCAACACGGGAGACAGTAGATTTTTGAACGGCGATGGTGGAAATTTAGGCCATTAATTAAATCATAGTGGTCCATCATAGGAATTAGGAGGAGTGGTTGAGTGTTTGTGTCATCCAATCAAACTTTGCGTCGCATGCAGTTAACAGCTAGTGCAGTTTGATATTATGAAATTATGAAGCATGATAATCATGCCGAGTCAGCAGATTGATCAGGTCGAGTCGGCCGGGCTGCTCCAATGTTGAATGCTTCTAGTTAACACGTTGCGTTTTTATAAGAAAACGAAAGTTAACAACGGTTAGACCAAGTTTAGAAGTCAGTTTGTTCATTCATCTATGAATTGATCCATTACCACACCATCCTGAGGAATGAGAAACATATGAATGGAAAAAAAGTACATGAATCAAATATGCATGCATTGCCAAAGCAGAGCAAAGGAAAACGGAAAACATAAAGAAAACATAGGAATTAGTGTTTAGAATGCAGGAATTATAGAAACAGAGAATCGTAGTTTCAGTGAGTCTTACAGATTGTAAAAAAAAGAAGACAGCTTCATTGCATATCTTACCTACTAAGCCACTTACATATGGGCCCACGAAGTTGGGACCCATCATATAGGGCTGTAGGCTAATAGAAAAAGAGTGTTTGCTCTCTCAGGGGGTGTTTAGTTGGTGGGGTGAAAATTTTTGGGGTGTCACATCTGATATTTCAAGGGATGTCGGAAAGGATATTCGGATACTAATAAAAAAACTAATTACATAACTCGTCTGGAAACCACGAGACGAATTTATTAAGCCTAATTAATCCGTCATTAGCAAATATTTACTGTAGCACAACATTGTCAAATCATGGATTAATTAGGCTCAAAAAATTCGTCTCGCAAATTTATCGCAATCTGTGTAATTAGTTATTTTTTCATTTACATTTAATACTCTATGTATGTGTCAAACATCCGATGTGATGGGTTAAAATTTTTTTGAGGAGGAACTAAACACCCCCTCATTCGGTCATTTTGGTCCGCTCATTCTCATCCCCTTTTTTGTTCCTCTATTCATTCTCTTCTGTTTGCTCTCGTTCTCATCTAACCAATCCGTGAGAGAAGCCAAGCATATGACCTTAGCGGAGCAAATGCAGCAAGGACACCACAACGATGAGGCACAGTGAGGTCAAGCCAACCATGGAGACAACGACGACAATGGTCTAGATGCAAAGAGGTTTGGAACATCAATAGCACGTAGACCAGGTTATTCCCCAACGACTCTCATTTCTAATCGATTGCCTCGCGCACAGCCACACACACAGCCGCAGAAAATAAAACAAGGCATTAGAGTGGATGTTTTATTTCCTCTGAAATGGCTAGCTCACTACAGTATTCCAAAGGAAAGGGTGAGATGATTTCACCATGAAACACACAACAATTTCCTTTCCTCTATTTTAGATTTCTACAATTTTGTTTTGAAATTACTCCAATCCAAACCGGGCCTTAATGCTTTTAGACTTGAGGCTTGCTGTGGTACTCTAGTTAGACAGGTACCCTGCAGTTAGGCTTGCCTCCGTGGTGGGCTAGGCTTGGGAACGGCCTCGGGACTAACTGCCGCAATGGGTTTTTTCTTATTAATAGAGGTGGACACTATTGCTCGCATGTGTATTCTTCGTTAACAGTGACAAATAACAAAGACGGGCACTGTGGGTGGCTCTATGAAATGATTTTGTGCGTCTCTGAATGTGTTATGTACTAGTGTTATTTGCTAGTAGATGCTCTCGTTAACTATTATAATTAATCTATGTTAACGACCAAGTCACTTTGATGACAACACAAGTGTTATGTAACCACATCATACTTAATACTATATAAGTGCCACTTGATCCTATTTTTACAAACATCATGTTCCGTATGTTACCATCTTGATTTCTTGTTGCAATTATGCTCCATAATTCTTTGTATTAAAACTTAATTAACTTCAATAGTTGGTAGAACTTAATCTATACTATAAAGGATGTTACCAAAAAAAACTTCGTACCCACTATAGATCTCACCTCTCAAACAGGTGGACCCACGAGAGATACTACAGAAACAAATGAAACATCCGTGTTTCACGTAGCGGACGACTCCTCCTTGGCATTTCTGGAAGAACTTTTGCTCATTAGCATTGCATCAATGTCCAAAATTACTAGCTCGAATGACCACACTGATTACCGATCCACAACCATTAGCGAACTTTTTGTAGTTATTTAGACAATAAGTAATTTTTTATTGTTTGGATATAATCCAAACATTGCAAACTGTTTCTTATGAGTTCTCTTTTTAATTAATTCTATATGACAATAAGTAACTTTTTATTGTTTGGATATAATACAAACATTGTGAACTGTCTCTTATGAGTTGTCTTTTTAATTAATTCTATATGGTTTTGAGAAGGAGCTGGGGCCAGCAGGGGCCATACGCCCCTCCCCTCCCCCATCCCAATCACAACCATATTTTGTAGCAAAAGATTTATAATTATCTTTCCATTCACACTGGCAGTGAAGTGTTAGTTTTTTTTTTGGCTCTTGAGCACGTGTGAAGCTAAAAGGCCCTGTTCCTTGATGAGTTTCTTTGCAATAGCACACACTCGGCGGCTAGCACGATAGGTATTATATATACTACTGTCGTGACCCCAAGCCATCAACTGTGAGCATTCCCACAACACCAAGCTCCTTTCCTCACATAACATTATCACCACCACCACCAGCAGCATCATCATCATTGATCGCCGATATTCCTCTATTGGCCAACAAGATTATGTGGGCGTTGTCACTCGGGTTCACCAGCCTAGTTGTGGTCTGCGTGACTGGCAGGGCTCTCGGGATACTCCCGGCCACCGACGACGACGCGACAATAAAGATTGAAATATCATCGTCTAACCCGGTGATATCAAGTCCCGATCCCTACTCATACGTCTGAATCCATGTCCGCGTCTGATACAAATCATCCTTCACTTGGAGTTTACATGTACACGCCCTATTTTATTCCGATACGAAGATCACATGAGCCTGGCAGCATTTCAACTTTTTTTTTTGAACACTTCCACGGGGGGATCACTCCCCACCTGATTTTATTGATGTGTAGCACAGTTACATGATTACAATAGATTTGTACAAGGAGGGATTTTGCTAGACTTGGTGAAGGTCTAAAATTACATTGGGATTCTGTTCACCGAGGAAACAAAGATTTTGGACCACTCCTCTATGACTCTCTTGCTTTTCTTGGGCATTCTTGCATTTCAGCTTTTGATCTTCTTTCATGGCGAGCACAGCCTCGATGACATCTCTCGTTGACTGCTTTGTCGCTAACATTTCACACACCGGTTCAGACCAAAGAGGCACCACACCCTCTGCATAAGCTTATTTGAAAAAAAGTGGGCCCCGTCTTCATTGAAATGTTGGCAAATCACGCACCGGGTACCAATATCCATTCCACATCCTCTCAAGTTCATACGGACGGGGTGACTGTTATAGCAGAGCCTCCAATAAAAGTGCTTAACCTTGTTTGCGCAATTTAGATTCCACAACTTCTCAACACAGAGATGCATACCCCGCATCTGGGTTTGACACCGAGCTCCCACCTCTAATGCTCCTGCATAGCTGATCACTCCTTTACAACTTGTATGCACCTTTAACTGAAAAAAACTCCATTCTTATCAAAGTGCCAAGCTGCTAAATTCTCCATGCCCCCCAAGAACTGAAATTGTCAGAATAATCTTGGCGTCCTCCTCCCAAAAGATGTTATTCGCGTAAAGAGACGGACGGTCGTGGAAGTTGAAGGCGGTTGAAAGCAAACCTTCATAAACAGAAGGAAACCTATTCCAGGAGTCCGTCCATCGGGCCGTCGTCGTAGTCTAAAGGCCCATAATTGTAATCCCCAGCAGGCCAGGATTACGCAACCAGGCTTGCTTTGCGATTCGTGCAAATGAGGGAAGGCACAGAGGTCAACATGGTCATTTAGCACACGCCCTGCCTCCCTTACATAACCCTCCCCTCCTCGCCACTCGCAAAAACCCTAGCCGCCGCCAGACCATTCGTTGCTCGCGAGCCCTCGCTTCGGTAACTCTCCGGCACACTGCTCGATCTGATCCTACTAGATGTGTTGTTCGTCTTCACCGTCAATCCACCTCTCTAATTCGCGCTTTGTTGTTGGCAGGGATCCGGAAAAGATGGCCAAGTCGAAGAACCACACGGCGCACAACCAGTCGTACAAGGCGCACAAGAACGGCATCAAGAAGCCCAAGCGCCACCGCCAGACCTCCACCAAGGGGGTAAGATAATTTTCTCCTGATGTTCCTCTCCCGTCGTCTCGTTCGATTGATGGTGCAGC
The DNA here is from genome assembly GCA_022457205.1 of Saccharum spontaneum. NCBI lineage: Eukaryota > Viridiplantae > Streptophyta > Magnoliopsida > Poales > Poaceae > Saccharum > Saccharum spontaneum. Next base: position 25,044,140 of record CM039589.1, on the reverse strand, counting down.
TTCGTCAGTGCGGTCGTTGTTTCATACCAGAATCATGTAGCTGCCGATTTTAATGGTTGTTCCGGATAGGTGAAATCCATCTAGGTTGAATCATGTAGCTGCTGATTTTAATGGTGGTTCTGGATAGATGAAATCCGTCTAGGTTGTGAAGTCGGTTCCTGGATGCTAATTTGATTTTGGCATGGTCCGTTCTAGTGCCTGAAGTTGGTTTCTGGATGCTAAATTGCTAATTTGTTTTTGCATGGTCCGTTCTAGTGCCGTGCCACCTGCTAGTAGTGGCTCAATCTCGCGGTACTAGCTAATGCTGCTAATCATTTCTTGGATGAAAGATATCTAAGCCATTTTGAAGTCTCTTAGTGGTAATGGGAAGTCCTCAGATTTTCTAAACATATTGTAATCAGTTATCAAAAGGATTTGGTGCATAGTTTTTTTTACATCCTAGCCCACTTAAGTTCTCTCTGACCCTTTGTCTCGAAGGGTTGTCATTACTCTGCCAGAATTTGTTTCTACTTGTGATTTGAAAACATATGTAGTGCCCGTTTGCTGCTATGGTCTGTATGAATTCTTGCAGCTGGTATTTTTCTTGTCTTTGGTGTATAGATAGTCTTCACAATGTTTTTGTTCATGTTGGTCCAGTTGATGAGTCTAGTACTTTACTAGAGTGTTACTTGGACACTACTTCGAAGTTGTATTTGATTTTCATCTCCAGAGTTCTCCTGATGAGGTTGAGGTTGTTGCTATGATGAGACAATATACCTTCTGAGAGCAGATTACTGCTCTATGAACCTGGGAAATATTCTTCATATTTCCTCCTGAGCGGTTACCTGAGCAACTGCACAACCTTGATTCGTGTTGTCCTTCATTTAGGATGCTATTTGTATTGACATGCAACATAAGTGTTACTTTTGCCAATTTTCCATCTCCACCAGCAGCTTGAGATGCACGTTTTTGCTCTTCAACTGACCTTTTGCTTTGACCATGTTTGCAGATGGACCCCAAGTTCCTGAGGAACCTGAGGTATTCAAGGAAGGGTAACAAGAAGAGTGGTGAGGCTGAAGCTGAGGAGTAGGAAGGAAAGCATGGCTGTGTTTCCTCTGTTTTAGCTCAGTTCTACCTTTAGGATCTGGAGTTTTGCTAAAGATGGTACTTAAATGGTGTTAATGTATGATGGCAAGGACCTTTTGCTGCCAAGTGTTATTATGATAATTATGTTTTGAAGCTCATGCTACCTTTTGAATTACAGTTTACTTTCTATTCTGTGTTAATTATTTTTGCCCTTGGTAACTAAAATTAGATTTCTGGAATCTGGTCATCTGGATTGCCTCTGGGGTTTTAGGCTATTTGCATTGGAGGCTTACTATTTGAGATATGGCTTAATGTGTTATCTCGCTGGGATTGAGTGTTAAGCATTGTTCAGTTCAGTGCTGCTGACATTAGGTTTCTACTGTTTGACGCCTCTGCGGCTGCTGCTCGGGTGCTCGGGAAACAGTTACCTGATGGTTGAGGCCACGTTTAGGGCGTGTTTGATTTCTTGGCTCTCGCTGGCCAGGCCTACTGGCCAGGCTGTGGCCAGCCACGGCCTGGTTCCGTGGGGCAACTCCTCTTGTTTGATTTTCAAGTACCTAGTGAGCCAGGCCAGCTTAAGATCGTGTTTGATTTGTGCACAGATGGATTGGATGACCTTTGGGACCAAGAACATGGTGAAGTTACCCTCCAGTTTCTCTTTTCGACATTCCGTCGAGCACTTGGTGGGCGCCAACCATGGTCGTGGCGAGCAGCAGCACCTCTTGTCGTCGCCACCATGTGCCGCCTTCGCCTGCCTCCTCGTGCTCGCAGCTCCGCCTCGCTCCGTCGAGCCTCCTCGCAGCCGCAGCCGTGCACGGTGAGGCTGAATCAGTGGTGCTCCTCGCACAGCAGGTCCCGGTCGCGGTAGCCGCCGCCGCGTGCGCACGGGTGCGGGGACAGGGCGCGGCCGCTGGCGCAGGGACGGGCGCTGCCACCGGCGCGGGGACGGGGCGTGGCCGCCGGCACGACGCGGGGATGGGGCACGGCCACCGGCGGGGGGACGGGGCGCGGCCGCCGGCGTAGGGACGGGCGCTGCCACCGGCGTGAGGACGGGGCGCGGCCGCCGGCGCGGCGTGGGGACGGGGCGTGGTCGCGGACGCGCGGCCGGGGTGCGGCCGCCGACGCAGGAACGGAGCATGGCCGCCGGCGGGGGGATGGGACGCGTTGCTAGGATGCGAGGACGAGAAGGCGGCGAAGAAGAAGAGAAGCGGTGAGAGTCTGGAGGTGACTTGAACGGGCTGAAGAGGTCGAAGCGGGCTTGGCTCCAGAAAAACGTAATCCAGGAGCGTTTCTTGGGAGCCAAGAGAGAGAGTGTTTTTTTTTTTCATCCGGCGAGCCTGGTTCGTGAGTGGGCCCAAGAAATCAAACACGGAAGCCTGCACCTGGGGAGCTCGGGCCACCGGTTTTGGCCCAAATCAAACACGCCCTTAATTTTTAAAAATTTTCAAGATTTCCCGTGACATCGAATGTTTGTACACATGCATGGATCATTAAATGTAGACGAAAAAAAATTAATTACACAGTTTGGTAGAAAACTAAGAGACGAATCTTTTGAGCCTAATTAGTCTATGATTGACACTAATTAATAAATACAAACGAAAGTGCTACAATAGTAAAAACAAAAAAAATTCGTGAACTAAACACACCCTGAGTGGATAAACTGACGCCACTATGCGAGGCATCAGTTGAAGATGTGAAATTTGGTGGTGATGGGCATGAAACACATATAGACTTTAGATGAGTGGAGCTTGCTTGTAAAAGTTGCTGCATTTGTTATGTGGAGCAGGGTTTTAATATAAACATGTTAACAGAAACAAACAGCTTTGGCTAAATCACTTGGCATTCAGATTTCAGAGATGCCTAATCGCTCGTCGAGGCAACCAAAGGTAAGCTCTCAATCAGCAGAATATGAATGATGCTTTTCTCTGAACAAGAGTTGCAAATGCAAGACGATATATGTACAGTACAGTAGTTGCCGAAATAATCTGTCTGAACATCTTATTCGAGCAGAAAACTAGTGCTTGGATCATTGTTGTTGAACTACAAAAGACACTGCCATGCAATGAGATGCGAAATATGTACATATATGATGCCACATACTCGCCATGGCACATTGGCTAAGCTGCAGCGTACTCCATGTGAGGAGCATTCTACTCCTTGGGCCTCTTGACGATGAGGACCGGGCATTTGCAGTTCTGTGCGCAGTGGTTGCTGACGCTGCCCAAGAAGGCCCTGCAGAAATTTTCAATTGAAACGAAGATAAACGAGTGAGTAGATTGCTGCTGAACAGGGTAATTGCAGGCCAAGAAACAAAATATCTAAGGGGGTGTTTGGTTTGGAGTGTTAAAGTTTAACAAACACTGTAGCACTTTCGTCTTATTTGATAAAAACTTTCCAATTTTGGATTAATTAGACTTAATAGATTCGTCTCGTAAATTACTCCTAATCTGTGCCGACATACATACAATTAGTCTACATTTAGTGCTTCATGCATTCGAAGGAACATTGATGTGATGGGTGTTAAACTTTAACAAAACGTAACCAAACAGGGCCTAAAGCACTTGTCGACCTCGACAGACACCTGCTGTTAGTGAACTCGTGTGCTAATCCTTATCCGATGTGGTGTAGTTTTGAACAGGGAGAGAAAGCGACTACTGTATTACTCTATGAGCATGTGTCAGTGTCAGCTCACCTCTGGATGAAGCCGTAACCATGGCTGCCCATGACGAGCAGGTCCGCGGCCATCTTGTCGGCGGCGTCGCAGATGACGTCCCTCGGGTCCCCGCTCTCCACCACCGTCTCCACCTTGACGTGCGGGTGGTCGGCGCAGACGCGCTTGGCGTTGTCGACCGCCGCCGCCGAGACGGCGTTGGCGTGCCTCTCGACGCTCGCCAGCACGTCCGAGGTCATCATGTACCCTGCAGGCAGGAATGCCCCAGGGCATCAGTTGTGAGGTTGAATGCGCGGCCCAGCTCCATGTGATCTGGAGAAATTTACAACTGCACTGCTGCAGTCTGCAGTAGTAGTGTTAATACCTGCGCTGTCCATGGCGGCGTAGACCGGGCGCGGGCGGCGCGCGTGGACGAGCAGCAGCGTGTCGCCCCCTGCCGGGGACACCACGTTGGCGAGGCACCAGTTGAGCGCGTGCAGGCTCTCCTCGCCCTCGTCCACGGCCACCATGATGCGGCGCCCGGCACCGGAGGCGGCGACGGCGGCAGTTTCCATGTAGATTCGGCGAAGGATTGTTGCAGGGGGTGAGAAGTGTGGGAACAATTATAATTGGATGCTATTGACTGGAGGAATTGAGGAGAGCAGTCTGCTTTATAAAAGAGAGAAGAAGCCCTGGCTCTGGCTGGCTGTCCCCCGTCTCAGTGCGACTCTGCCCTGGGTTTGGGGAGCCCGCGGCCGCCGCTGGGTTTGTCTGCTCAGCCTCACCCGGTTTTTCTCGCAAATTCGCAATGCCCATGCGATGTCCAGTACGAGGAGCGCTTTCCTTGAACCAGACCAACCAGCCAACTGACCTGTGGAATGGAATTTTTTTTACGCCTCTTGTCTGGGTACCGTTGCAGTATCGGTTTATATACAAACTCAGACTAACCCTACACACGCACATCACATGTACATAAGCAAATCTACAACTACACTCAGATCATATCGCGTTCTTCGTGAGTTTACCGTAGACGACGGGCGCTCTGTGGCTCCACGCGTGAGAGGCGAACGAAATTTATTCCGGACTGACCCTAGTGAGAGATGTGAGTAGAATCCAGGATTCCAACTCGCGTCGGCTCCCTGCACACCGGCAGAGCTAGCCACCCGAGCTCTGCTCGGTTCTCAGTGTGGAATGGAATTGAGGCTTACCCACACGAGACATGATGGATGAGGATGATACTGCTGCGGTCAGCGGCAGCTGTTTTGGGTATTGAATTTGACCCAGGCACACGGTTTTGCATCTTGGGCTTTGCCCCCACGCATGAGCCCATGACACCGATGCTGCCTCTTGGGCTTTGCCTGCGATCCAGTCAGAGTCAGGCAGGTCCGTTGCATGGTTTTTTTGAAGTAGTACATGATTATTTTTCTTGTTTCTGCGTTTTTTAATCTTTTTTTTGGTGAAATTCCTATATTTCAACCAGACCTTTAGTTTGAATCAGGTAGCTAGATACCGTTAAAAGCTGGCTTATTGACTTTAGATTGATGAAAGTAGGTGCAAAAGATGATCTGTTTGATCAGCTGTAGCTTTAGAAAGCTACGATTCATAAGGTCTAGCTGATCTGTTTGATCAGCTGTAGCTTTAAAAAGCTACGATTCGTAAGGTCTAGCTTATTGAAACACGACCAAGTTAATCCAAGTGAGGTGAGCGTACGCTGTGCTTCCGTGGGATTATGGACTTGGAACTCTTTCTTTGGAGTAAGTAGTCAACGATTCATTCCGTAGCGTGCCTTTGCGTAGCACTCGTCAATTGCTTGACACATGCCTTCATCCGTTCGGACGCTATCTTCTACGGGGTACGGAGTACCAGTGTACACTGACCACGCTGGCAGTGACTAGAGGACCCTAGTCCCTATCAAAAACAAGGAAAGTCGTTGTAATTAAGCAATTAGAAAAATCGCAACCTTATGGTGCTTCTTCAACGGTCGCCAGGACGCGTGGCACCGCTGTGGAGGGCAGCCGTACGTGATCGTGATAGTTGTTTAGTTCACTCCAAAATGCAAAAAGTTTTCAAGATTTCTCATCACATTGCATATGTCGATACATGTATGGAGTATTAAATGTAGATAAAAAAATAACTAATTACACAGTTTGTCTGTAAATATCAAGACGAATCTTTTGAGTCTAGTTAATCCATGATTGGACAAAGTTTATCAAATACAAACGAAAAGTACTATAATATCTTTTAAAAAAATTTGAAAACTAAACATGACCTGTGGCTGTGTGAGGGGACGGGCGGAAGGAACGCCACGTACACGTGTCTCGTCTCTGGAAGACCCGTGCGTCACGTCACTCCTCTAACGAACGTTCTATAGCCTGGAGCCCTGGACGATGGGCCGACGACATGACGTGCTTGTAGATGGACGGTGGGCCGACGACCTGACGTGCTTGTACGCGGTCGATTATCTTTGGACGGCGGCGGGTGTGCCTCGGGCATCATCCGACGTGTCGGCGTTCATGCGTTCGGTGCCGCTACCGTAGTAATAATAATCATCCATCCCACCACTACCGTAGTAATCAATTTATTTATGTTGTTCCAAGGTTGGTGGGTTCCTTTTGGCCTCGTGCTCCTGCAGTTGTTAAGGGCGTGTTTTATTTTTTTTTTTGAAATGGTTAAGGACGTGTTTGGCTCACATCCACGGTGCGCCACAGCTTATCGCATACTACGTTGTCTAAACACCCACGCCACAACTCGTTGAGGGTTTGATAGCCGCACGCTTCACTCTATTTTTGACATCTCAGCTTGCCAAATGTGTGGCGGATGATTCGTCCGTCGCATTAGCGGCGTGGACGCAGCCATAATGACGGCATATATGACCAGAGCCAAATAGGGCCTAAGCCACTAAGTTTTATTCTTATTATTGTATTATGAAATACAGTACTATGTTAATATGCTATTATGTAGCATGTGACGTCTATTAAAGAAAAATTGAAATGACGCGGGTGACAGTTTACTTCCTAGTTCTTATGTATTTTACAGTTAAAGATGGGTCACAAGTGAGATTTTAGGAGTATAAATGGTTGAGTGAGATTTTAGGTGTATAAACGGTTGAGAAACTCAACTTTAAGGTAATAATATCCCTGTTTATGCAACATGGCTCGACACAAGCAATGACACAGGTGAGGTCTTTAGTACTACGTCACTTTTAAACATCTTATGGAGACATGATTTGACTGGACTTAAATTAATAGCCTGAAATGAAATTCTCTCTTGCATTGCTAATACCAGGCTTTCACAGAGCACGATGTGTTTAACTGGAACTTCAACCCACAGGGACAGCTCTTGGTGAAATTACATTATTCAACTCCATTTACTTAGATGTACAGCAACTCTCTTCAAGCACAAACTCTAGCCACTCAATTGGCTACTGAGGGGACAACTCCAACAACAAAGGTGCAAAATTTTTCAAACTATGAGCTACTTGTAAACACTTTGAAGGATGAAAACCCGATGAAGAAACTTGCACATTGGAGGATTAGACCCACAATTGCTGCATAAACACCTTAGGTTCCTATAGCCAACTAAATCTTGTAAGATTTCAAGACAATAAAACAAAAAGGAACCTAGACTAGGTAAACAGGGTGGACAATTGGTTGGCCCTGCTCGGTAGAGTGGTGAAAAAAGCGCTTCTCTATGAAGCTATAAAAATGAAGCAAAAGAGTGGTCAAAATGATCTGGTCAGATCCAACTTCTGTGTTTTAGTAAAAATGAGTACTGTGGGGGATATGCGTGGCCAGAAAAAATGGGTAAAAGCATAGCGTTAGTCTTTAATTTTAATCTCAGTCTATTTTTAACCATAAACAGCCTATAAGTTGTACCAACAGGTCCGTTCTGAATTCTTTGTACTTTTAGTTGTCAAAACTAGTCGCATGCTGGTATTTGTGAGGTAATGGAAACTCTTCAGAATAGTTCTTGAGGAAACTTTTCTCCAATCTTAGTACTCTGCTGTTAAATGAATGAATGAGATACCTTATTAAAAAAACTTAAATAGAATGATTTGAAAATTAAAGGCTCCATAGAAGATAAAAGTTTTTCCGTAGAGGCATGATGCTAACAAAGGATAGTTTAGTCAATCATAACTGGTAACAAAGTGAAAAGTCTTGATGACAATTAAGCATCTCTGCTTTGAATGTCGTTTCGCCCGTGCGGTTTGGAGTTGCATTTGCTTTAAGCCTTTCTCAACCTTGTAGAAGTTCTCATATGTTTGGGAAGGATTTAAAGTTTTGTTGTATACAGAAATGATTTGGTGTTCAAAAACAAACATGCTTGTTCTCTTTTACAGGTTGTATATTTGATTATCCATTGCCTCCACATATGAGTTATCGTCCAAAAGGTTACTTCACGGGCTTGACGCAAGCAGGTACAATTTTTTTTCTCCTGAATACATGAGCAGCGATCTAGTATTATGATTGATAGTCATTAAATTGTGGGCTTCTCTTTGTTCTTTTAGACTGTATGCTTATATGCAAAGATCGAAAGTGAGTTTTTATTTATTGTAGTGACTCAATGTAATGATTGTGAATCAATGTTTTAAATAGCGGGCTAAGGTGTTTAGCGGTATATATATATCTAAAACAGCTAATAGCGGAGCTATATCGGGCTATAGCGGGATATAGCGGCTAAATTGTACATGAACACAAATAGCGGCACCCTACCTTAAAACGCTATAACGGGCTATAGTGGCAGCTATAGCAGGAGATTTAAAACTATGTTGTGAATTAATAAAATCCTAACTTTATACAAAATCTAATGTACTGGTCACCGACCTTTTATCGTAGCAACTAATGAAGTATGTAATATGCATGAAGCAATACATTTTTTTTTGAAATTCATGACGATGCAATGCATCGAGAATAGCATTAATCGCCTATGTTAAGGCAAAACGAGGACACTGTAATAAACAACAACAGAATCAGCGGTACAGCTGATTGCACTTGATGTTCATCGGCGAGGCCGTTCTTTAAAAAGAATACTCTCCATCCTGAATAAATCAATTCCTAATGTTGTAAGTTAAATATTTTAAGTTTGACCAAACTTAAAGAAAAAGTGCAAATATTTATGACACCAAATTAGTATCATTAGATACATCATAAAATATATTTTCATAACATGCTTATTTGGTTTTATAAATATTGGTGTTATTCTCTATAAGTTCGGTTAAATGTAAAGTTTAGCTTTAGACAATTTTAGAAATTATTTTATTTAGGGACGGAGGAATACATTGAGAACAACTTTAGCCGTCTATGCTGAGCCAAAAGGAGGACAGTAACAGAGAGCAACAGAATCTGCGGTACAGCTGGTTTCATTTGATAATCATCGGTGCCTCGCAGGCCACCGGTTGCTGGCTACTTAGCTAGCTAGGCTCAATCTTCGTTTACAATAACTAGCACTGGGGCGTGCTACACCGCGCCGGTTTAAAGAGAAGTTAAAAAAAGTGAGCCAAAAAAAAGAAAAAGAAGTAAACAGTTTATGTGGGACCACTGAACAGTGTCTGAGCCCACATGAACAGTATATATGTAGGATCCATGTAAACAGTGACTAAAGCCCGCATGAACATTGCCAGCTACAGTGTCCGAGTGGCTGAAAGAGTATAAATTTATTCCTCGTTAAAGAGATCTATTGTTTCTAGCTATTCTTTACTCAAAAAGGTGCCTATAGCTAGGTTCGGCTGCTGATGTAGAGGCCTAAACCAATCACTAGCAGATAGTAGTTGGAGATAATAACCAAGTCAAAGGTTAAGAGTTGGATGACACTAGTAGTCTACTACTACTATGTCCAGTTGTGCATGGCCCGCATTGCATTTGCATCTCTCCTGTAGTGCCACGCTAAATTAACCTGTGCGTGGCCGACCAGATTAGTTGGTAGCCAGCTCGATCTGCCCTTGGAACATACATCCTCCTTGGTCCTAAACTATACCAAAAAAGAACATCCTATCCTCGCCTCTGGCCAGTGGGTCCTACCACCACAAGCACAAGGTTTCAAATGGACCACTGTTGGCTCCTATTACTATGTTCAACAGTCGGCTAGGAACATTAAAATTTTCAATCAGGCCTTGTTTAGATTGAAAAAAATTTCAAATCGATGAATAGTACCACTTTCGTCTTATTTGGCAAATACTGTCTAATCGTGGACCAACTAGACTCAGAAGATTCATCTCGTGATTTCCAACTAAACTGTGTAATTAGTTATTTTTTTACCTACATTTAATACTCTATGCAAGCGGCTAAAAATTGATGTGACGGAGAGAGAATGAAAAAATTTGGAATTTTGAAGGGAACTAAACAAAGGCTAGCTTGTGTAGATACCGGAATATTCAGCTATAGTTTCATTCTTCACGAGTACAGTAGCTACCGGAATATTCAGCTATAGCTAGATGGCTACACACGACCACAATGAACTGCCACAGGCTAGCTTGTGTAGCTAAATTGGAGAGAGAGAGAGAGCGAGCTGAACGGGTAAGGAAACCTTTGCAATGCAACGGTAGGATTATGGATTGTCGATGGAATAATGTGACAGACAAGAAGAGATGAGCAAAAACGAGAGTCGCTTCACTGTTTTGGCATCTAGGGTTGGTCATGTACGAACTCTTCTTCTCCGTGGGCTTGTTTAGTTCCTGAAATATTTTACAAAATGCTACTGTAGCACTTTTCGTTGTTATTTAGTAATTAGTGTCCAATCATGGCCTAATTAGGCTTAAAAGATTCGTCTCGTCTATTTTATCTAAACTGTATAATTAGTTTTATTTTTTTTATCTATATTTAATGCTCCATGCATGTGTCTAAAGATTCGATGTGACAGAAAATCTACTATTTTTTCGCGAAACATTTTGGAACTAAACCAGGCCTAAAAATGACTAGAGCCACTCCATTGGCCACCAAGAAACATCATATCCCAGCTCGGCTGTTCGCTGACTGTTCCTAGACGAAAGGTTCACCAGGTTGCACAGCTAATAAAGCAAAATCGATCGACTACTCTTTTGCGTGCCTAATGGTTTTGGTATTTTTTTCTCCCTTTTCGATATGCCACCTCCGAAATTTGTCACTTTAGTTATTTCATAAATTAAACTTCATTAACGACCTTAATTGAGTTTATAAACAAGGGGAGTGTCTAGTTATCTGTCGACAGATTTTATGTGTCAAATCTGTCAGATTTTAAGATGTTCTATGATGTATTTTGTGATGTTTACATGGTATAAAAGTGATGTTCTATAAAATCTGACAGATACAATACCAAAAAATCTGTCAACAGATAAAGCAGCACATAATATACATGTGATGTTTATATAGTATATATGTGATTATGATATATTTTATGATGTTCATATGATATACAAGTGATGTTCTATGATGGTTACTAAATTATGGTATTGGCTCAAGTGATGTTCACTCGGTATACAAGTGATGTTTTATGATGTATTGTGTGATGTTCACATGGTATACAAGTGATGTTATATGGAATCTGATAGATTTAGTACCAAAAAAATCTGTCGACAGATAAATAGCAAAAACCTATAAACAAATGCAATAATATATATATACACTAAATTCTTTGTAGAATATATATTTTGATAATGTGATTAACATTGAGATCTCCTTCGACGTTTCATCAAGCTACTATATTTGTTTGTTCTGTCTTCAGCTATGCTAGATTTTTAACCCTCCGCCCCACCCCCACCCACTATCTACTCTCTTCCATACACCACGACTAACACATCGTAATGAGTTGTTCCTTCCATAATATTTCTGTGCCACTTTATTGTCAACGTCTCTTTTTCTTTAACTTCCACCAACTAATCTTTGAGGCTAACTTATTTTTTATAAGACCATAATTTCTAACAGCAACATAATTCGCTGGACTGGATTCATCTTTTTTTTTTGAATTTCAGTATTCATCTTGTTGAAGACACAAGAGAAGAGGGTCTGTTTCGTTACGGTTGGAGAGAAGGTTAAATATTTAACGGAACGAAAAACATAGTGGCCCTGTTCGGCAGGCTGTTTTTTTGGCTTATAAGCCGGCTGTGGCTGATTTGCTGTGAGAGAAAAACACTGTTCCACGGCTGATAAGCCGTGCTGATAAGCTCAGCCGAATAGGGGGAGTAGTTTGTGAATAGGCTTGAAAAAAGTCTGATGGCACTGGGCTTAAAAAAAGCTCTACTCCTAAGGGTAAGACCTTCCTCGAGGCATTGACGGAAAGACAAAAGATTTGATCCTGCCGGGTTGAGAAAAGGCCATAAACTCAAGCTAATTAGGACATGCCGCTAATGGCGAGGACGCATCTACGGCTGACCGTTAGTGGACTACGTATTGTGTTGAAAATAGACCAAGGAGTGACTTTTTTTCACAACAAGAAGTGGAACTCCTGAACTGTAGGTGCGCTTCTTGCATCCTACCAATGCACTAGGTACACGTTCTCTCGGATTTGACACATTATTGTCGAAGTCTTGATTTTGCGTCTCTGCAATCAGAATTAGAGGACGATTTCTTCGATCTAGTCCATGCGAATTTACGCTTTTACAATTTTTCTGACGATTCGATGATTCTGATAGTTATACAAACACCTGTGATCTGACTATAACCATAGATCTTGGATGCCTAATTTCTTATTAAGAAATATATGCTTGAAAGAGTCAGTTTTAAAATCGGAGTAGCACACACCGTTCAGTCTGTTCGCTTGAGCTTTCAGCCATTTATTTTCAGCCAACCAGCAGTGTTTTTCTCTCACAACAAACTAGCCAACAGTACTTTCAGCCACTTATTTTCAGCCCAGCGAACAGACTGGTTCGCATCAAGGAACGAAGTCTGACACAAGAGAAAGTAGCACTTGAGTACTACTGCCTGTACACACACGTATGGCAGTATGGCAACAAATTTATTCATACAAACACACATGTACTTACGTATCACGCAGAACGGCAGGCGCAGGGACGCATGCATCGAGCCCCCCAGATCGCAGATCGGTGGTCCGCACGCAGTAGCAGCTAACGGGAGTCGGGAGCCATGGCATGCCTGCCGCGGAGGGCCGGGACTAACTAGGAGCTGTCGTGGCCGTTCCTGGTGCCGGTGGGCCCCACCTCGCTTCCCTTTGCCTCTCCTTCCTTCCTTCCTCCAGATTATTTATTTAAAGCCATTTCCGTTGCGTTCAGGGAGAAGGCTAGAGCTAGGGAGCAAAGGCAAAGCAGCCAACAACCAGAGGAACACAGAGAGAGCGCGGAGCTTGCGAATCGAGAGAGCGAGGAGGAGGAAGAAGATGGAGCAGGAGGAGGCGTGCTCGTCTTACTGCTCCTCTTCGCTGCGCCAGTGCAGGATTTGCCATGACGAGGAGGACGAGCGGCGCTCCGCCATGGAGTCGCCCTGCGCCTGCTCCGGCTCCCTCAAGGTATGTGCTTTGTGCTATGCGCATGCGCATCGATCGACCGATGGGCTCTTGTATGACTCCTGCTCCGTTCTGTGATGTCTCACGGATTCACTTCGCCTGATAGTGGTCATGTGTTCCTCGCGCCTGCAGTATGCTCACAGGGGATGCGTGCAGAGATGGTGCGACGAGAAGGGCAGCACCATCTGCGAGATTTGCCTTCAGGTTTGTCCAATTGATCGCCCAATAATCCTTTCCGATTTCTTTGCCCTGTTCACCGTTCCTCACTGTTTTATTTATCCATGGAGGTTTCCCTTTTCCTTAGCTTGTGTTGGACGAAAATTTAATTCGGGTGAAGTTTAAGCACATCAATTTGCCTCCGCCTTTCCTCTGTTTTGCATGGATGGCATGAGCAAAGCTTTCGTAAAGACTTATCTTCTGAGCAATTCTCCCTTGTTGATCACAGCATGCAAGTGCTTTTGTTTTTTGTAGCAAAGTATTGTACCTTTCTCAGAGTCCAAGTAATCAAATCTACGTAGGAGATAGGAAGGTCCCTCTGATGGTACTACTAGTGCAGTTTCGCCTTTTGTTTAATAACAGCCGTGTGGTGTTTTTTTTTTCTACTGACAGAACTTTGAGCCGGGCTACACCGTTCCTCCCAAGAAAACCCAACCTGCTGATGTCGCGGTGACCATCAGGTGTGCATCTCTCTCTCTCTCTCTCGTAAATGGACAATGGTAGTATTGATACGCGCATTAAGGCTATCGAACAAGGTGAATGTTGTGTTTAATTGTAGGTCAGTTCTAGTTGTTCCATAATAATAATAATAAAAAACTGTCATCAGAAGTCAGAACCTGACGCCAACAAGTGTGTGTCTGCCAATGTCCCTTGCTTTGCTGAACATCCATTTCGGCCATTTGATTCTTTCTTTCTTTTTGTTTGGCATCCTCATCCTCATCCTCATCTGAACCGAGTGGTCAAGTATGAGGGGCTGGCTCTCTCGCTAGGTTGCTGACCTGACCAACCTATCTTTATCTTCCATTGATTGATTAAATGGAATCTGCCAGCGAAGACAGGCACTTAGACGACCAACCACCCGTTCTTGATAGCTCATCGCATTCGCATTCGCCTTCGTATACTACCACCAGCCAAATTCCAAGATGGCTGTCTGTCTGTCTGTCCATGGCATGGCATGTATATCACAGGCGTCCAGCCGTCCAGGCCCCTTCTTCTCATCCACCGACACAGCATGCATTCTCACTCAGCCCTGGTCTGGTCATCATCTCCAAACCAAGCAAGCAAGAGAACAAGCATTCTGATCAAACAGTGCTGCTGGTCAGGCACATTCCATTCTGGCAGCTGTCGCAGCATGTTATGTTCTTCAGGATTCCTGAGGCGGGTGGGGGTCTGTGTGGCTGCCAGGTGGGTCCGGCCCAGCTGTTCCCGTTAGTTAGCCAAGCCAACCACCGGGTCCCAATCATTGTTTCGCCGCATGAGATGGCAGATAAAGATGATATGATGCGGATGCCCTTGCACTGTTGCTGCACATCTGCTGGAGTAGACCAATGCTATGCAAACACTCCACCCTGCTGTCCCTGTCCTGCACCGTTGGCACAGGAGTCAAACCGTCCGTTCATCAGTAGTTGCTGCAGCACGACCAATCATGCGTTCGCAATTCTAACTTTAATGTGACTGACGGAGACAAAAGCATGGCATCTGACGGGTTCACAAAAAGAAGAAAATTTGTGGAATCTGTCGAGCTTGGCTGTTCAGCAACCACCAGTACAGTTACTACCAGCCATTGCCATTGCCAACCACCACGCGCGTTGCTGATCTGTGCTTGCGTGGTGTATGTGCAGAGACAGCGTGGAGGTGCCCAGGCTACAGTACGAGCCCGAGGAGGAGGAGGAGCAGGTGGACGCGGCGTTGATCGGAGCCAGCGATCCGGAGTACGCCGAGTGCGCCCGCGCCGCCGGCAGGAGCGCGTCCTGGTGCCGCTCCGTGGCCGTCACGGTACGTGACTGACAGAAAACCCAATCACATTTCCAGTTTCAGACTTCAGAGAACCCCCATGCACTGCAATGCATCGTGTCTGAACTTGTGCATTCTGCTGTCTGTCCCTGTAGTTTACGATCGTCCTGCTGCTGAGGCACCTGGTCACCGTGGTGACGGTCGGAGCGGCCAACCAGTTCGCCTTCAGCCTCCTCACAGTGAGTAGTCCTACTCCACCTGAATGAATGAATCAATGCTTCTTCGAGGTTTCTGCGTGCGATCAGACTGTAACATAACAGTTGTTTCTTTCTTGGCTTGGAACGGAAGGTATACTTGCTGCGGGCGAGCGGGATCTTGCTTCCGTTCTACGTTGTCATGAGGCTCATCTCCGTGATCCAGCAGGGACAGAGGCAGTACCGCCTGCAGCTGCTCCAGGTTAGTCCATCGATTGCCACTTCTGTCGTTGGGGGGCTGTTCTGCCGGAGGGAAACAGTAGTTGGAATGGAAGGTTGCTGAATGTTTTTCCTTTCTTGTCACTGACGACCTGTAATTTTGTATGTTGTTGGTGCTGCAGGAGCAGAGGAGACACGCGTTGAGATTGGCCCGGCTGCACGGTCAGGAACAGCAGCAGCATGTCATCCTGGTTCGCTGAGGAAGAACGCAAATGCAAGACAAGGAGGAAGGCATTGGTCTAGTGTTCATATATTCATTCATCATGTACAAGGTTGTAGAATGTACCGCTCCATGGTTCAGGCCTTCAGGGTGAACGCCTGAACAGGAAGCACGCAAAGAAAGCATTGTCTACAAGCCACAAGCTTATATGTACTACCTCATCGTGCCATTTCTGGAAACCTGAAAATTTCTTGCTAAAAAGATCAACATATATAAATTTGTAAAAAGAAAAAGGGAAAGAAAGCTGGCGCAATGTTGGATTACCGATCGCCTCCATCTCCCTCTTTATTCATGAATGCACTGATGTTGTACTACCACCGCAGAACGTATAAATAGGAGCACGACAGTGATCCTGTACAGATCCACCCACTTTATTCCCTTTTAACTTCAGAGTTCAGAATATGATATGATGGAGCCCATGTCTATATATATGGCACTTTAAGCAACCGCGACAGAAAGCGATGCATACAAAACTACATACATAGTAGCACAAGCGAATGACAGAAGAAATGGTTAACGCAAAACCCATCTGTGTATATAAGAACTCTGATACAACCACAATATGCATTTGGCCTCTTCATAAATAAGTCACCCACCTCTCAAACAATTTGATCTATTTAATCTCCTATAAACTAAATAAAAATAGCTATTTTGGTAATCAAATTTTGTAGTTTGGTGTGTGTCTGGGTGTTTGGGTTCTTATCCCGTATTTTCTTCTTGATATAATGAAGCACATGTGATTTATTGTAAATATATAACTATAGACTCATATTTTCCATTGTTAATGTTGCATGTTCTTTTACTCAATAAATGTGTAATCACAAATCATGCTAATATTTTGTTTAGATAAAAAAAATAGGAAATCATATTTCTTGTTGAAGTTTTTTTCCCAAAGAAATAGTAAAATTTCATGAATTTCTCTAGTTTCGGGGGTGGCCGAAAAAATTCAAATGCCAAAATCGAAAGGGCTCTGTTTGAGCAAACTATCCCCCTAACATATTTCTAGGTATAGCAACCAAATGGTCCTGTCGAGATAATTACTTTAGGTCATCCTAAATTGTGTTTTTCTTTCTTCCCATATGCCTAATTTGATGGGTATTGTATCTTAATTTACAAAATATAATATACTGAATTATTGGTAATCTCTTAATTATTTAGTTAGTATTGCTCATCACAAATTGAAATTCATTAAGGCTTTACGCGGTACATGAATAATACCTTGTCGAGTAATATCTATATATAGGAATATACTATTTCAAATAGAATGAGTTATATGCTAGGTATATAAAATTATTTTTTAAGAAACCTGGTAGTACTAATATTATTGATTGTTAACGCTGAATATGTTTGATGAATAATAGCGCTGAGAGACTTAACGCGGCATCAGCATGTCATCAGAACGCGAAACCAGATTATTAGACCGATGAGCATCCAAGGCGCAAAACTGTTGTGAACACATTTTCGACGTACATCTACTGTGAACATTGATCTAAAGCACGCGTACGCTACCAAGTTTTGGAATTGAAACTATGAGCACGTGGCGATGGCAGGCCGAGAGGAGTAGCCGGCCGGCCGGTAAACACGTGACCTCAGTCATGGAAATGAAATCAAATGCGCCCCACAAGGAATCGTACAAGGAGCAGCTTGACAAGATATAAATGACAAGCAATGAAGCAAGTAAAGAGAGGCCGGCCCCTGGAACGGAGAAAGTGCCATGAATTTCAGCTGCTGTTCCAGTTCCACTATATGAACGTTCGGTGAGTAGTCAGTCTGGTTGGGGACATGCAGCTTTATGTACCGCTGAAACTGAAAGGCAAAGGACCGACCAACACCCCAGCAACAGATCGGGCAAACAGATGCAATGCAAAGAGGACCACCACTATCGAGTATGGTATGGGGCGAGAGGATATGGATCTATAGATCTTATTAGACCACGCAGGGCATGGAGGATCCCAGTCATCTATGATTCAAGGTACCTTTGGTTGGGCTGTGGCTTTTGAAAAAGCTGCTATGAGCTTTGGACTTTAGAAAAGCAGCTTTGGTTTGTGGGCTTAAAGCCCGTTTGGTAGCGTGACCGTGGCTTTTGGGGAAAACTACTTTCTTATGAGTGGACCTCGCCTGTCAGCCCCTCCACAGCACATCTTCTTCCTCTCGACAGTGTTCGCATCCAGGTCGTCGAGGCCGCATCTGCTCGAGGGAGGCTAGTCGCCTGCCGGAGTGACGGTGGAGGCCGCGACGCATGAGTAGGGAGGGGGCTCGCCGGCGGCTGCAGTCAAGGGAGGGAGCCGCGTGCCTGCCTGCCGGTGCCGGGGATGGGGCCGCACGCCCACCCACCATGGTACCTCACTGGAGCCGCATCCGCTCCCGCTGGAGGCAAGGCCGGAGCCACGGGCCGCCGGTGTCGAGGCTCCTGTGCGAGTCCGCACCGGCTGCCGTGGTCCCTGCGCGCGCACTGGAGGGACAGGGGCAAGGGAGGGGAAGGAGCTCGCCGCCATGGGGTGACGCCCGCTCCTCGCCGGAGCCGTGCTTGTCCGCGCGAGGAAGAGATGCGATGGGGGAAGATGTCACTCGAATAGAAAGAGGAAAGAAAATAACGATTCGTTTCATAACCAGTGGCAGGTGGGTAATTGGGGTGGAGGTGCTGTGAAATTTGTACCGGACAAAAGCTGCTTTTGGCTGTGGCTTTGGGTGGAAGTCAACCCCTTTGGTTGGCTTTTGGCTTTTGGGGAGTAAAAGCCACAGCCAAAAGCCAAACTAAAGAGACCCTTCTCAATTCTTTCGGGCAACACGGCAGGAGTAGAGAAAACATTTGTTCAATGATGCAGAAATTTTCGTCCATTTTGGTATGGAAACCTGTGAAGAGGCTTATCAAACCACCAATCTTTGCTGGTGACCAGCCGGCAGCATCCCAGGTGGGCTTTTGTTGCAGTGTATTTCCATTTTCCATTTGTTATTTTTAAATAAATTCACTTATTCTTCTCGCAAAATATGGTTCGATCTTACTCTTTTTTTTCTCAATAGGACTACAATATACTTTATGATGCATTTTTTATTCTTTCAATAGTACTCATGAGATATTTTACGGTGTATTTTAGATGATGCACTTTTCTATAGGACTACAATTGTTCTATGATGTATTTTTTTATTGTTTCGGTAGTACTCATGAGATGTTCTCGCGTATTATGCATGGCATGTTGATGGTGTATTTTGGATTGTTCCATTATTCATCATATGTTCCATAGTCTATTTTTTTATCATTCTCATATTGTTAATGAGATTTTCCATGGTGTACATCTTATCATTTTCCTTACATTCACGAATCACGAGTTATGAGATGTTCTTCTATGATACACTTTTTATTGTTTAGTTAATATTCATTAGATGATCAACGTTATATTTTGATTGTTCTCATATTATTTAGGAGATTTTTCATCGTGCATCATTTATATTTTGTTTTCTTCTTTTTAATTTTTTTATATTTAATTGTTGTTATTTTTTACTTTTCATATATCTTTCATAGCTTTTTTCCGTGCATCCATATATTGCATAATATTCTCACTTGTATTATTTATTTCTTCTATAATATAATAAAACTATTCTTATAGTATTTATGAGGTGCATTCTGAATTATTTATTCATGGGATGTTTCCATGATGTATTCTATATTTTTTACATAGTATTTTTTAGATGTTTTATGATGGATGCTGAATTTTTTCTCAAAATATTCATGTTCCATATATTGTGGATTTCATTTTTTATATAGTATTCATGAGATGTTTCATGATATATTTTCCATTATTTTTTTTTGAAAGGATGATCGTGGAGTAGAGCTCCGGTGTCCATAAGATATCATGTGTCTTAGGTTGTTTGCATAGTATTCATCAGATATTTTGTGGTATATTTCAATTGTTCCTGTAGTATCATCCATGAGATGTTCTCTTTTTTCTACTACCACACATGAACATCATGGAATATGATTCATCTGAACTTTAAATTTTATTCTCCTAAATCTAAATTATTATTATCCTAAATCATAGAACCTTTTTTGAAGACGTAACATCCTATTGTGAACCTAGAACATTGTTCATGCTTAACATTTTATTAGGAACCCATTTTTTCTCCCTCTCGCACCTTATTGTTATATGCAAAACATTTCATCGTGAACCTAGAACATTGTCACATGCTAAACTTACTATAGGAACATTTTATCATGAACCTAGAACACATTGTCGCATGACAAACTTGCTATAGAAACATTTTATCATGAACCTAGAACATCGTCGTCCCAGAATGATAAGTGTGATTTGATTGGGAAAATTTGAAGAAAATAGATTTTGACCATTATGTTTTCTTACTATATATGTTACAGTTTGCTAAAAATCAGAGACACTTTGAATGCAAATTATTGATAGAAGTTTCATATCCTAAACTTGTATATAATTTGAATGATTGTTGGTCTAGGACGGAGAGAGTAAAAAGAAAATATTTTATCTCCATGATGAAAAATGTTCTTCAACCAATTTTATCTGAATATACTTAAGTGGGATCTTTTCTAAAGCATTTATTGTAAAACAACATTATAATACAATTGGAATTTAATCTCGATACTTGGTTCATAAAGTATGATTGTTTCTAATTATAAAATGTTACCATGAGTGGTGATGTAAGCAACTTTGTTGCAATTGCATACATGCTTCTTCTATATGGTTGCGGCTTACTTGGCCAAAAAAATATAGTTGATGTCTCATTTGTTTAGACTATATTAAAATAGTACAGAAAGAAAACTGAGGGAGGAGGATATTTGGTGGAGGACTTGGCTCCAACTATACATGGCCATAAGTCCCAAGGGCCATGTGTTGGCCCATGGCACACTGCTATGGCCCAACTTAGGCATGGGACTGCTCGACGCCTATCATGCTCATGCTGGCTTTACCCGATGCACGAGTCGCGTGCCTGTGCTCCACATGGAGCCTGTAATGGTGTCACGGCGTGGCCTGTTTAAGAGAAGGCCCACTAAACCCATCCTAGGCACATAAAGTGCAATGGATTCCAACGTAGATTGTGTTGGATGCCCAGGCACCCAGGCCAAAGTTGCAACCACCTTATGAGGAGCAATTTTTGACCCTTTGTGCACCCCCCCGGCCCACAACAAGGCACCCACACCAGCCCAAGCCCACGTCGTAGCTTCCAGGAGAAGGAGTCCGCAAGGGGCACGGTCGCACGGAGGCAGCGACGTTTCGCACTTCCGCTTCCGCCTGACGCAGCGAACCAACGACGCAACGTCGCAACTGGGCAGCCGGCAAGGCACCGACGCCGGCGACGATCAAAGCTGGAGTGCTGGTCGCGGACGCCGGCTTTCCCTTCCGGCCTTCCTGCTTCAGAGCTTCCCTGCCTTCGAGCCGAGCCGAGCGAGCGCCTGATGGCTGCGGCAACAGTCTGATGTGAGGGTGCTCACCCTCACGGTCTCTCTTGCTCTCTCCAAAAGAAAAGGCAAGGAATCAAATCCTCAATTTATTTATCTTGTATTTTAATCAGTTAAGCCTCACATTCGATTTCGATTCTTCCTGGTTGAAATTGGGTAGGTTGCAATTTAGGGTTACTGATTAATTGGGGTTTTCTCTTTTTAGTATATGCATATACATTTATGATAGTATGGATCTTCAATTTAATTATTTTGCAAATGATAGGTAATCATGGAGAGGTTTTATAAACGGAAAGCTCCAGACACAGACACTGCCAACAATAACAGCTGTCTAGATGATCTCAATTGGGAAGAGGAGATTAAATATGATCCAGGCTTGAGAAAACCAATTGATGCTTACCATCCTAACCATAGAGAAAAGGTCAGAAGAAAATATTTGGAAAATGGACCTTGTCAGCCTCGCGCGTGTAATTTTCCTGTGACAGATATTGGAGATAAGGCGAGAAGATTTATCCCGGAATGGTTTGATGAGTTTGGAAGTTGGCTTGAATATAGTGAATCGAAGGACAGAGCATATTGCTTTTGTTGTTTCTTATTCAGAGAAAAGAAGGATCCAGGATATGAATTATTTGTACTTAATGGTTGGAATGGCTATCATAGGAAAGGAAGGTTAAAGTCACATGTTGGTGATGTTGGTGGCTTACACTATAATGCAATGAAGAAGTGCGATGATTTGTTACAAAGAAAGCAACACATAGATGTTGCTTATAATCAGATAAGTGAGACTGCTAAGAAGGCTTATTTTACTCGGTTGAATGGATCCATTGATACTGCTAGGATATTGTTGAAGCAAGGATTGCCTTTTCGTGGTCATGATGAGTCACTAGAATCCAACAACAGAGGGAACTTCAAGGAGTTTTATGATTGCTTAGCACAACATGATCCAGAGTTACGCAAAGCGGTGAGTACAAATGCTGCAGCTAATAGTTGTTTGCTAGCTCCTGAAATTCAAAGGGACATTGTTGAATGTTTTGCAAATGAGATTGTACACTCTATACTTGAAGAACTTGGCAATGATGTGTTTTGCTTACTAGTTGATGAGTCAAGAGATGTTTCTTGTAAAGAACAGATGGCTGTGGTCTTGAGGTATGTTGACAAATGTGGGATTGTGAAAGAGAGGTTTGTTGGTGTTGTGCATGTGACTGAAACAACTTCTTCTCACTTGAAGTCATCTATTGATTCTCTACTTGCAAAGTTTAAACTAAGCTTAAAGCAATGTCGAGGCCAAGGATATGATGGTGCTAGCAATATGCGAGGTGAGTTCAATGGCTTGCAATCATTGATCATGAGAGAAAGTAGGACAGCTTATTATGTGCATTGCTTTGCTCGTTGGAGTTCTCATTACAAAACTTTCAAAAGTTTAGTCAACATGTTTTCTACAATAGTTGAAGTGCTACAAGTTGTTGAAAAGGATGACAGAGATTGGAAAAATAGAGATCAAGCATCAAATCTTCTAGTATACTTCAAATCATTTGACTTTGCCTTTTATTTGCATCTCATGTTGACTACATTAACTGCCACAAATGCCTTGTCATTAGCATTGCAACGCAAGGATCAAGACATTGTTAATGCCATTGGATGTGTGAAATCAACTAGACTTCATTTGAATAATCTTAGAAGAGATGGGTGGGACAAATTTTTATATGAAGTGAATGAGTTTTGCGACAAGCATGAAATTGACAAAGCGGAAATGGAAGATGCATATATTGATCCCCGACAGCCTAGAAAAAAAACAGGAATTACATACAAGCATCACTATGAAGTGGATTGCTTTAATGATGTTATTGATTGGCTAGTTCAAGAGCTTGATAGCCGCTTTAGTGAGACAAGCTCTCAATTGCTTGTTTGATCGGCTGCTTTCGACCCAAGGGATCAATTTCATGCTTTTGATGTGGAGACTTTGTTGAGCTTAGCAAAACTATATCCTGATGATTTTAGTTCTGATGAGTTGAGGGAGCTTAGTCATGATCTTTGCATTTACATTGCTGATGTGCGAGAAGATGCTAGATTCTCTAACATCAACACTATCGGTGAGCTCTCTCAAAAAATGGTTGAGATAGGAAAACATCGTCGTTATCCATTGGTCTATCGACTATTGAAGCTTGTACTAGTGCTGCCTATTGCGACTGCAACAGTTGAGAGATGCTTTTCTGGAATGAAGATTGTCAAAACAAGTTTGTCTAATCGCATGGGTGATCAACACTTGAGTCATAGACTTATTTGCTATCTAGAGAAAGAAGAAATGAAGAAAGTTAGCAACGAGGCTGTGGTTCGTCGTTTCATGACCATGGAAGGAAAAGGGCGTAAATATGATCTCTGATAGGTAATGTAATGTATCTACTTTTAATCAATAATGCTACAATTTATTTGCTAAATAATTGACATACTTGTTCTCTTTCCTTTTAGGCTAGCGGGATCTTCATCATGGTCTCTTGGATCAAACATTTTGCTATATGGGCATGTTTTCTTGATGATTTTGGTATTCTATCAATGACTACACTTCTTTTTTGTTAAATGGTGAGTGCTATGTTTCGACCAAAATCTCAAATTTATTGCTAGAAGTCGAATTTGATATTAAAATATGGTAGTTACACATTAGTTATGCTATTTTTTATTGAACATTATATCGGTTAGTGTACTTATGAATTAAGTGAGGCACCCCCTGTCATTTTGCTCTAGCTTCGCCCCTGATTCCATCAAACTCTAGCCCCCAGTCCCCTACTCCCTCACTCGTGCCTATGCAAGTCCGACGCCCCTGACAAGTTCATTGCCATGCTTCTCCTCTGCCGCCATGACGTGCTCCCTTCTTATCCTTGCCTCTTCTCCTCTGATGCCAACGTCGCCCCCTCCGTTCTCCCCTCCAGGGCTGCTCCTCTGACATCTCATGTCCTCCACTCCACCACCTATGCAGATGCAGGAGTGATGATTATCCCGAAGAAGGTCTCCTCCCCTTCCTTCTTTGTCGGTGTTGATCTAGTGATCTCTGTGTGTGAAATTTTGTTTGTATATGAATATAAAGATATAGTTATTGCAAATTTGTGATTTTTATTATTTTCGGGACTGGGCCATGCGTAATCGAACTAGGCCGAGCTAATCTATAGCTCCGACTAACAGCGCCCTATCAACACAGGCAGGCCGCCCACCCGCTTTTCGGTGCCCTGCTTCGGCCCATGGAGGATGGAGCAGGCCTATCAACACAGGCAGGCCGCAGACCAAGACGTGTGCCTCGGCCTCGAAGCCCATAAGAGCAGGTATAATAATAGGCTTAGCTAATGCTGATGTGGAAGAGAGAAAGGAGGTGAGAGATGAGAGTTTAGCTCCCATGCAAGCACTAAGTTGGACACGAAAGCATGGATATTAGTGGGCTCAAATAGCAAGTGTTACGAGAAGAAATAGAAAAGAAACTTTTTAAAGACAAATATGAAACATTTATTGTATAACTCAAGACACAAGCAAATTGGCTCTATAATTGGCCTGCCTCTAATGCGACCGATGCCCACTTGTACGCGACAGCCGAGGGAGTCAGTGCCGAACGCCCTGGAAACCGCCCGCCGTGTGCCGGTGTCCACGCGCTCCCGGTGCGGCCGCCACGACCGCGGACACGTGCCGGGCCTCGGCCACGCGTCCCCCCGCGGCCGCCTCGCCGCATTAAAGCCCCGGCGCTCGAACCCCGGCACTTCATTATTCCAGTTCTGTCCCATCGACGGCGCGCCGTGACTAGTGAGCAGAGCAGTGCGCGCCCCGGGCAACGCAAGAAGAGGCGAAGGAGAAGAAGATGAGCAGGCTGGACACGCGCACGCTCAAGGACGAGCTGACGAGCATGGACAGGCGGTGCCTCCTGGACCTCGGCCACCCGCTCCTCAACCGCGTCGCCGACAGCTTCATCCGCGCCGCCGGGGTCGGGGCGGCCAGGGCCGTCTCCAGGGAGGCCTACTTCGTCACCGTCGAAGGTACCATGCATCCCCGTGTTGTGCGAGTGAGAGTGAGACGGCAGCCAGCGGCTGGTGCTCTGCTCACCGTCCATTATTACAATCTGCAGGGCTTTCAGGAGACTCGTCGGGGCTGGACCCCGACGGCGGCAAGAGGGGCCATTTCTCCAGCATCAGAGGTGATGACGGCCAGAGGTCGCTCGACGCAGTGGTATGTTACGAACACAGCTCAAAGCTGCGATTTGTTTTGCAGATTCAGTAATCGTTATTATTTTTTGATCTCCCTCCGACAACTTACTGCCACATGCAATGCTAAACTTGCTGCAGGTAAAAACGGCTGGCAAGGAGGCCTTCCAGTGGGGTGAGTGTTCAGCTCCAGCAAGCAAACTCAAAGCAGAGACTGATTACAGTCTCTTTAGATCTAACAATCGGAAGTTCATAAGTGTAACACTGTTTTTTTTCCTCGACGTGCAGGGTTGGCAGCCGGAGTCTACTCTGGGCTCACGTACGGCCTGAGGGAGGCCAGGGGATGCCACGACTGGGTGAGTGCCATTTCCTAATCGTAAATACTACTATTGCTGTCTTGGCTCGGTCTCGCGTGTAAAAAACTCTGAACAGCTTCGACAGAAAAAAGTAAAGCACATGCTGATTCCTGCCCGTTTACTCCTTGTGCAGAAGAACAGCGCGATCGCAGGTGCAATCGCTGGGGCGGCGGTGGCGCTCACGGGTGACGCCGGCGGCCACTCCGACAAGCTCGTCCATTTCGCCATCACCGGCGCTGCGCTCTCCAGTGCCGCGAGCTTGCTCTCCGGCATATTCTGACTGAGCCCAACCAGTGCACCGGGCCCGGGGCTCGCTGCCCGGTTTGGCCCTTCATCAGAGGGTTTAGCATGAAAAGTTGATTTCAGGCCAACAATGAAATGTCTTTCTTGGTCCCTGTCAGCTTCCTTTCCAGTGTAATCTTGCTTCGTGTATCAGTTTCTAAGACATTCCTAATTATCTTCTCCAAGTTTCCTGTGGTTGGACGTGTGGAAATGTATTTTAGTACAAAAAGTTCGAATATTTTTCCTAGATGCATACGGATACATACGATACGACTAGAAAATGCGAAAGGACGGTGACATGTGAAATCGACAACCGATGTAAAAGCGGTGCATCTCCACAAATCTGACATCTGACTGATGTCGCCGTTCATTAGATTTCTAATGTATATCCGCACCATTGCAATGCTACCGTTATAGGAAGTGTATGTGCATGCTTCTTCACGGTAATAATGTAGGCATGAATTTCACACTTTGAGGAAAGAAAGGGAAAACAGCCGAGCTAACAATCCTTCATGTAAACGTAAAATTGACGCTCTTGTCGCACGAACATGGGACCCAACGGGATTACCACAAACGAGGAAGCTGTGCCATTCATACCAGAACAATTACATCACAATTTTTACACTGACAAAAAAAGTCTACGGCCTTTTCATAACCTCTAGCCTCTTAACTAATCTTGAAATAGGAGCACGCACTTTAGAAATTTGACACAAGTGAAAAGTAGAGTAATATATTGCCCAAGAAACCTGCAAATAAAGAACATTACATCAACACCCAAAAACCAAAACTTGAATCGCAAGATAGAACAAACCTAAAAAGCTAATGCAAAGAATAAGGTACAATTTGAAATGTATGCATGCTGAAAATCTTATAAACACGTGAAGTTCACATAATCTTTTTAGAAAAAGAGATTTTTATCCGACCTCTGAAGCATGCTCAAAGTTCTGAAAATGCGATTTCACATAATGAGGCCTATAGAGCGGAGTACACGAAAACTAATTGTGTAGCCATTTAAGCCAGCCGAAAGGCACCACTAAGGCCTTGTTCGGTTGTTGAGGGATTGGAGGGGTTGAGGAGGATTTTGACTTGTAGGGTATTTGCATTATTCTTTTTAAGAATCAGAGGACTATCACAATGTCAAATCATCCCACCAAGTATTTCCATGGATCAATACATTTGGAACTTCTCTTTAGTCTTCTCAAATACTTGTTCAGGAATCATGGCTCCATTTCCATCTGCCTGCTTTATCTCCATGTTGGCCTTCTGGTAGTACTCCTCTGAGAGCATCAGCAATAAAATCGTCAAATCCAATGGCAATTGCAGCTTTTGCTCTGGCTCCATACACCAGCCTCTGTAGTGCAGCATTCGACAAGATTGCTATTAGTAACATATATATACACCATATATTCTATCACATGAAGGGATAGATGAAAAGCACCAAAACACATTGGGCACGGCTCACAGGATGCATAAATTTCACAATCTGACAGCTTAATTTTTCCCAAGCTTTTTGCAATCCTTAAAGAAACATTGATGATAAGAGAGGAGTATTGTCTTGTCTTAACAATGGAAGGAAAGCTAATGTAGAATGCGGCGAACACTGTGAATGATAAATATTTCAGAATTATAGTCCCAAAAGTCAGGCAGACCATACAAGATACATTTTTTTTGGTTCAGTGATCTTGAAAGCATCTATTTCCATACAATCTACTGTCAATGAAATAAAAAAAACAAAGTTATGAAATATTAAAGACCAACCAACAGTTTTAACTCCTCACAGGAATATAAATAGTTTTAGGCAGCTATTTATTGTTTCGCTTTAACTGACTTCAGCTGCAGAATCATCTTAAGTTACTGGCACTAAATTTGAACCTTGCAAATTGAACATATGTGTTTAGATAGATGGAATGAGTCATTCCACATCTGTAAAAGATGAATGTAACATTTGGCTATTTCCAAGCTGAATGTGGTACTAACACCAATAATAATAAGGTAAATGTTCGAATCTGATCCACATACGAAGTTTTGGTTGTTGCTAGTATGATACCGATCGGTATCGGGTCCTAATTCCGAGTCGGATTATTTGCTTGCGCTTGTATTCTGACTTACTTATATAGTTGTATACATGTGGACGCGCAGGGCGGGGTATAGCAGATCGAAGGCAGTCTCAGTCAGGATTAATAATAAGGACCGATATATGGACCAGCCGATCTCCAAACGACGCCGTCCGGTGGCGCCGGAGGTCGGCGGTGGCAGCATGATTATTCCAGATGAGGTGCTGTTGTTGGAGATCCTCGTGCGCCTTCCTGTCAAGTCCCTTGTGCGCTTCAAATCGGTCTGCAAGGCGTGGTGCGCCACCATAGCCAGCGCTCATTTCGCCCGCCTGCACTTGGAGCTTGCAAGAGCTACTAGCTCATCATCCATGGTCCTAGTCCCCCAGAAGTGGCAGCCGGAACCGACGAAGCTGGCCTCTCGGTTCGTGCACATCTACAGCTTCCAGCCAGCAGCGCAGAGCAAGGTCGCTACTCGCTAAGCTCATTTTCAGGAACGAGCCTCCTACCAATGGCATCCCACGATTCAGCACCCCCCTGCACTGCGACGGACTGGTTCTGATCCCTAGCGTCACAGGGCACATATTCGTGTGCAACCCGGCCACCAAGGAGTTTGTCGAGTTGCCGCGGGGCACCCGGAATGTGTTGTTGGACCAAAGGGTCGCCTTTGGCTTCGATCCTTGCAGTGGTACGTATAAGGTGGCCTGGCACTTCTTGCGCTGATACAGTAAAGGGCAAATATACACAGAATACGACGTTGGGCATGAGGTCTTGACGCTTGGCGATGGCAGAGAAACGTTGGAATGGAATGCCACTGTCAAGCCCAGGACTTCTGTTTGCTTGCCAGGATTCTTCTACTGGAGTGCGGTCCAGTCCGTGGCTGACGCCGACCACGGCAAGCTCGCCACAGATGTTATCCTTTGATTCAGCATGCGTGATGATACGTTCACTGTGCACCCCAATCCTCCATGCAGGAGCTGCATCAGTCCCAATGACCTACTGTGTGAGCTAGGTGGCAAGACGTGCTATGTCCACTCCCCCTCCCCGTTGGAAGTCTCCATTTGGTTAGCACAAGATGGACAAAACATAATAACATGGTCACTACGTTGTCGTGTCAATCTGCCCATACCAAGGAGTGTTCGTGTTTTTGCTTGTGCTTCAGCTGATCAAGACACGGTATTCCTCTCCGTTGATGCCCGGGACCTTTTCAAGTGCAACTCCATGATGGATCTATTGAAACAGTAGTCAATATGAGATATGGCCTGTTGTATGACCACGAGGAAGGGGTAAATTTCATCCATGGTCTACACCCTTTTTTGCAGTACATGGTGCCATATGTGGAATCTTTGCTGCGTATAGGACCATGCTAACTAGCTGACTGTATGTTGCAATACCAATAAAAAAAAGGGTATGTTTGAATGCAATACCGGTTCCTTCTCGTTGCTGACCGATCTCAGTCACAGCATTGCATTGGGAATGTAAGATTGCATGTCCGTTTTACCAACAACACGAGGAACACACCCAGCAAAAAAATCATCAACCACGGGGCGTCCTCAGCGATAAACCAGGACAAGTTCCCTGGAAATGGACGCATGAGAGTGAGATCCTCACCCTACCTAGACCCTGTCGCACCACGACGCGCCATCACCGAGTCAGGTTGTTTGGGAGTACAGCCCAAATCGAGCGATAAACTCCGTCTAAGGCTAAATACAGGCAAGAGACTCATAGCAACCAAGTACCACGAAAGAAAGATGAAAAAGACTGAGTCAAAGAGTACTTGAGAAGGGAAGCGGATGGGGGATGGCGATGCGCCCCAAAACAGCTTCTGCTGGTCCACCGATCAGCTTGAGACGTGGACTGTTGTTGGCTGCACCAATGGCCCTAGGTGCCTTCGGCAGCCATCATGTGCATGGACAGTCTCCGCACACCGCAAGGCGCGTCCCTCAGGGTGCTGCCCTGCAACGGCCTGCGAGCTCCCCATCCGATCCGTCTTGAAACACGGACCAAGAAGTCTGACATGCATGCGAATCAACAAGTTCTGGAACCTAGGATGCACAAGGAAGTTGACGAGCAGGAGGCCTTCACAGGCCGCACCGCTGCCAACCCTGATCTTTTGTGAAGAATTCCAGGTGGAGCAATGCGTATCAAACCCGAAAGATGGTGAACTATACCAGCCGGGCGAAGCCAAAGGAAACTTTGGGGGATGGCTCGAAGCCGTACTGATGTGCAATTTACATCTACATATAAATGAACGATGATATGCAGTAAGGAACCAGCATGATTGTACTAACTTTAGCACCAAGAAAATTTCCACTTGCAACATTATCAGAGATTCCGTGCCAACGGCCATTAACACCATGCCGACGGAGATTTAACATCAGCTTCGCTTCTATAGTTAGCCTTATTCGGCCAGCTGCCTCCATTGCAGCGTCTAATGAATCTGAATCGGTAATACGGTAGCGACCAGCAAACTTAGCCTTCTTCCATGTGAAATTCACAAAACTGAGCTCATTGGACACCACAAACAAAATCTACGGCCTTTTCGTAGCCTCTAGCCTCTTAACTGAACGACCCTCCAGTCTGCAAACAATCTTGAAGTAGGAGCACGCACTAAGAAATTTCACACACAAGTGAAAAGTAGAGTAATATATTGGCCAAGAAACCTGTAAATAAAGAACATACATCAACCCCAAAAACCCAACCGCGGATCGAGTTTTTTAAATCACAAGATAGAACAAACCTAAAAGCTAATGCAAAGAATAAGGTACAATTTGAAATGTGTGCATGCTGAAAATCTTATAAACACATAAAATATGAGTCTTCCCTTACATTTCCATCAAATAAATTAGTTTGTGCAACACTGCTCAGGGTATTGGATTTTTTTTAGAAAGATTTTTATCCGAACTCTGAAGCATGCTCAAAGTACGTATGATCTTGGAAACCTGGTCCTCCAGTTCTTAGAGAATACTTGTAGCAATCTCAAAATGCAATTTCACATAATGAGACCTATAGAGCAGAGTACGCGAAAGCTAATTGTGTGGCCTTTTAAGCCAGCCGACAGGCAAAGGCAAGATGGGTTACTACTGCCTCTTACCCATCCAATCTATTTAGTCCATGAATTTTCAGTTTAGTTCTCATTTGATAATCTGGAGCTCTTATCTCGGTGCCGTGTAAACTTTGTCACTATTGGCAGAACATGGAACACTTTCAAGGGTAACTTGGGCTGTCCCAATAATGGGAAACCCAAAAGCAACATTCAGGGATTCGGTTCCTCCCAGCAAGCTGCTGTCCTAAATTTGGTATAGGGTCTGACAATTAAAGCATCAGCTTGAAGAAGTATACTTACATATAACGCAGTAGACAACCTTCAGAAAGCACATCCCAGTTGACCAGGAGCATTTGATCAATTCCTATGAAAGAATTCGGCCATAGAGAACAAAGCATCAGCCCGCTATTGTGTTTTCCTAAGAATCAGACTGGCAATACTTTTGAATAACCACAACTAATGAATTTTTGTAGGCCAACTTGGAGAAATTGGATTATAAGCCCCTCATAGCAATGCCGATGAAGCAGTTGATGCCTCAGATATAAGCCAAAGAGGCTGACGTGCTTGAAGGCATGCAGCAATATCGAAGGGGTGTAATTCGGCTCCATCAAATATAAGATTTACTCCTGGTAAGACTACATCCTTGCTCTCGGTTTCCTCTGGATCTGGTTTTACATCATGTACGGACGATTGTTCTTCAGAGTTAGGTCTGAAGGTAGCCTCATTGTGCTCAGGACCAAGTGCATATGACCTTCAGGAATCCAGAACACATGTCACCATTGAATAATAATCAAATCAGAATTTATTGCATGAAATCTTAAAACATGGATAATGTAATTTATTCAGCAATACCTGACAGTGCTCCCATCAAAGCTCACAACTTCTGTTCGGCATCGCTGCCTTCCAGCAAATTTCAGCCTCTCGTGTTCACTTGGGGCTCCTGCACCAGTTGGTGTTGAAGGGTCATTAGAGAGATTCCATCTGCCACTAATACTATTGATTAAGGCACGTGGCGAGTCCCTTGAACTTCCACGCTTGTTAAATAACTTAGCTATTGGACCAGTTGCTTGATATTCACTGCAAAGTTCTCTCAGCTGCCTTCTTACATTTTGCATCACATCAGAATGCTCATTGAGATCATCTTTCTGAAGCATATGGGATGCAACCACCCTTTCACAAATCTTCTCGCACAACTTTGGACTGAATAAGGGAATCCCGAACTCCAAGCTCAGAGGCACCCACTGGTAGCTTACATTTTCTGGGTCAAATTTATCTGGTTCATCAATCCTGTGAAGTCTCAGTAGACGGAGGTAGCCAAGTGTGCTCAGCTCAAATTTACTAGATAGGTCTTTCAATACAGAAGTCAAATCTAAGATTTGTTCCTTTGGCAAGTTAGTTTGAGCTACCACAGATTCAATTGACTGATCATCATCTTTTAGGGGTAAAGGGATATCCACAGTGACAAGGTTTCCTGACGCATTAAGATCATGTATGCTAAGTGGTTGCACCAGCACAGCAGATTGTTTAAGCATCGAATTCAAGCAGTGTAACAATAAGTTGCCCTTCACTAAGTTCCCTTCAAACTTTCCCCCTAATCCACCCACCGCAGAGCCATCCCAAGACCATATCAGTGCCTTCTCACAACCAGCTAATGGTTCAGGCAGCAATCTAAAACGTAGCCCTTTCATGAACACAGCAGATACCGGTCCACAATGTCCTGCTGTATACAGTACTAGCTTCATCCAAGGTGTCATGGAGGAATAAGAGGGTGGTCCAAAATGAATTGGGCCTGAAGGGCCTGGAAGAACTGACGAAAAAGGAAGAGGAACCATTGACACAATAATGTCATAGTCCCGAAGGAATAGCCGTTCCAATGTAGCCGGGGCAAGTGAGGCTAAGCTCTCACATCGAAGAATATCAACTTTGTACTTCCTTTTGTTCTTCAAAACTCGAGATTCAGTTGAAACATCTAGCTGCATGGTTGAATCGTTCTCGTCATCATTTTTTACCATGCTTTCTGCACTTTCCGATATAGCCATAGCTGGTGATAGAATATTCCCATCACTATTATCTAAATCACCTACACACTGGTTATGCTCGGAAAATTCATTATGATTAGTGTCAGCAACACCCTCAATGTTTACCTTGGCCAAATGTTCAGCAGCATTGTCAATATCATGAACAGAGTTTCTTGGAGTCTTTGCTTCACCAGCATTACCAGTAATTTCATTTGCAGAAACTCCACCAGACTGTAAACACTCCAAGAAGCATCGCAGGCTGAATGCATGACTTGCAAACTCCTCTAGCACACCCTCAATTTTTTTTCCCTCTAAGCTAGCCAGATCACTGCATAGCTCTGCAATGCAAGAAGAACCCAGTTTTCCAGCCTCATAGAGTGTGACAGCATGAGATTTTAACCCTGCAGGATGTTGGTGAAGGTAGTCATTACAGTATCCATCAAAGCATTTTGGCTAAACAGTATTGTTAATCCATATTGCAAATAACATTTGTATTACTGCTGTTCAAAGAAGAAATTGCATTTGCTAGTGTGTTGCAGAAAATCTTTTTTGCCCTAAATGTCGCTGTTAACTTCACATTACAAAGTTTGGTTAACAGTAACTTTCAAAGTATTACATAAACAAAAACATTATTGTTGGATTGGCCATTAAAAGTGTACATTTACAATCATTTATATGCATATTTCTTGCAAAATTGGTAGTCAAAGTTTGAGTGGTAAAATCAACTGTGACATTCTTTTTCCTGAAATGGGAGTACCATAGCAGAACTAAGCATCTTTGACCACAGAATGTGGGGCAAAATCCAATACTCTGCATTACGATATCTAACCTGGCGATAGTGAGCCCATCATCAAGTATGACGTAACATTGGCATCAACAACAAAGCCCACATGAGCAGTTCCAGCAATTTTCCTAGGTCCATCAGAATCCGTGCTAATCAATTGTTGACCAGACTTCTCTGAGTTGATACTTGTATTTGAACCTTCTTCATCATCACTAAGAATACTACTAGGAAACGCAGGTGCACCTTCGTCATTAAGAACAGAGTCTGCATCCATGACTTTTGTAGCCCAGCCCAATCGGCAAGCAAATGATGCAGCTGCTTGGAGTTGATAGAGATCAGCTTGTAAAGTTGCAGCCAGTTCAGCAACAGTAGCATTAGCACTTGATACAACAAATACAGCATACAATAGTCTGCAATAAAAAAATTTAAGTCACTACTATGGTGACTGCAGAAAGTTACATGTGAAATAGATGTGATTATGTGAATAACAGATGGAAGATCATTACACAGAAAACCGTAAGCACTTACTCTTCAATTGGGTCTTCATATGATTGATCCTTATTGGAAACAAAATTTTCAAGCCTAGAAACTGAAAAACAGTAATGATGAAACCTTTCAAATTCGATATTAGTAAACTTAATATAGGATTTATAAACAATACTCTGCATGATATATAGCAGTCTAGAATAACAAATTAGATGGGCAGTTTATAAATTCTTACCTAAGGAGGCTCAAGATCAGGGGATTTTGATATGCTCATTAGTGAGGATAAAATAATCACATAAATATCAAATATTTATGCATGTATATTGGAAATAAAATATCATGTTATTTTAGGAAGTCTTTATTTAGCACATCTATATGCCATGTGCTAGTTCATTGCCTGAAAGTGGACCTCCTATTATTCAGATATTGATCTACCAAATATGATTTTGCAAATAAGATATAGAGCTATAGAAGGCTCTGATGTTCAATTTTTTTATCCAACATTTATACTGTCTTCTTGCATCATCCTTGTTTGCATGACATAAGGAGAAAGCATGAACA
Organism: Saccharum spontaneum; assembly: GCA_022457205.1. NCBI lineage: Eukaryota > Viridiplantae > Streptophyta > Magnoliopsida > Poales > Poaceae > Saccharum > Saccharum spontaneum. The sequence goes on along the minus strand of CM039589.1, from coordinate 25,009,172 downwards.
CAAAACATAGATCCACAATGCCAATCAGTTGCTTAATTCTGGTGGACTGATTGTTCCCTCAAAATATCTCATTAATACCTTTGAAACGGTCATCTGGGTAAACAGGCACATCGAAGTACACTAGCCCTCTTTTATAAAGTCCGTCTATAACCTTCGGATCAAAAAGAACATATGAATTGGCTTCCTCTTTACAAATTTTGTCTATTGTTGCTGTCTCTTCTTCTGAAAGTTTCTACATTAAACCAATAACACAAACTATTGTCAAAAGACTTCATGAAAGATCACTGAAGGCTTCATAAAAAGAATAGCTTTGCATAGGTAAAAAGAGAGCCAGGCTTCCATCTTTTCTCATTAAGAGCGGGTCTCATCATATTATGTATCAAAAGTACATTAATGTATCACAATGAGGCAAACCTGACCTTGAACTCTTCCAGTGTAAAGTTAACAAGACAAACCCCCAACCAAGGCTCAACTGGGAAGTCAACAGGCTGTGTAGGCAGCATTTCTTTTGCAATCGATTTGTTCAGCTTCCACATTAGTTTCTGGAGAACTCAACAAAGAAACATTATCTGTAATGATCAATCTTGCTGAAAGAATCTAATAGAACATAAAAAAATCACCAACAAAAATGTTTACTAAGAACATGTATAACATGCTAGTCCAGTTGCTATTTATTACTTTCTACATCAACTAGATTGATTGCCCATGCAATAGCTAATCATGGTCTAGCATTCTACATAGGCCCTAATAGCTCACAGTTTAACTGTGACTGTATTGGTTTAATGATTTAGGATTCTGTCTTATCCTTTTTAAGGTCCACAAGATTGAGGGCTACATGCTTTTTCTTGTGAAAATTTCAGTTGTTATCCTTTCATCTCAGATCTGTAAACCATGCAGTCATTTATTTGCACTATTCAGTATGAAGTAGATTACCCACATACTCACATGATCAACTATTTGAAACTTATGTCTGTTCACAAGACTGCATGAGTATGTGACAGTAAAAAACTAAGACCATGGGCAGCACTACCTTTGATCTGCATCTGTTCATAATATCAATAAACTCGTTTCTCCCAACACCAGTAAGCCTTAGTGCATCAGCAGCAGTGAAGTTCGGAATACTATCATATGGTTGTTCTGCCACAAAATCAAACATGTTACAAACATAAACATTTATAAAAAATAGTGGAACAGTGCTTCAGTCTTGCAATCACGACAGTATGTCACCCTGTTCTACAAATAAAAAGAATAGAATCATTGAAGAGTGTATTTTGCCAACATGGTCTAGCAGTTTAGACTAGGGTTGGCCAAAACCTCTGGTTAAATTAAATTTTAACAGCAGGATACTACCATGGCACCATGTAGATGCTAAAGAAACATAAACTCACTACTCACAAGAAACTTTTTCAGTTAAAAAAAAGGATTACCATTCTTCATAGCTTCAAAAAGGATGTCACAATAATATCTGAAAGGCGAGATCCTCATTACTCGGCATATATAGTCTGCAAGGTGGTATGGGTATAACTGCAAACCAATGTATATGATGTTGGAATATTGAAAGCTTTTGGGTAAGCAATTCAAACAGTAACAGATGAGAAGAGCTATGTGCATAAGTAAACCCATTGCAGAGGTAACTACAGAAACCTCAATAAAAATTACTAGAAACGATAACTGGGCAGATCCAGCATACAAAACAAAGTACATAAAAAATCATGTGTGCGGATCTATTAATGTTTGATGTTATCAACAGAATTGAAGAACCCCTAACAAGGTAAAACCAAGCTATTGTCCAGACTATATATTATCCAGAAAGGAGAATTGAGGAGCATACTGCAAGGTTCCTCCGAAGGTAGCGCATCATTTCTTCATAGTATTCCCCTTCTCTGCATACTCTACGGGCAAAGCAGGTATTCCATTGCAACCGTTTTCGGATACAATACTCAACAATCCTGCCACCAAAATTTGTAGAACAAGATATTATGCCTGATATTGAACAATATTAATCACTGGTTACTAGGGTGCGCAATTCAGACATCTTAAATCCTTAATCAGTATTATTCATGAAGGCCTTTCAAAAAGTATTCCTACCATCCATTATTGTAGGGTGTATTTTGATACATAAAAGTCTTTAAAAATAGTTTTTTTTTACCTTTATTATTTCTTGACAGTATATATTTAATTGATAAAAAATAAACATCATGTAAGAAGCACTTCAAAACATGTATCTATCTGTCTATCTATATATATACAACTTTTGCACACAGCATGCAGTGCAAACATGACCTACTTCACAAATGGAGCCCTCCACATCTTCACAGCCCCATCCGGTCAATGCACAAGCTAATGGAAACTAGGTAAAGCGGTGGGCGGGAGATAGCGTTAGGAGAGCAGCAACGCAGTAGTAGCAATAGCTGTGACTGCAGCAACCTGAAATGGGAAGGAAAAATCCCGTACCGACCGGCACTGTATGCCGCATAAACCATCCGTATCTCGTATTCTCGGGGAAAAAAGGAAACAGGATAAAATCTGGGAAAATCCGGCGAATACAGGATTGAAATCGGGAGAGCTGTTTTACTGACCGTTTTGTCGGTTCCTGTATTCTCAGCGGATGTTTCCTGCCAGAAATCCCTTTTTTTAGCTCCTCCAGCCGGGCAGCCCACTGCAGGCCCAGGCACCCAGCGTCCCAGCCCACCTACACAGCCTCCGATGCATCCCCAGCCAAACCCTAACCATCCTCTAGTGCTCCCTGCCCCCAGTTGCCACTCCCTCTGAGTGCCTCTCAGCGCTGCCCCTCTCTGGCTCCCTCTCACCAATTCACCATCTCATGCCACCCCAATCCCCAGCCTGCGGCCCTGCCACACCCAGTTCGGCAGCACATGGGAGATCTCGCACCAAACAGACAAGCATGTTGCTCGCCGGAGATCTCCCACCCGCAGAAGTCAAACAAGGGACGCTGACGTAATCACGCAGATCCAGTCGAAATTCATGCATGGAGACTTGCGGCTCTAAAGGCCCTTACCTCCTCTTTCACTAGTGGTTAAGACATGATGCAAAAGCCAAATGAAATTTTGTTTGGCATCTTGGAAAAGGTTGTCCATCCATAATTTCAGTTATGCTTTTTACAGTAACATTAGTCTTTAGACTTTTACTTTTCTTAGTTTGTTTTCTATTTCCCTGGTCTGTTGTTGAAAATTTGACAGTGTTCTCCATGATATATCTGGATACTTTCAGGTGGCAGATCCTAAACAAAAACGGAAGAAGGGTACTTTTACTAAGCTCGGCGGTGATAAGGAAGTGTTGTTTCATTTCAAGAATGTGCATTTAATTTTGATGCTGTTTAGCATTCCTATTTGTATACAGTATATGAACTACTTAAGGTGTCTGAATATTACTATTGTCGACTTTGCTAATTATAAACATTGAAAAAACACCAAGTGCTACATGACATTTTCATGCTGATATGCCGAATGCGTGTGTTGAATACTTGAATGACTGATGAATTAAGGTGGACTATTGCTGCCTGGTAGTAACTTGTTTACATGTATTGTATTGATGTATTTTTTTTAATCCATTGTGTTGAGGTGCATGTTTGAACCTTGAAGTGGTCACATGGGTCAGGGTTCCTGATTTTACTTATCCATTCCCGACCGTTATTGATGTGTATCCGACCACATTGTTTTGTTTCTGATATACCAAATTTCCTGTTTCTGTTTTCCTGACCAGCATTCCCGCTCCCGGCTCCCGTTTCCATTTCCGCATAAAAATATGAATTTGAAAGCAGCTGAGGGGCTTTCCCAGACTTTTTTCATCCCTATGTGCGTGGCAGCACCTGGCAAAGGAGACAGGAAAGGCTAAGACCGGGCAAGGAAAGCAATGCGACCGTGACCAGCAGTGCAAGTGCACTACAAGCATGCCTGTGTGGCCAACAGCGCTGCCGCTGCATGGAGGACGAGCGGAAGATGAGGGTACAAATGACAATTCACTTGCACAATAGAGAGGAAGGTATCCAGTTAACAACAAAGGTAACAGAATGGTATTTTCTGGAATGGATCCATTCTTTAGTTGGTGCTTTATGTAACGGTGATTTTTAATGGTATTACCCCAAGGTGGAGACCGTTTGGTGCTATAGAACTAATTTTTCCTGTTAAGAAATGTTGTGCCACTAATGTTTCAAGCAGTAAAACATCACTAGTAGCCAGCAGGACAGCAAATTTAATGTATGTAACAAAACAGTAAGAACAAAGGTTGCACAATGAACCAAACTGTGAATACACACACACACAAAAAAAGCAAACTGTGCTTTCCTTCTTCAAGAAGGAAATATCGTCATCTTCAGGGCTCAGAAATATCCAATTTCACTTGAGGTCAACCAAGGCGCTCATAGTTCAATTCTGTTACTCCAACTGTGCCCTTATTAGAAAAGAGGAACACCAACAGATGTACTAGTAATCAAAGGAGCCAATGATTCACCTATATGACCTGCTAGACGACGACTACAACTGTCCCGACCAAAATAGAGGTCCTCAAAGCAGCTAGTTGTGAACGAGATCCAAATAAGTGCCACAAGAGCAGCCATTTCACAGCATTGGCGTCTACTAGGACTATCAGAGCTCAAAACTAAGCGTAGCTGGTTGCAGCAGAGCAAATCCATAGAGGGCAAGAGCAGAGAAGTGGGTACCTGCGGTGCCACTCATCCTTCGTCTGGAGCGTGGACTGGAGGCGCTTGGGGAGCGACTCCCAGGGACACTCCTCCCGGATCGCCTTCACCACCATCTGCTCCTCCACCGTCGCCGACATCCTCCACCTCCACCCTCCGCCGCGAAAGTGGTGGTTGGATGGGGGGTGGATCTGGCTGCTGCGCTGGGGCGGGATCAGATCGCGATATCGCTGGGAGGAGGGGCGGGTGAAGTTCGGGAGCGTGAGGACGCTGCTATTCTGTGACGCGGCGGGATCGAGCACGGCGGCACCGTCCGTGGCTCCGCGCCGTGCCCCAGGCGGACAGGCGGTGGCGCGCTGCGGTGGGTTGCACAGAAAATGTACAGTAGCGCGGCGTGGAAGTCGCAGCCCGAGACAAACCTTTGAAACTGGTAGTGGTAGCGGCACCGTGGTCAGTCCGATTTCCGCGATGCCGGTTCGGGTAACCTCCGCAGGTGGTGCACGGGCACGACATCTTCGCACTTGCCCGGTAGCTGGACGCCAGGACAACACCGTGAATTCCACGAGAATATTTAAACTGAATTCCCAAGCCTCTCAGTATTTAACACCCAGTTCCCCGGTTTTTTTTGAAATATAACCCTGGACACGCAAATTGTTTGATATTTAGGATTTTCGAGGTTTTATTTCTTTCAGTAATTTCAGGGGCCTACCGGAAAAGACCAGAATACCACTCTCTCTAGTTTGGTGGCCCCTCTCCCTGTCACTGACACGTGGGCCCCACATGTCATCTTCTTCTTCCTCCTCTTGCCATCTTCCAATGCTGAGCAGCGTCCGCCGTCATCAATGGTGAGCAGCAGCAGCAGCACGCGGGCGAACAGCCGGCGGTGGGACGCACGTGGCCGGCGGAGCACACAGCCCAGGCGGCACACGGAGCTCGCGGCCTTGGCGGTGCCTGGAGCACGCAGCCGGGGAGCTCGCGGCCTGGGCGTTGCGCGGAGCACGTGGCGGCACGGAGCTCGCGGCCTGGGCAGTGCGCGGAGTTGGGAGCTCGCTGCTGGACGACGTAGGGGTTTCCAACCCTAGTGCCTCTGCCTACCGGGTTGGACGGGACGGGTTTGGAGGTTGGGGCGGGTGGAGGAGGAGCAGTAGGCCAGCCGGCAGGCGACGGAGGCCGCAGATTTTGCTCGGGCCGGCGGTCGCGGCGACTCCTGACTCGTTGTGCGAGTCGTGATAGGCTCGGGAGGAAGGGAATCGCTACTTGTGAATTAGAGGGGTACTGTCATCTTTTCCCCTGTCACAAACAGTGAAGAGAGACCCTGGAATTACTAAAAGAGATAAAACCTCGAAAATCCTAAATATCAAAACAATTTGCGTATTTAGGGTTATATTTCAAAAGACCCGTGAATTCAGGGTTAAATGTTGAGAGACGTGTGAATTCGGGGTTAAATATCAAAATTTCTCGAATTCCGTAAGCGCAGCGTAGCCACAGAGCAACATGAGGTTGTTTGTGACAGCAACTCCAACTCCAAATTCTGCCCAAAAAAGTAAAAAAGTTGCTGCTTTGCTGCCTTAAGCGTCGGGCTTTCCAAAGCCCAGAATAGCCCAACTTCTACGGGCGTGGAGCCACGCTGGACACGTCTTCTCCGGTTATCCTGAGCCAAAATAAAGTGACAAAATTGAGAGTGAAAGAAATGGCTAGCGAGGCCTTCTCGAGAAAGTCAAAAAATACAAAAAGAGACAAATCTAGCTACAAATTAAATGCAAATATCACATTCAAAATAATATAATAAACGTTTAAACTTGAGTTATCATGATATTATCTTCTTCCCGTTGCTAAGATCTAGATACAAATACAGTGCTCCAAACATCACGCTCAAAGTAGTAGAACAAACCTTCAAACTTGTACTTTCCGCTACAAAGATCTAGCTACAAATAGAATGATGCAAACACCACGCTCAATGTTGTACAACAAACTTTCAAACTTGAGTTAACGTGGTACTATTTTTTCCCCATCACAATGCACGAGCACAATTCTATCTCTACACCTAAAAACACATAGGGTTATTGTCTGATGAGTCTGTGTTTGCACTGCACTGCTTTGCTCGACCCGCCTGACCACAAGAATGGAAAAATGAGGAGAGTAAATAGAAAGTGAATATGGTTCCGATTGATAAATAATTAAAGATAAAAAATAAAGAAGATCTGAGTGGATTTTAAAATAGTTTAAGGTTAGCAATGCAAAATTGTTTACTACCTTTTAACTGTTCTTTTAAATGATCAAATTTGTCACCGTGCAACGCACGGGCATATATATGGTATATAAAAAGTTTTCTAAACACTTTGGCTCCACCAGATTTACTATTTTAGTGGATCTTCTCAAGAGAGTTGGAAAAAATTACAACCATGTCACCGATTACACATGTACCGGTTCATTTCTATTCACGTTTCTTTCCGTCGGGCGCTCTTCTTCTCCTCGAGACCACGACTCTTCTTCCCTCGGTCGCGCGTTGTGCCCGTCCCGGCCGCCCCTGCTGGCCTCTTGCCACCGCCGGCTGGCTGCGCGCTCGCCCCAGACCAAATTTGCTCACGCCACCACAAGCCGGCCACGCGCTTGCCCCAGCCTCGGATTCGTGTGAGGTCGTGCGCCCACCCACGACTGGTGAGGCTGTAGCCGCTTCTGGCCAATCCTAGCCCCAGCCGCCTTCGGCCGACCCTGGCGTCGTGCGGCCACCCACGGCTGGCGAGGCTGTACCTGCGTCTGGCCGATCCTACCCCCAGCCGCCTCCGGCCGACCCTGGCCGCTGCACTTGCCCCTCCTCTCCGCGTCCTCCCTAGCCGCCGTGCCTGGCCGCCAACCACCCTACGCCCCACCGAGCCAGCTGGAGAACGGAGAAGACTGAAAAAGCTTCTTAGACACTGACAAGTGGGACCTATCCCAAGGGCAAATCTGGCAATTCAATCGAAATGCCCTTGCGCGGATCTGGAGCTACTGTGTTATCCAAACGGTTCCCTGTTCGATCTCAGATATACTAGTAGAGCTATTCCATGGTGAATCCCATATCTAGATTCACTTTTTCAACGGTGAAGCTATCCCAAACAGACTCATACTACAGTCCAATGCTTCCTCCATTGGTCATTTTTCTTTCCTTAACTCATGCTAAATAGCTGATCACATCATTCTTTCTTCACTCTCTTGCTATAACCCATAGGTAGCACAAATATAGAAAGAAGCGAAGCATAGTGATTCGTACTACCAAATAGTAATAGACAATAAGTCAGCATGGGGTCGGATGCAAGTAAACATAGCAAATCACCAAGTTACATTTTCTGTCAGCGCAAACATAGGAGTATATGATACTCATATTCCAAATTGTAAGTCATTTAAGCTTTTTTTAGATGTATAGCTTTTACTATTACTATGTATCTAAACATGACTTATATCTAAGTACATAACAAAAGTTATGTACATAAAAAATCAGAATGACTTACAATCTAGAACAAAGGGGGTATCAAATAGATGCACTATCAACATTTTAGGAGATAACTCTTATGCACACATCTCCCTTCTAGATTGACTAACTATTTGCTAATGCCTCGATGAGATTACTTGATTCACCACCTTCGAACCTAGTCAAAGGATGCATGCCTAAAGTTGACTTCAAGTCAAAGACCAAGGTGTTTGGGAAGGTCACAAGAAAATATGCCAAAGTTGACAGAAGGCTCCAACAAACAAGAATAGAGCAGTCGAGCAAATATAAAAATAGATTATAAGACTGTTCCCATAGGTGTGTTGATTCAAGGGATTTAGTTGATAAAACAGGGCAAAATGGTTAAAGTAGCATAGGGTTGTTAAACAAAGCATGAAGCATCTAGAAGTGCATGCATCCTTTTGGGTCCTTATGCTGAGTTGTATTATTGCTTGCTTGAACTAGGTCCAGAACGAGTTTAGGCCGGCAACATACAGATGAGCTTGGGACAACTTTTCAATCTTGCAATTTCAGAATTAAGTTATTGCTATTCCTTACTACCATATTTCAAGCCTCCCAAGCTACTCATATATACTTTAGATCCGTACAGAAAAAGATCCTTACAATTTCGGTGTCACGCCCTCATAGGTATCACGAACCAGCCACCGGTTGTACCGTCTACTGTTTTGCTTTGGTAAGAACGCTTATAAGAACTTGGTAAGACGTGTGAGAGTGTGTTTCCACTGACCCATATAATAATTGATAGGGATTTATTTGGATTTCTAACAATATCAAACAATGAGTTCTATTTAAGAGTGAATTGTGGAAAATCACATGCCAAATGTTTGCAAGGATGGATCGAATGAAGAACAATCAGACATCATATATAGACTATAATCATCAAGGTATGAGAGGTAAATTTAGCATACCATACTTGTTGGATCTTATGATAGAGAAGAATATTTAGATTGAGAGATGGATGTAGAACAATAATGTAACGACCTGAGTTTGTTACAATATAGGCTCTTATTTCTTATCATCGGTGAAGCACCTTATCAAGTCCCCAAAGAGATCTCGACGAATCAAGACCAAGGAATAAATTGCTCATTCATCCAAAGAAGTGATTTGCATCACGAGTCAACCCCAGTCAACGAGAGTCAACCAAAGCGGGTGAAGGTGAATTACCTAGAATCCCAGATGCCCATTGGTCAGGTTGTTACTGTTTGAAATATAATCACTGGCCCCAATGCCAAACACCTAATACTTGGATCAAATTTCTCAGAACCAGAGAGTTACCGGACAGTTCAGTAGACCCACTGGACTATCTGCCAGATGACTAAACAACGCTAGTGAGTGGAGAATGAGCTGTCCTCCACTTACCCCTGGTCCCACAAGTCATAAGCATGAAAGTGGAAAGTAAAGCATCATCTAAAGCAGCCTCAACTCAACACACTCTCCCATTTCTCATTTCTCCCTCTCTCTAAAAGGGCAAGAACAAGAAAGAACTAGAGAGAAAATGAAAATTGGAGATGAAGGTGGAAGGTGAAGTGGAAGCAAGCCATCCAAGATCATCATCTCATCAAGCTCAAGTCATCCTCATCTTATCCATAGTCATGGTTAGCTCATAATTCTCATCTCAATTATTTGGATATTTCTCTCAAACCCTAATCTCAAATCTCTCATGCTTGTATGGATTATGGAGTGTGGTGATCTCTCTTACATCACAAAGGTAAGATCAAGACTCTATGCATGATTGGTCTTTAAGCTTCCCTCTCTTTTTTTGAGCAACCTCTAAGCTTCCCTCTCAATGTCCTTCTCATGCCATTTTATGGATTTTTGCAAGGATATTAAGGAATGGCTCATTTGTTTTATCAAGGATGAAAAACAAGATGTGCTCAAGTCTCTCCTCATGATCTTGATCATCTTTTAGTCTCCAAAACCCAGAGCTAAGTTCTCATGGCCCAACCCTAAGTCTTTATCTTGAGCTCTCATGGTTAGGATCATGCACAAACCTCTAGATGCACTAGTTAGCCAAAGCCCAAAACCTAGCTAGCCTCAACCTAAAGCATCACTAGAGCTACCCTAGGAATGTTGTGCACATGCATGAATGTTTGCAACTTCAAACTAGCAAAAACGTAGAACATAGTTTCTGTCACCCGACCCATCGGAGAGTCCGTTACTTATGATGAAGTGTCCAATAAACTTTCCTAATTTAGTAAACCACCCAACAGAAACCCCAACACCCTTTTGGAGTGAGTGACGGAGTGTCCGTCGAATTATTAGAGTTGGAGCTTAAGAAACCGTGAACACCAGTTTCCCAGCGGAGTGTCCGTCGCTACACACAGAGTGTCCACTGATTTATAAGCTAGGAAACTGATGGAACCTGAACCCTCCCAGTTCCCACCGGGGCGTCCGACGTATGACTCGGACTGTCCGATGGAAGGCAGAAACCCAAGGAATACCTAAGTCCTAAACTATCGGAGTGTCCGTCACCTCGACAGAGCGTTTGTCAAGTCATACCAGAGTTAAAACAAAACCAAGTCACCTCGGAGCCTGACCCAACTGTTGACGGTAGTTAACAACCATTATAAACCATCAATAAAACATGTATAAGGGCACAATTGTGATCACCAACAAAGGTCTAGGGGTTTAAACTAACAAATTCTACGAGTTTTGGTGAATCTATATTTTCTGCAGGGTTTATCCAGAAAACCATCAAGGCATACCTGCATGTCAGAATTAATCGTGCTTATCCACCACGAAACAGACACCAGAAGGTTCCAGAGGACACCACACCAAAGCAGGCGTTGAGGGGCTACTAGGACAGGCCACCCGACCCCTAGGGCCACCTGTTAGCCTCCGCCTCATTATATCGGTTCTCCACCGCCTCCTAGGTTGCATCTACGTCGTTCTTTAAGTCAGTTTGATCCAAGGCTCACGATGGACGCTTCAGCCTATATAAACAACCCTGTACCCGCCTCCCTCAATAGATCCCTGAAACCCTAATTCCTATCATGAGGATCAAAGCCACTATCAAGAGAAGATTAGTCCTCCATAGGATCTAGTCTTGTAAATTATAGTGAGATAGAGAGTAAGGAAAGAGTTTAGAGAAGGTGTCGGCCTATCGGTGCTCTCTCAACGGCTTGTACCTTGGTGGATCCAAGTTCTACTTGAGCCTGCCTTTGAGATTTCTCTGGTTATCAACTTATGATTAAAGTTAGTAAGTGTTTATATTGTTCATCAGGATCACGACTCTCTTTTGAGTGCTTTAATCTATAGATGCTCTAGGTTAAAGTATTAATCGTAAGTGTAAGTGTGGTGCTTAGACGTAGGTTAATCGTGGAGGCCCCCTGTATTCCAGAAGGTGGTAGATCGCGTGAGTGACATAAGTTCTATATAGCTTGTACTATATAGCTTTGTTGATCCTTTGTAGTCCACCTCCCATCTGTAGGCGCAAGTAGGACGTGGTTGCGAAGGAAAGCATCCTTTGTTGGTGTCTTTCTCTAGTAATGTCCCTAGTTGAATAGTAGAAGATATAGCTTACCCAAGTTAGAAGTAGAGAACCTCAGTTATCCTTTCTACGCTCCTATTTATCCTAACCTTGTTGCTACCCCTAGTTAAGTTAGACCATAGTTAATCTCACATGTTTTCTTGTTGATACGATACTTGGAATACCTCCAGGTGAAAGCTACAGTGGTATCCTTACGCTTGCAGATTTATATGTGTGTGTTAATTTATACCAACATGCTTTCTAGCGTTGTTGCCGGGGAAACAGTTGTTGAATTAACTACAAGCCTAGCTTAACCTTTTATCCATTATTCTTTCTTTTATTTTACTTTTTCATTTAGCATGGATTCCACTTCTATCTATCAATATGCTAAACCCACGAGCACAAGCCTGAAGCCACCAGAATCCTCAGACCCTATCATAACACCTAGTTATAAGATGCGCCTGTATTTAATAAAACTGATTTGGGATGAATCCTTCTTGGGAGAAGGCGATGAAAACCCATACTCACACCTACAAGAGTTTGAACAGACCTGTACATGCTTGCGTATCCCTGGCATGTCTGACAAAACCTTAAGATGGAAGTTATGCCCATTCTCTTTGACGGGAAGAGCTAAACAATGGTACAGTCTAACCATAGGAAGTATGCAAGGAGATTGTGAAACATTATACTCTAAATTTTATTTACGATTCTTTCCCATCTCTAAGGTAGTCAGCCTTGGAAAAGAGGTTCTAAATTTTAGATAACTAGAAAAAGAATCTCTTAGTACATCATGGGATCATTTTAATGAACTCATCATCATTAGTCCGAACCTTGCCATTCAAGACCCTATACTTCTTTAATATTTTTACATAGCAAGGATTCCATGGAATCCCTTGATTTAGCCTCTAGAGGAGATTTCCTTCATTTACCTGTTAGTGAAGCAAGGTCTATGCTTTATAGAATTAGTGGAAGGACTCCATGCACTAGCATTCATAATGAACTCCCTGAGAAAGAGAAGGAATCCTCTTCGAAACAAGAAGAGAAAGTTTTGATAGCCAAATCACAACTACTCAAATCCCAAGATTTAGCTATCAATCCCGAACCATCAATACCCCAAAATCCTCCAAGGGAAGAAGAAATTCAACCTTTGAAAATCCTTGTTGAAATGAAGGATGATCTTTTTTTATACTAATTTTGGAAGAACATTAAATTCTCATAAGAGACCTTTGAGTGAATATAATTCAAATCCTCTCAAGAAGGAATATCTTAGAAAGCGTCCTTATTCCCATGTAGGACATTGGAAAGAATTCAAGGATGGCATGTCAAGTGATGCCATAGAAGGAGAGCTGAGCCATCTAGAAGCCATTCCTATCCTCTCTCCTTCTATGTCCACATTAGATGTCTTATTTGAACCCATCTTTCAACTCATCCTTGACCCCAATGATCCCTCTTATGCACTCTCTCCAAAATCTCATGATGACCCTAGAAATCCACTAAGACAACCAAAGCATAGGAGTTATGAAAACCAAAAGGATGACCAAGAAATGCAACGACAATGGTTAGAATGTATGAAAAACTCATATGCCATTGCTAAAGAATGGATGGATAAGGACGAAGCCTTATGGGTAGAATCCAAACTTGGCCTAGATTCAAACAGTAAGCTTAAATCAATCTCTTCAATAAACACGACTTATCCAAGTTTGGAGGAAGCCTTAGACAAGACCAACCCAAGAATCACCAATCCAAGGGAAATCTTAGATAATAAAATGACCAATGAATGCCAGGCATGGAATGATGGAGACAATGTTGTCACATATAGACATTCATAAAGAATCAACCCTGGAGCTTGAAAAGGAAAATTACATCAGCGAGCATGGAGGTTATTTCATGAACACCTCATCAAATCGATGCTCACATGAGAAATCTCCTGAATTAATTGGTCTCTCCAATATTGCCACACACGAGATCTTTAACCCCTCGTACTCCCTATTCATAAAATTGTTGAAAGGGTGGTTGTAGATGCATCTGTTTATCATAAATATTGTAAATCTCGTTGGCATGAATCTTGAGATAGGCAACCTAAGACTGGTGTTGGAGGGGAAACCACTTCACAAATTAGAAACACAATTCAAAGGTTTCCCAAGGATGAGCTTCTGTCCTAAAACAAGCACTTTTGGGATATAACATGAGCTTTTATTTTGTCCTTGTGAAGTGAGCATAGAAATATAATTCTAAACATGTTCCTTGAGGTATTTCTGTCACTAACTATTTCAGATTTGAAGCAAAAAGAATGAACGATGACGACTGTTGGCATTTCTTAGCACCACTACTAAAAATAGAATTAATCCTACTCTTAGCAATGACACTAGAAATGATATGGTAATTATTAACTTGTCACTTTTACAGTAGCCACCTATGATTACCTACATCTCTAATATTAAACTAGATTATCATCCCTAGTGAGGAAACTAGAAATGTTTGTTGGTACTATCTAGCATTACTACAAGAATAACACTAAACAGAAATATATTATTTCATGTAACTATAAAGAATCTAAAGATATGAATGAAAAGAATTCTACAAGCGGACAGATAATTATACCATTCTAGCATTTTACCTAGAGTATTATCAGGTTGTCGATTTATAATTTTACCACTGGGAAGGTATGACTATGCATGTAGTATTGATAATTTATGATTATGCATGAGAGAATGAACCAATATCACATGCTCTACTCAAAACAGGGGTAAGTCACAAGATAAATATAGATATATATGATAAGTATTGATCAAGCATCATGATAAATAAATAAATTACTCAGAGCACTCTAACTATGGCAATAGCATTAATCCAATCAGAATATTAGAGGAATAATTCCTAAGTCATTCTATAACTACAAGTCAATGAATGCTTCAATTAGTGCAATTACATCTAGTAGTCATCGTTAATATTATTATCGCATCCACACGTAAGGAACATCAACTAGGGAGGATCGAAAACATAGTCCTCCCCTCCTTTAAGACCGGGTTCTACAAATCCTACACATGGGGGTGGACTACATAGGACTCAACAGTCCTGTCACACCCATAATCTACCACACGTCCCAGCGTGTAGGGGGAATTCATAGATAAATAATATCTAAGCACCACACTTACATAATGCCTACCACCCACCCATGGATCCTGCATATTAGGATGGGCGCTATACGAGCATATGCATAAACTTAATAATAAACCAACTATACTAGACATATAACCAAAATAAACAATGACATTGCAATCAAGAACATATAAAAGATAAAGATTAATATTGACATAAACATTGTAGCAAGCACACAAAAATGGTGGAGAATACAATGAGAGAGGAGTACAAAGAATTATACTGAACCACACTCTTGCCAACGTCAGGAATCCAAGCTTGTAATCTACTTGCCTCCCTCTAGACCTAATCTAACTAGCTAGAGCTATAGAATTAGAGGAACTCTGGGAATTAGTGTTTCTAGCTCTGGATGGCTTGATCTCCAAATGACTTGATGCCTTTCAGGGGGGTTGGGGTCTCCTTATATAGCCCAGGGGGTCCAACATGAGCCCTTGGATCAAACCGACTTGAGGTACGACTGAGATGCATCCTAGAAGGCGGTGGAACAATACTCTAGAAGCTCATAGAGGAATCCCCTAGGGGGGTCGGGCAGCCCCACTTGGCAACCCCTCGTCTCCCGCTTCGTTCCGGTGTCTTCTCATGTCTTCTAGAGTCTTCTCGCGTATATGCCATTGTAACACCTCTAGTGTTAAGCATGCATTAGGCAATGCAAATCATGAGCATGAGCATCATCTTGCATTCATAATCACAAGAGATATAAATGAAACATTGGTTTGAAACATGTGAAACATAGCTCTGAAACATGGATGTTGCAATTGCTTGCTTAAATAAAACTATGCCATGATTATGCATGTTAGGTCAATAAACATGTTTGTTTGGTAGTGCAAATAATTTAGAAATGTTTTGCAAGTATTTTGGAGCAAGTTTTGTATTCAAAGTTTTCTCATATTTTGCTTTTAAAAATAATTTAGAAAAATAGGATTTTGATTTAAATGAACTTTGAATCTTTATTTCAAAATCTAGATGGAATTTTAAAATGCACTGTAACACTCTGGTGTTACGCAATGCATTTTGCATAGCAATCATATTGCACCGCATTCATAACATCATGATCATGTGTGATAATTTATAATTTGATTTAAACAAAAGCTTGAAAATAGCTATGTGATGAATTATATTAATATGATAATCACATTGCACCAAAAATCTTGCAACTATATATTTTACATCACTTGGAACCCTAGTTCAAATTTTGGAGCAGCTAGGTGACCCAAACTTTGTCAAAACTTGTTCAAAAATAATTAGGAAAAATATTCAAAATTATCCCTTATTTTAGCTTTTATTCTGCCATTCAAAATCTATCAAGAATTTTCAGTTGGCCCCTTAATCAAAGTTGTAGAGAATTTAATTTTGAGCAACTTTTATTTTTGGGCCAATTCCATAAAATGTCTTCTTCTTGTTCAAAATGTGGTTTGAAGTTTGAAATGCATTTAAATTTAAATTTGGAAAATCAAAAATCCGGTTTTTCCTTAGCAGGCCGCCGCCTCCTGTTCGGCCCACGGCCAGATGCGGCCCGCGCCACTCCCGCGCGCGCGCCCGCACCGCCTCCGCCTCGGCCCGGCCTAGCCGGCCTTCCCTGTAACACCTCAAGTGTTTAGTCCTTAATTGCATTGCATTTGCATAAGCATGACATGCATAATCCATGTTTAGTATTTCATGTAATGCAATTCATGTGTTTGTTTAGGGTTTGTTTGATTGATTTCATAAAGTATTTGATAGTTGGTGTAACAAAAAGGTAAAGTAGTCAATCATGACCTACAACACCTTAGCTATACTTAGGGTAACATTTGGATCAAGGTTCATGTTGACCAAAATTACAAAAATTGCCCTCCAAGACAAGTTTGACCCCCATTTGACCATAGAAGGCTCTAGTTTGACCAATTAGAAAGTCTAATTTAGAGACCTTGCATGGAAGAGCACCCTTAAGCAAAGTTGTAAAGAAATTCATGAGGAACAAAAGTCTCAATATGACCATCTCATGAAAGTGACCACAACATGCTCAAAAGTGGCCCACAAGTCAGCTAGTGGTGTAACTCCAGGACTTAGAATTTTTCTAAGTCTGGAATCTGACCCTACAGTTTCACTGGTGCCTACTTTAGGAGCTTGTAGTTTGCAAACCAGGCCAAACCAGCCTTCACTCATATTGACAAACTTGTAGATCACATGTAGCACTCCAACTTTGTCAACATTACCCAAGCCTGGTTCTCAAGGGTTCAAGAGATATTGTGTCATGAACATGAGCTGTCAGTCGGCATCATTAACTGAAACCCGGTTTCAGTTTCACTGAACACTACTTAATGTCCCTATATATCACTAACCAAACCGAATTAGCTCTGGAGGCCTATTACAAAATTGTAGAGCTTATATAGATCTACAACTTTGTTAATTTGAGTTTCCACTGAAACGAGCTAGTTTAGAAGATAATCAGCGTTGAAATCCCCCTGTCAGTCGACCATCGTTGACCCTTCAGCCGGTTTCAGTCGCGAGCGACACCGCGCGTCGTGGCGCCCGGGCAGGAGAACGCCGCCGCGTGTCGACCAGGTGCTGCGACCCCCTCCACGTCGCGAGCTCTGGCGCAAGTGAAACCTGAGCGGCCACCTCCCCCTCTCTCGCACGCGCCACTCCATTTCTCCGCCCCCTCTCTCTTCCAGTCGCAAGAACACCGAAACCGAGCCGCCATTCCCCTTCTCCTCCGGCGAGCTTGAGCGTGAGCTACGCCGCATCACCGGCCGCCTGACCTCGCCATTCCCTCCGCCTCACCACCCTCTATCCCCTCGACCCACCGACGGCCGCGATTTGACTCGAGGTGAGCCGCATTGCTCTCTTCTCCGTCTCCGAGAGGTCGCCGGAGCCCGCCATGGGACCTCACCGTGGTTGGGGTGCTTCGGGTCCCTCTCCATCTTCCCTTCCTAGCAAAATGGAACCGCCTAGCCTCGGTGAAGCTCGTACCGAGCCCAGACCGCACCGTGCATCTTCACCGGCGACGGTGCGCCGCCACCGGACATCACCGACCGCCGCTCGCGGTGGCAAGCCCTTTCCACCCCATCCCCATCCATCCTACGGGCACCAATCGACGCGCCGGGTGACGGAGAGCACGAGGCGGCGTTCGGTTGGCCGAGCGAGCCCTTCTCCGGCGAGCTCGAGCTCACCGGAGCTCGCGGGACGCCGTCTCCCCTGCCTTCGGTCGCTGACCGCGGGGGCCCGCCCGTCAGCGTCGCGCGCGGGCGGGGGCGCTGAGCGGGCCGCGCGCGCGAGCGTGTGCGTTGTGGGCCGAATTTCCGGGCCGGCCCAGTCGTCCGAAGTGAAATTCATTTTTATTATTTTGTCACTGATTTTTGTACAAGTTGGAAAAATATAGATCTAGGGTTTTAATGATCCAAAAATCCTGAGATAAATTTTGTTAGAATCTACTTGATGTGTAGTATTTTAGAAAAATATGGATCTGGCATGAGATGTTTAAATTCTGTAAGAATTTATTAGATCCTTTAAATGTGTTTTGGAATGCATGCAAATTTGTTTAATTTATAACTTGAGCTGTAGTGTTCCATAAATCATGAAATTTGGTGGGCAGGTTACTCTATGCTAGCCCTAGCTCTGGTAAAAATTTGGGCATCAGTGCTTAAGTAATTTTCAAGTTATAAGGCTATCATTTTATTCTAGGAAATAATTGAAGGAATTTTTGTAATTTTTCTACATGTGCAATGTCCTTGTAACTTTTTGGAGAATGTCTTGGTACCCTAGAGTGTCTAAGAAAAATAGGAAATCTGAAGTTTGATATGGAAAACTTAGGAGTTTGGGGTTGAGGTCTGAAAATGAATTGTAGAGCATTTCTTAGGCTTTCCAGATTGTCTTAGATCATATCTTTTGGAGTTGGAAATCTTCAGTTATGATGAAAACAAGTAGCTGCTGTCCAGGGTGCTCTACTGTGATATTTTGCTGATTGATATGGTGTGGTATCCTAAGACATGTTACTTTTGTAATTGTTAGGTGTTAGGGCCTTAACTGAGGATGAGCAGCTTTATCTTAGGTTAAGTAGATTAGGTGAGTACTTCTCTACCGGAGAGGAAATTTGCACCTACTCTGTTGAAGTGATTTGAATAGAGCGCTAAATTGTTGTAATGCATTTCATTCCGAGCATGTTGCATCTTTCATTATGCATTCATGGGATTTACTATGCACTCATGCAATAGGTGTACCAGAGGGGGTGACACTCCTCGAGTTCGAACAAACGATTCCAGAGGAGGTACTGAGTCAACCGGAGGAGCAGACAGAACCAATCGGCGAAGGAGACGCCGTTGAAGATCTACGTGAGTGCCCGGATCACAGGCCTTCCACCTTCCTCAAAGGCAAGCCCCGGTGCATGCTGAACCCATTGTTTATAAAGATATCTTGCGTACTTTTAATTGTTTACTGCATTAAGTAGTAGGAGTTGTATGGAAACAACTGTTGCATTATACCTGTCCTTGTCCAGATATTGTACCCTAATCCTATATTAGGTTTAGGCACGTGTCAATGCTTAGCCCTGCTTAGTATGGTAGAAGTCGGGTGATTTCCGGTCATCCGCGAGAGATAGGATTGGGTCGCGAGTGGCTTATGGCTATCGTGATGGAACCATGCTTTAAAATGAAATTGAGACCGGGCGGGAGTTCGATGGTACATCCGCAAGACACTTCACGTCTTGGGTGTGGAGCCATGCCCGTCTGAGTCGTTTAAGGACCGATTCGCTGTACGTCCTTGAGTCATGTTGAACGCAGTCTAACACTTAGTTGGCC
Organism: Saccharum spontaneum; assembly: GCA_022457205.1. Lineage (NCBI taxonomy): Eukaryota > Viridiplantae > Streptophyta > Magnoliopsida > Poales > Poaceae > Saccharum > Saccharum spontaneum. The sequence goes on along the minus strand of CM039589.1, from coordinate 24,989,628 downwards.
GGATAAGTCGTTCCGACCACGAAGTCGAGTAGTATGGTTCAGGTCGGGAATCGAATGGTAGGTTGCTTCTTGGAGGAGAGAAAGGATGTGCTTGGGACATTGGCATGAGACCAAGGGGGGGTTAGAGTCCCTATCACCTGGCAGAGTGTCGCCCTTGGGGTCGCGACATCATTCGGACCCGCGATTCCTGAACTGTACGAAAGATGACCTGAGCAGCCCTCGCCAGGCGCGTCTCGGTGAGTGTTAGAAATACCCCTCCAGCTGGATAGGAATTCGATTCGAATCGCCGTCGCTCCCGGTTAGTGAGCACTTGACTTGAGCAGCGGCAACGTAGATCTCATTAATTGAACAGATGGTTAAGTGAATGATACAATGTTGCCACAATTTATACCTGCTATGGAAGTAATATGAATACTTGTTTGATGATAATCAAATGCATGTTTTAGTACAGGTGCTAAGATAGATGATAGGTAAATGCTAAAATTAACTGCTAGTACAGGTTATAAGAGTTTCAACTACTTATGCCTTTATGCAAAATGTGGTGTCAGCTAGCCTCTTGAGTAAGCCCTGCATAATCCTTGGTGTCTCTTTTATTTCTGGTTTATGACGGGTAAGTCTAGCTGAGTACATTCTAGTACTCAGGGTTTATTCCCTCCTGTTGCAGATGACATGCTTTATCAGGGCTTCTGCAAGACATGTCTCCACCCTGCGGGTGATGATGACTAGATCACAAGGGCGTGGTCATCTTTATGTACTTCCCTCATGCTTTTGCGGGATGTCGATCATCCAAACTGGCAGTAGTTAAGTAACTTAAGGGTGTGTTATGCTTCCGCTACTTTCAAACTCGGTTTGTAATAATTGCTACTCCGTGGTGTTAACTATTTCGGAACTACTGGTGAAATGTAACGTATGGTGTCTATGTTGAATGATGCGATCCTGGTTGTAAGCAGTTTGGTTTGAAATCCTTCGTGATTTCGATTGACTACCGGGATTATATGGGCTCAAGTTTGAAAATTTGAGCGCTTCGGTGCTTGTTTTCGTACTTGTGCTCTTATAATTTGGTCGGTTCTGTTACAGCTGGTACCGGAGCATAATTCAACATTAAACACATCTTACGAGTAATTAAAAACAAAAGTATTTGTTTGCGAAAAGGGTTAAACTCTAAAAATTATTTTTATAGGTATGCCGTGATCACATCCCTTAGCCCAAATAAGGACTCTTAGGTGGCTTATTATAAAGACTAACTTGGGGGCCTTGTTTGTTTTTGTTTCGTCGTCCATACGGCGTGATATTGTATGGATGCCATCCACTTGGGTGGTAATGTATGGATCAATTACCTCGACGCTCTGGTAAGTGTGAGTTGTGAGAGCATGATCGTCCAACCGACGGTCTAGGGGAGAGTAGTTTTGGTGACTTGCATACTTACATGTTCAAACCATGTAACTATGTAAAAGCACTTAATTGTGGGCATCTATCCATCGGGTAGCTTTGATACTGAAATATATACATCCGGGGATGTGTATATGGAAAGTATTTAGTTTACTGCTTCCTTGTATGTTATTTTGGGAATTGTTGGGCTGCAATGGAATTTTTCTGCAGGTACACTAACAGCGTAACATGTAGACCGATAGTTTCGCTTATATGAGAGAACGTATGTATGCCACCGCTTAGCGTTAGCACTTTAGTTTTCTGCTAAGGTGAGAGGACGTACGGAACGTGCATGCATCATGTTTAATTATATCATACATGTCATTCACTCCCTCCTTAAAAATTTAAATAGTCCCGACTAAATTAAATTTCGTATCCCCTAAATGATTCTCACTTTAAGTCACATCTTGTTGATACAGATGGCATGTACTAGGATGACAGCCCGTAAGTCAACTGGTGGAAGGGTCCCTCGCCACCAGTTAGCTCCACGCGAGCCCCGTCCTGAGCCCTCTGAGGTGGAAAGGTTACGGGCTGAGCTGGCAGAGGTGACTGCTGCTAGGGATGCGGCACGGCAACAACTGGAGCAAGTGATTCATGATCGGGATCAAGAAACGCTTGCAGTCCAGAGGTTGACAGTGGCAAATCGCAACTATCAGCGTATGTTGGTCCGTGTGATGGAACAGAGGGATGAAGCCTGGCACGAGGAGAACGTTCTGAGGGCTCGTCAGTTTGAGCTCGAACAATAGTTAGAGAATGCTGAAGAATACAATGACAACCTTCATGAAGAAGTGCACCGCCTGAACAACCAGCTTAATCCTCTGCTACCTAGGAACAACAACGTAGATGAGGAGATGGGTTCAGGAATCTTCATGGCTGAGGATGATGATGAAGTGGAGGTCGATGGACCACAAGATGCTCCACCTGCAGAAGCACCAGAGGAAGAGCCAGAAGAAGAAGACGAAGAGTTAGAGCCTGTCAGTGATGAGGACGGCGGGGAGATCCTTGACACTGACTCGGAGGATAATGCTTAGAGTAGTCAGCACGTACCTATAATGCTAGGATCGTCTTTTGTGCCCTCCCTGTGAAGGAGTGAGGCCTTGTAATAACTTGACTCTGGAATGTAAGGCTGAACCGTATGTTTCCTAAATGTAGTTTGAACCTGTTAATTTCGATCGCAATGGGATGTCTTATTGTGTTGTGTTCGGTGATGGTGTCACGATTAGCACCCTTCGGTGCCGCGACGAAACCGAGGGCCTCCTATGGCGCGCGACATAAGGTTGTGCTGCTTGGCACGCGCAGGTATCGAGGTGGCTAGTCATGATCCACCATGGAACTCTTCATTGAGAAGTTTCCTTGTGGTCAGTCTGAAGTAGTCTTTCACAGTCAACTGAAAATCTTGAGGTCGAATCCAAGTACCGTGCGAAAGGTCAAAAATCACGTAGATAGCAATGTAAACGATTCGATAACCGTTGTGCTCCCTGTGAGTGAGCCTTTATCAAAGAACGTCTTGTTGGATTACCAAGTATGAGTTCGGCAATTGATGCGCTTGAATGGATTGTGCGGTTGTGATGAATTATTGTGCCTTAATTATTATGAGAATTCTATTCTTGAAGACAGTTTGACATTTCGCAATAATTCATCTACAAATTTCTCACATCGTCAGTGCTCATTGGCTATGCATTTTGCAGATGTCGTACAATCTACGTCGGGGTCGTGGAAATGAGGAGGAGGACCAGCCGCCCCCTCCGCCACCACCTACTCTGGCCGAGTTAATGCAATCCGTGGTTGAGGGGCAGCGTATGTTGGCCGACGCCATGCGCCAACTGGCTAATCGAGAGGCTCGGCATGGTCGTCAGGGCCCAGAGCCAAATCAGTACAGCGATTTCAAGGACTTCCTGGATACAAAGCCCCCGCTTTTTAAGGAAGCGGAAGAACCACTGCAGGCTGATGAGTGGTTGAATACCATTGAACAAAAGTTTCGTCTGCTACGCCTGACTGATAAGCTGAAAACTGAGTATGCTTCCCATCAGTTGCATGGTCCAGCGGGCATCTGGTGGAGCCACTATCGTTCCACACTGCCTGCCAATGTTCCGATTGCTTGGGATCAGTTCAAGGCGGCCTTCCGGGGAAACTACATCCCTCCAGGTCTTATGGCAATCAAGCACACGGAGTTTATGAGGCTGTCGCAGGGAAACAAGAGCTTGACTGAGTACTTGCAGTCTTTCAACAACTTGGCAAGGTATGCCACGAAGTTTGTGGATACTGATGCCAAAAAGATTGCTAGTTTCAAAAGGGGCCTCGGCCCAAAGCTAATGAAGACTATGGGCACTAGCAAGTGTACCACTTTCAATGATTTCATCAGCGATGCTTTGACACAGGAGAACAACAATGCTATTTATTCTACTTCTAAGAGCCGTAAAAGGGCCCTTGAGGCAAGTGCTTCTCAGTCAAGGGCCTCAGCTGCACCAAGGTCTTCTCCACGCCCGCCTGCTCAGAATACGAAGTTCCGTCCGCCACAGAAAAAGCCTGCTGCAAAAACTGGGTTCCGTAAGGGTTATACTGTCGCTCTGCCAAAGGGGACTTCTGGACAGAGCAGCTCTAGTGTTCCTCCTAGCAATATGCCTTGCTGGAATTGCAACAAGCCAGGCCATTGGGCCCGGAACTGCCCGTACCCTAAGAAAAATGTCAATCAAGGTGGTCATCAGGGACACGCTCATTATAACAGCATTGAAGAAATTCCATCTGGTGAGGTGGTCACGGCTGGTAAGTTCCTAGTTGACCAACACCCCGCAGTGGTACTTTTTGATTCAGGTGCTTCGTATTCTTTTATCAGTCCTAAGTTTGCATCCAAATTTACACACAAGTTGCATACTGTTGAAGGTGTGGGTTATTGCATTAGTGCTGCAAGTGGGAATATTTCCACAAACAAGGTAGTGGGAAACCTTAAGTTTGAGATAGAAGGGCGAAGTTATTCGCTTGCTCTATTGGTGTTACCAGGGTTAGACATAGATGTTATCTTGGGCATGAATTGGATGAGTCAGAATGGGATACTCATTGACACATCTGCTCGGGTAGTTATGCTCAGAGATCCTACAGATCAAAAGGGTTTTCTAGTACAACTTCCCAGAAAAGTTGAACTGTCGGGGGAAATTCATGCTGTGCAAGCAAAGGCGTTGGCTGAAATTCCCGTAGTAAATGAATTTCTGGACGTTTTTCCCGATGATTTGCCGGGACTCCCTCCGGATCGGGATGTGGAGTTTAAAATCGAGTTGCTGCCTGGTACCGCACCCATCTCTAGGAGACCCTATAGAATGCCTCCAAATGAGTTAGCTGAGCTTAAGGTGCAATTGAATGAACTTTTGAAGAAGGGGTTGATCCGTCCTAGCTCGTCTCCGTGGGGTTGCCCTGCTATCTTTGTAAAGAAGAAGGATCAAACCTTGCGGATGTGCGTGGACTATAGACCTCTGAATGCAGTCACTGTTAAGAATAAGTATCCTCTACCGCGTATCGACATCTTGTTCGATCAGTTGTCCAAAGCTAAAGTCTTTTCCAAGATTGATCTAAGGTCTGGGTACCATCAGATTAAAATCCGTCCTGAAGATGTTCCAAAAACAGCCTTCTCGACAAGATACGGCCTTTATGAGTATCTTGTTATGTCCTTCGGCCTAACCAATGCTCTAGCACACTTCATGTGCTTGATGAATTCGGTGTTTATGCCCGAATTGGACAAGTTTGTGGTGGTGTTCATCGATGACATCTTGGTGTATTCTGAAAATGAGGAAGAACACGCTGAACACTTGCGTATTGTCCTCAGCAGACTTCGTGAGCACCAACTGTATGCGAAGTTCAGTAAGTGTGAATTCTGGCTTCGTGAAGTACCTTTTCTTGGGCATGTGTTGTCCGATGGAGGAATTATGGTGGATCCCACAAAGGTACAAGAAGTATTGAATTGGAAGGCTCCTACTTCTGTTCATGAGGTCCGGAGTTTTCTTGGGTTGGCTGGCTATTATCGTCGCTTCATCCCGGATTTCTCAAAAATAGCCAAACCCATGACTCGATTGCTGCAAAAAGACACCAGGTTTGTCTGGACTCCTGAGTGTGATGCGGCTTTTCACCAACTGCGAACCCTCCTAACCTCGACTCCGGTTTTGGCACAACCGGATATCGAGAAACCTTTTGATGTTTACTGTGATGCCTCAGGCATAGGTTTGGGAGGTGTTTTGATGCAGGAAGGCTGAGTAATTGCATATACTTCACGACAACTTCGGAAACATGAGGTGAATTATCCGACGCATGACTTAGAACTGGCCGCAGTTGTTCATGCTTTGAAGGTATGGCGGCATTATCTGCTAGGCAATGTCTGCAATATCTATACAGACCACAAAAGCCTCAAATACATCTTCACCCAGCCCGAGCTAAATATGCGTCAGAGAAGATGGCTCGAGTTGATTAAAGATTATAATCTTCAAGTGCACTATCACCCAGGCAAGGCAAACGTGGTTGCGGACGCTTTGAGCCGGAAGTCTCACTGCCATTCCTTAGTTGAAACTGATTTTCACCGATCCCGCTTGCTACATCCGACAGTCTTGTACAACATCACTGTCAGTGGTACTCTCAGAAATAGAATCATTGAACTCCAAAAGACTGATTCGGGTATATTTCACATAAAACGGAAGATGAAAGAGGAAGAAACTAAGCATTTCAGGTTAGATGACGAAGGTGTGCTGTGGTTTAAGGATAGGTTAGTGGTACCTAAGGACCGAGAGCTTAGAGATCAGATCCTGTCCGAAGCACACTCTTCCAAGTTGTCCATCCATCCTGGTAGTAATAAGATGTATTATGATTTGAAGCCACTTTATTGGTGGACTAAGATGCGGAAAGAGATAGCTGCATATGTTGCTAGGTGTGACACCTGTTGCAGAGTTAAAGCTGTTCACATGAAAGCTGGGCTACTTCAGCCACTTTCTATTCCAGGCTGGAAGTGGGAAGAAATTAGTATGGATTTCATTGTCGGACTTCCTCCCACAGTCAAAAATCATAACTCTATCTGGGTAATTGTTGATCGTTTAACCAAATCAGCTCATTTCATCCCCGTGAGAGTGGACTATCGTCCTACTGACTATGCTGAGTTGTACTTCAATCAGATAGTCCGGCTTCATGGGATACCTCGTACTATCGTTTCTGACCGGGGTCCACAGTTCACTGCTCGCTTTTGGGAGCATTTGCATCACCTTCTGGGAACCAAGTTAGTGAGAAGCTCTGCTTATCACCCCCAGACATCTGGTCAGACGGAACGAGTTGACCAAATCTTGGAAGATCTGTTACGGGCGTGCGTCATTTCATCCAAGGGTTCTTGGGAAAAATGGCTACCTTTAGCCGAATTCTCGTACAATAACAGTTATCAAGAGAGTATTAAGATGGCCCCCATTCGAAGCTTTGTACGGTCGTAAGTGCCGAACTCCGTTAAACTGGGTAGAGGCTGGTGAAAGAAGGTATTATGGTATAGATTTTGTTCAGGAAGCCGAAGAACAAGTCCGGACTATCCAAAAGCACATGGCCGCAGCCCAAGCTAGACAGAAAAGTTATGCTGATCGTCGTAGAAAACCACTCGAATTTGAAGTTGGAGACTTCGTCTATTTGAAAGTTTCTCCAATGAAGAGTGTCCAACGTTTTGGTGTTAAGCGGAAACTTGCCCCAAGATACGTGGGTCCTTTCCAGATCATAGGCAAGAGTGGAGCTGTTGCATACAAAATCCAGTTGCCTCCTGAAATGAGAGCCATATTCAACGTTTTCCATGTGTCTCAGCTTAAAAAGTGTCTTAGAGTTCCTGAGGAACAGGTTCCTTTGGGAGATATCAGGCTTGAATCTGACCTAACCTATGAGGAAAAGCCCGTCCGAGTGATCGATACTCAAGAACGAGTAACTAGAAGTAAAGTGGTTAAGTGGTACAAAGTGATGTGGAGTAATCAGGGAAGTGAGAGTGATGCTACGTGGGAACGGGAGGATTATTTGCGGGATGGTTATAAGGAATTCTATGAAAAATGGTACGCTTTCCAAATCTCGGGACGAGATTCTTATAAGGGGGGAGGGCTGTAACACCTCAAGTGTTTAGTCCTTAATTGCATTGCATTTGCATAAGCATGACATGCATAATCCATGTTTAGTATTTCATGTAATGCAATTCATGTGTTTGTTTAGGGTTTGTTTGATTGATTTCATAAAGTATTTGATAGTTGGTGTAACAAAAAGGTAAAGTAGTCAATCATGACCTACAACACCTTAGCTATACTTAGGGTAACATTTGGATCAAGGTTCATGTTGACCAAAATTACAAAAATTGCCCTCCAAGACAAGTTTGACCCCCATTTGACCATAGAAGGCTCTAGTTTGACCAATTAGAAAGTCTAATTTAGAGACCTTGCATGGAAGAGCACCCTTAAGCAAAGTTGTAAAGAAATTCATGAGGAACAAAAGTCTCAATATGACCATCTCATGAAAGTGACCACAACATGCTCAAAAGTGGCCCACAAGTCAGCTAGTGGTGTAACTCCAGGACTTAGAATTTTTCTAAGTCTGGAATCTGACCCTACAGTTTCACTGGTGCCTACTTTAGGAGCTTGTAGTTTGCAAACCAGGCCAAACCAGCCTTCACTCATATTGACAAACTTGTAGATCACATGTAGCACTCCAACTTTGTCAACATTACCCAAGCCTGGTTCTCAAGGGTTCAAGAGATATTGTGTCATGAACATGAGCTGTCAGTCGGCATCATTAACTGAAACCCGGTTTCAGTTTCACTGAACACTACTTAATGTCCCTATATATCACTAACCAAACCGAATTAGCTCTGGAGGCCTATTACAAAATTGTAGAGCTTATATAGATCTACAACTTTGTTAATTTGAGTTTCCACTGAAACGAGCTAGTTTAGAAGATAATCAGCGTTGAAATCCCCCTGTCAGTCGACCATCGTTGACCCTTCAGCCGGTTTCAGTCGCGAGCGACACCGCGCGTCGTGGCACCCGGGCAGGAGAACGCCGCCGCGTGTCAACCAGGTGCTGCGACCCCCTCCACGTCGCGAGCTCTGGCGCAAGTGAAACCTGAGCGGCCACCTCCCCCTCTCTCGCACGCGCCACTCCATTTCTCCGCCCCCTCTCTCTTCCAGTCGCAAGAACACCGAAACCGAGCCGCCATTCCCCTTCTCCTCCGGCGAGCTTGAGCGTGAGCTACGCCGCATCACCGGCCGCCTGACCTCGCCATTCCCTCCGCCTCACCACCCTCTATCCCCTCGACCCACCGACGGCCGCGATTTGACTCGAGGTGAGCCGCATTGCTCTCTTCTCCGTCTCCGAGAGGTCGCCGGAGCCCGCCATGGGACCTCACCGTGGTTGGGGTGCTTCGGGTCCCTCTCCATCTTCCCTTCCTAGCAAAATGGAACCGCCTAGCCTCGGTGAAGCTCGTACCGAGCCCAGACCGCACCGTGCATCTTCACCGGCGACGGTGCGCCGCCACCGGACATCACCGACCGCCGCTCGCGGTGGCAAGCCCTTTCCACCCCATCCCCATCCATCCTACGGGCACCAATCGACGCGCCGGGTGACGGAGAGCACGAGGCGGCGTTCGGTTGGCCGAGCGAGCCCTTCTCCGGCGAGCTCGAGCTCACCGGAGCTCGCGGGACGCCGTCTCCCCTGCCTTCGGTCGCTGACCGCGGGGGCCCGCCCGTCAGCGTCGCGCGCGGGCGGGGGCGCTGAGCGGGCCGCGCGCGCGAGCGTGTGCGTTGTGGGCCGAATTTCCGGGCCGGCCCAGTCGTCCGAAGTGAAATTCATTTTTATTATTTTGTCACTGATTTTTGTACAAGTTGGAAAAATATAGATCTAGGGTTTTAATGATCCAAAAATCCTGAGATAAATTTTGTTAGAATCTACTTGATGTGTAGTATTTTAGAAAAATATGGATCTGGCATGAGATGTTTAAATTCTGTAAGAATTTATTAGATCCTTTAAATGTGTTTTGGAATGCATGCAAATTTGTTTAATTTATAACTTGAGCTGTAGTGTTCCATAAATCATGAAATTTGGTGGGCAGGTTACTCTATGCTAGCCCTAGCTCTGGTAAAAATTTGGGCATCAGTGCTTAAGTAATTTTCAAGTTATAAGGCTATCATTTTATTCTAGGAAATAATTGAAGGAATTTTTGTAATTTTTCTACATGTGCAATGTCCTTGTAACTTTTTGGAGAATGTCTTGGTACCCTAGAGTGTCTAAGAAAAATAGGAAATCTGAAGTTTGATATGGAAAACTTAGGAGTTTGGGGTTGAGGTCTGAAAATGAATTGTAGAGCATTTCTTAGGCTTTCCAGATTGTCTTAGATCATATCTTTTGGAGTTGGAAATCTTCAGTTATGATGAAAACAAGTAGCTGCTGTCCAGGGTGCTCTACTGTGATATTTTGCTGATTGATATGGTGTGGTATCCTAAGACATGTTACTTTTGTAATTGTTAGGTGTTAGGGCCTTAACTGAGGATGGGCAGCTTTATCTTAGGTTAAGTAGATTAGGTGAGTACTTCTCTACCGGAGAGGAAATTTGCACCTACTCTGTTGAAGTGATTTGAATAGAGCGCTAAATTGTTGTAATGCATTTCATTCCGAGCATGTTGCATCTTTCATTATGCATTCATGGGACTTACTATGCACTCATGCAATAGGTGTACCGGAGGGGGTGACACTCCTCGAGTTCGAACAAACGATTCCAGAGGAGGTACTGAGTCAACCGGAGGAGCAGACAGAACCAATCGGCGAAGGAGACGCCGTTGAAGATCTACCTGAGTGCCCGGATCAGAGGCCTTCCACCTTCCTCAAAGGCAAGCCCCGGTGCATGCTGAACCCATTGTTTATAAAGATATCTTGCGTACTTTTAATTGTTTACTGCATTAAGTAGTAGGAGTTGTATGGAAACAACTGTTGCATTATACCTGTCCTTGTCCAGATATTGTACCCTAATCCTATATTAGGTTTAGGCACGTGTCAATGCTTAGCCCTGCTTAGTACGGTAGAAGTCGGGTGATTTCCGGTCATCCGCGAGAGATAGGATTGGGTCGCGAGTGGCTTATGGCTATCGTGATGGAACCATGCTTTAAAATGAAATTGAGACCGGGCGGGAGTTCGATGGTACATCCGCAAGACACTTCACGTCTTGGGTGTGGAGCCATGCCCGTCTGAGTCGTTTAAGGACCGATTCGCTGTACGTCCTTGAGTCATGTTGAACGCAGTCTAACACTTAGTTGGCCGGATAAGTCGTTCCGACCGCGAAGTCGAGTAGTATGGTTCAGGTCAGGAATCGAATGGTAGGTTGCTTCTTGGAGGAGAGAAAGGATGTGCTTGGGGACATTGGCGTGAGACCAAGGGGGGGTTAGAGTCCCTATCACCTGGCAGAGTGTCGCCCTTGGGGTCGCGACATCATTCGGACCCGCGATTCCTGAACTGTACGAAAGATGACCTGAGCAGCCCTCGCCAGGCCCGTCTCGGTGAGTGTTAGAAATACCCCTCCAGCTGGATAGGAATTCGATTCGAATCGCCGTCGCTCCCGGTTAGTGAGCACTTGACTTGAGCAGCGGCAACGTAGATCTCATTAATTGAACAGATGGTTAAGTGAATGATACAATGTTGCCACAATTTATACCTGCTATGGAAGTAATATGAATACTTGTTTGATGATAATCAAATGCATGTTTTAGTACAGGTGCTAAGATAGATGACAGGTAAATGGTAAAATTAACTGCTAGTACAGGTTATAAGAGTTTCAACTACTTATGCCTTTATGCAAAATGTGGTGTCAGCTAGCCTCTTGAGTAAGCCCTGCATAATCCTTGGTGTCTCTTTTATTTCTGGTTTATGACGGGTAAGTCTAGCTGAGTACATTCCAGTACTCAGGGTTTATTCCCTCCTGTTGCAGATGACATGCTTTATCAGGGCTTCTGCAAGACATGTCTCCACCCTGCGGGTGATGATGACTAGATCACAAGGGCGTGGTCATCTTTATGTACTTCCCTCATGCTTTTGCGGGATGTCGATCATCCAAACTGGCAGTAGTTAAGTAACTTAAGGGTGTGTTATGCTTCCGCTACTTTCAAACTCGGTTTGTAATAATTGCTACTCCGTGGTGTTAACTATTTCGGAACTACTGGTGAAATGTAACGTATGGTGTGTATGTTGAATGATGCGATCCTGGTTGTAAGCAGTTTGGTTTGAAATCCTTCGTGATTTCGATTGACTACTGGGATTATATGGGCTCAAGTTTGAAAATTTGAGCGCTTCGGTGCTTGTTTTCGTACTTGTGCTCTTATAATTTGGTCGGTTCTGTTACATTCCCCTTCCTCTTCTTCCCGCCCGCGCCCGCGCGCGCTGGCGCCCCGGCAGGACGCGCCCGCCGCGTGGCGGCCGCATGCCGGCGACGCCCCGCGTGGCCGTCCGTGGACCCCGCGCTCGCGCTCCACTTCAAATCACCCGAACGCCTGGTCTTCATCCCGCACAACCCTCACTTGCTCCCTTTCTTCCTCCCTCCGGCGCCCTCCACCGCGGAGCACCGCTCGCCACCGCGCACCGCCTCCGTCTCCGCCTCGTTCCGGCACCGGTAGACCGTTTCCTCTCGATTGCCTGTGCCCAAAGCTCCGCCCCGTCCTCCTCTCCTCCGAACAAGCCTCGACGTCTTCTCGTTTGGATCGGTAAGGCTCAATCGAGCTTTCCTCGCCGCGCCACCGCGTCGGTGCCGCCGACCGTGCGCTCCGTCCATCGCCTCGCTCGCTCCCTCTCCGTCTTCCCAAGCTTTCCTCTCAAGTTCACGAGTGCCTGGCGATTGTTGTGCGCTCGCTCGGTGGTCGGGACTTGGCCGGCAATGGCCGGTTGGCCGCAACCGCCGCCGCGACGTCGAGCGCGTGGACGCCGGCGACCGCGCTCGGTTCCTCTCGGGGAACTAGGCCGCGCCTCTGGGCCGCGCCCCGAGCGGGCCGGCTCGGCTGTTCCCCCGCGCGCGCGAAGCAGGCCGGGAACGGCCACGGGCCGGTTGTTTTTCCACGGGCCGGCCCAATCTCTTTAACAGAAAAATCATTTTCTACTTCTTTTATTATTCTTGATGAAAAACACTTTGGAAAATGTTTTCTTGGTCATTTTAGCTCCAAAAATGATGAAATAAATTTCTATGTACTCATTTGAATCAGATCTACAATATAAAAATGTTGCATGCCAATATTTCATTACTTTTCTGTAGTGTTTTATTTAATCCTTGAAATTGGTGTTTTCTTGAAAAATTGATAAGAAAATGTAGAAAAATCAGAAAAATGTGGTTCTAAGTTTATTAATCCTGTTGTGCCATGTACTTGCTAGGGTAATTTTATACCATGGTTGTTCTGTAGAAAAATGCATAGTTGCAGTTCAAATGCTTTCTATCACTAGTAATTGTTATTTTTGTTATTTAAATAAATTTGAATAAAACATGCAAGTGATAATTTTTCTATAGTGTTTGTTTAGGGATTAGATAGTAGGAAAATTCCTAAATCTGTTGTTTGATACTTTTCATAATGTAAAGTATTTTAAATATCCATTTTTGGCCTTAGTTTGTTATTTTTGTATAGGCAGTTCTAGTTATCCAAATGCAGTAAAAATCTTGTGTCAAGCTATTCTTGATGTTAGTAATCCACTGTAATTTTCTAAGATTTTTCTGAGCTACTAAAATATGTGTTGCTGTTCAACCATAGGGCTAATTAGGTTTTCCATTCCTTCTTAATGTAAAGATAGTTAGTAAATTATACTTTGGTGTATCTTTGAAGCATCTTGGTTGTTCAAGTACTCTCGCATGATAGAGAATAGTGGTGGTAGTTTCCGAGTACATGTTCTTGGATGACGTAGACTACCTTGTAGAAGAGTCATAAGTTCCACATACTCCGATAACGTAACATATTCATTACATCGCATGCATTCCGCATCATCATCATCTCATGTCACCTCTGCAATGCATCTATGCATGTTGCACTCATATTTCTGCATCATACAGGATCGTAGGAAGTGGTTCCGACAGTTGTTCCCGAGGACGCAGAGGAACAGCCCGAGGTGACGGAGCCGGAGCCAGCAGAAGCAGAAGAGGAGTCCGGTGAAGAGCTTCCGGAGTGCCCCGATCATCGTCCCAGCTCCTTCGAGCGAGGCAAGCCCCGGAGCATTTCTCCCCCGGTTTGCAAATAGTTATTTATTAATTTTACGTAATCCGATGCATTAAGTTTAGGAGTTGTTTGCAAACGTTGCTGCATTATACCTTGTTCCCCCTTGTTTTACCCGATCCTTGTTACCCTGGTGTCCACGGTCAATAATTGCTTAGCTTGCTTAGACCGGTAGAAGTCGGGTGATTGCCTGTCATCCACGAGCTATAGGGGATTACCTGGTTTATGTGAAAGAATGTCATGTGAGAATAACTAAGTGTGGAAATGAATTTGAGACCGGGCGGAAGCTTGCAGGGTTCTGGACTGTAGTGTCTTCCGTCTGTGTCGGTTAAGGACCGTCCGATGTCGGGCCTCGGGTCATGTTGAACGCATGCCTCACATTTAGCTGGCCGAATAAAGTACCTTTCGACCGCGAAGCCGGGAGATTATTCGGGCCGAGTGGATTGCCCGCAACGCACTGTACCGGAACAGTAGTGGCAGGAAACGGGGGCGCGATGATAAGGCCAAAGAGCAGTCGGGCGGCCCCCGGGTACATGTGGTTCCTGGCAAGCTCGCGACTTTACCTGAATGGTTGACTCGGTGACCAATACCTCACTTTAGCGGGTGAGTGAGGTTTGTGTGAGGAATAAATTACCAGCTGGTCAATAATCGATTCGAATCGCCATCGTTCACTAGATAGTGAACACTTGACTTGAGTTACTTCATCGTAGTAATATTGATGAAACACTTGGATAGTTATGTGGAAAATGACATGGTAATTATTGTTAATTATCAATGGTAATCCTTGCTTGCTTAATTACATGGTTACTTTAGCATAAGTGCAAACATAGTTGACAGGAGAATAAAGAATTAAAATATGACATGCTTTTGTAAATGATTTGTTAAGCTAAAAATGCTTTCTTGCAAATGAGTCAGCTACCCCACCAAAAAGCCTATCATGATCCTTGGAGTCATTTTGTTTTGGTTCTGTCGGGTAAGTCTAGCTGAGTACCTTCTCGTACTCAGGGCTTTGTTCTCACTTGTTGCAGATGGACAGATGTACTATGGTTATTGTATCAACTGTCTCTACCCTGCGATGGGCGAAGCCTAGGACCATGGGCAATGGTCACTCACTACTCCTCGCCTGATGCTTTTGTGGGAGATGATCGCGAGCTGGCACTTTATTTTGGAAAGTTGTGTGTGTGTGCGCTTTGAACTAATGCTTCCGCTACTTTATTCGAAACTGGTTTGTAATAACTATGTTTAAACTCCGATGTATTTTGTGCTGCGAACTACTATGTAACTTATGAAGGTAATCGCTAAACTTATTACGATCTTGGCTGTGATGTGAAATGGTTTGAAATCCGTCGAGATTTCACGGACTACCGGGTTATACGGGCTTAAGTTTGGTAAATTGTCCGTCTGTTGGATGATTTTCTTACTTAATCTCGTATAATTGGGCGGTTCTGTTACAGCTGGCATCGGAGCATGGTTTAGCGTAATTACTGTTCATAAGTGTATTTAAACAAAACTCTGTTTAAAAAGGTGTGATTTTTAAACTAAAAGTGTGCCAGTGGTCATATCCTGTATGCCCAGTTAAGGACTCTAGGTGGCTATTTAAGTACTAACTTGGGGTTATGCACCATATTTCTTTTTCGTTGCTCATACGGCGTGCTATTGTATGAGTGCCACTTAATTGAGTGGTAATGTATGGATCAGTTACCTCTACGCTTCGGTAAGTGTGAGCTGTGAGAGCATGATCGGATACACCGCCGATCTAGGGAAAGTGCTTACATGATACTTGGATAATTACATGTTTTACACATGTTCTTATGAAAGTGTCGCATGTGTGGGTGTTCCGTCCGTTGAGGCGATGCCGTCAATAGGACGATGTGTTTGGGTAGTTACTACCGTTGTACACGCATCTGGGGATTCGTGTAAAGCGTGTAGGTAGATTTACTGCTTTCATGCATTCATGGGGAATGGGCTGAAATGGATTTTCTGCAGGTACATAACAGCGTATCGTGTAGACCGAATTAGTTACGTATATGAGAGATCGTTTGTATGCCACCGAATTCACCGTTAGATGCTTTTATTTCATAAGTTTGTGAGAACGTAAGACTCGTGCATGCATCATATTGCCTGTGCATTCCATTCCTGACATGCATTCCTCCCCTTATAAAAGGATTATCCCATTTTGATAAAAGTGACCTCAACTAAAATATGTTCTCACCGGGTAATTAAAACTTGTGCTACAGATGGCCCGCACGAAGCAGACTGCCCGTAAGTCCACTGGCGAAAGAGCACCCCGTCGTCAGCTAGCCCCGCGGGAGCACCGCAACACGGACACTTTTCTAAGCGAGTTTGGCATGCCCACCTTGCTTTGGAGAGTGCTCCATGATGTGGGGTACCCGGAGGGACAAGAGCCAGTTTACTCTTGGAGCGAGAGCCAGTTAGCTGAAGATGGACTTGCTGTTGTAGAGATCACCGTCCCTGCTCTTGGTGATGCGCCAGAATGGGATGGTTGGCATCTGGAGTTTGAAGGACGCACTCCCTCCGAGGGTGCAGAAGGCGCAACTTTTCGCGTCATCCGAGACATCATGAGCAGATTTCCTAATGAGTTGGCAGCAGCTTTGGCCGGTACCTTCCCGAGAGATGATCCTCGCGATGCCATTTGGGTACAGCCGCAAGGAAGTGCCCTAGTTAGAGGCCCCAGTGAAGGACGGGCTAGCGACAACCACACCATGAGTGCCATGTATGCAGCCATCAGAGCATATCAATGTTTGGAGAATACCTATTGGACTTTGACTGGCCTACGCGGTGATGATCGGCTTGAAGCAAGAAAACAGAAGAAGAAGCAAACACGTGCCATAGCTAGCTTGCAGGAGCAGTTGGCTGACATGAGCTTGCAGCGGGACCGAGCTCTCGAGAGAGGCGAGAGTTCCATGCAGCAGGTACAGAGGTTGACTCAGGCCAACAGAAATGCAGACCGCCTGATGGAACAGCTAGTACAAGAAAGGAATGAAGCCTGGAACGAGAGGGACCTTCTAAGGCAGAGGGTCGAGGAGTTAGAAGAGTACAATGCCAACTTGCATGAAGAGTTCCATGCCCTCTACAACGGGATGGGCCCGTATGCTCCTCCGAACGCCGCTCAGATGGACATCGACGACGACGCTGCTGCTGAAGGTAGCGATGGCGACGCCTCCGACATGGACGACGGCCCCGAGGAGTAGGATAGTGTCCTGCGTTAGTAGCTAGGCTTGACGCGATGGCCTTCTGTTGGTTTCCATGTATCATGTTGTATCCTGTTCGACCTTGAGACTGACGATCTTTGGAGTTTGGTTGTGTATGCGATACCCGAACGCATAAAAGTCCAGTGTGTGTATGCTGGCAACGTGGTTGTATGGAACGCGATGTTGCTTTTGAAGTAACTTAATTGGTGCTGTTGTTTAATTGGAATGAAATTATTGCGCCTCTATTTTCTTGTATGACTTGTTCTCTCCAATGAATTCAGTATGGCATGATTGTTCATTCGAACACAATTTTACAACTTCACTCAATTGTTGCTTGTTGCTGAAATATGCAGATGGCCAACACTCGTCGTGCTACGTATGAAGCTGCTGAGACTGGTGGCAACGGTGCAGGAGCTGGTGGAAGTGGTGCAAACAACGTCAACCACCAGGAACCACGGCCAGAGCCACATTTGCCCCCTCCTCCGCTGCTCACTGCAGAGATGTTCTTCACACAGTTTCTTGGGAGTCAACGCAATACTGAATAGTCATAGAGGAATATGGAAGATTTTCTGCGTACCATCGCTGAAAATGTTCAAAGAGGAAATAACCAAGGTGGTGGCCATGGAGTGAACCAGTACAGCAGTTTCAAGGATTTCATGGATACTAGGCCACCTATTTTCAAGGAAGCAGCAGAGCCACTTGATGCCGAAGAATGGATCAACACTATGGAAGATAAGTTCCGTGTGCTGAGGCTGACAGAAGTTCTGAAGACAGAGTATGCTGCACATCAGTTACAAGGACCAGCAGGAATGTGGTGGAAGCATCACCGCACCACTTTTCCTCCCAATGCCCAGATTACTTGGAGGGATTTCACTGAAGCTTTTAAGGGAGTTTATATTCCCCCAGGGTTGGTTGAGATGAAGCTTGGAGAGTTCTTAGCCTTGAATCAGGGTACCAAGACGGTGACCCAGTATCTACATGCCTTTAATAACTTGTGCCGCTATGCTCCAGACATGGTTGACACAGATGCAAAGAAGATTGCTAGCTTCAAGAGAGGGTTAAGTCCGAAGATGATGAAGCATGTGGGTACCAATACCCGCAACAGATTCAACGACTTTATCAGTGATTGTTTGAAGCAAGAAAAGAACAATAACGCCTACACCGCATCCAAGAATCGCAAGAGAGTGTTTGAATCAGGACCATCCCAGTCGAGAGTTGTCACTGCAAATCGTTCATCTTATCGTCCGTCCGCACCTGGTGCAAGGTTCAGGCCGCCGCAGCATAAAACCCAGAACTACAAGGGACCACAGAAACCGTACAAGATGGCCGTGCCGCCGACAAAGACCAACGCAGCTGCAGAACAGAGCAACTCCAAGGGAGCTATAGGGTCTGCTGGTACAGTGAAAGGGCCCTGCTACAACTGTGGTCAGCCAGGCCACTTTTCAAAGTTCTGCCCTTATCCGCCTAAAAAGAAGCAACAGACTTACAATGCTCGTGTGCACCACACCACCTTTGATGAAGTTCCTGAGGGAGAGCCTGTAACTGCTGGTAAGTTTCTTGTGAACCATCACCCTGCAGTTGTTCTTTTTGATTCTGGATCCTCGCATTCTTTTATGAGTCAAGCATTTGCACGAAGCATGAACAACTATGCACAGAATTGAGTTATGGTTATCGCATAAGTTCAGCAGGAGCTGATGTGTTAACCAATAAGATGGTTAGAGGGGCAACCCTTGAGTTAGGTAGTCGGAAGTTTCGAGTGAACCTGGTAGTTATGCCTGGACTAGTTTTGGATGTAATAATAGGAATGAACTGGATGAAAGACTGGGAAGCAGTCATAGATACAAGCAGTCGGATGCTTACCCTTAAAGATCCCCAGGCAGAGGGTACTTTCCAGGTACCATTACCTAAAAGAACAGATCTTGTGAGTGTGACCTGTGCCATGGAAGTTGCTCCTATCCATCAGATCCCGGTAGTGTGTGAGTTCCCGGATGTGTTTCCAGACGAGTTACCTGGCCTTCCTCCAGACAGAGATGTTGAGTTTGGAATCGAGTTGATCCCCGGGACAGCTCCAATTTCAAGGAGACCTTATCGGATGCCTCCGGATGAGTTAGCTGAGTTGAAAAAACAGTTGGAAGAGTTATTAAAGAAGGGGTTTATCCGCCCAAGTAAGTCTGAATGGGGATGTCCTGCCTTGTTCGTGAAGAAAAAGAAAGAAGGTACTCTAAGGATGTGTGTGGATTATCGACCTCTTAATGCTGTAACCATCAAGAATAAATATCCCTTGCCTCATATCGATGTTCTGTTTGATCAGTTAGCTAAGGCTAGAGTGTTCTCCAAGATAGACCTAAGGTCTGGGTATCATCAGATAAAGATTAGACCACAAGATGTTCCGAAAACCGCCTTTTCTACCAGATACGGGTTGTACGAGTATCTTGTTATGTCATTTGGACTAACAAACGCTCCTGCATATTTTATGTATCTGATGAATATGGTTTTCATGCCAGAGTTGGATAAGTTTGTAGTTGTCTTCATTGATGACATTCTAGTATACTCGGAAAATGAGAAAGATCATGAAGAGCATCTGAGAATTGTCTTGACCAGGCTGAGAGATCATAAGTTATATGCTAAGTTCAGCAAATGTGAATTTTGGTTGAAGAAAGTTCCTTTCCTCGGTCATATTCTATCTGAGAATGGAGTTTCTGTAGATCCGAGTAAAATGCAAGAGGTTATGGATTGGAAGACTCCAACCACAGTGTCAGAAGTCAGGAGTTTCCTAGGGTTAGCTGGTTACTATCGCCGCTTTATCCCAGACTTCTCGAAGATTGCCAAGCCAATGACAAGTCTGTTACAGAAAGATCACAAGTTTGTGTGGACAGAGGAGTGTGAGACAACTTTCCATACCTTGCGGAAACTGTTGACCACTGCTCCAGTTCTTGCACAGCCCGACATCGAGAAACCTTTTGATGTGTTTTGTGACGCATCAAAAACAGGATTAGGGTGTGTGCTGATGCAAGAAAGAAGAGTCATTGCTTATGCCTCCCGGCAGTTGAGAAAACATGAAATCAATTATCTGACGCATGATCTTGAGCTTGCCGCTGTAGTGCATGCCTTAAAGATTTGGAGACACTATTTACTGGGTAATGTGTGCAACATTTTCACCGATCATAAGAGTCTCAAGTACATTTTCACCCAACCAGAATTGAACATGAGGCAGCGAAGATGGTTAGAGCTAATCAAAGACTACAACTTGAATGTACAGTATCACCCGGGGAAAGCCAATGTGGTAGCTGATGCTTTAAGCAGAAAGTCGCATTGTCTGAATATGCAACCCTTACTGGAAGATGGTTTCGATCTAATGCACCCTGCCGTGCTACATAGTATTCAGGTCAGTTGTTCCTTAGAGAGTAAGATTATAGAAGGTCAGAAAGCAGACAAAGGGATATTCCACATCAAAAAGAAGATTCAAGAAGAACCCTCGAAACACTTCAGGGTGGATGAGCAGGATGTGTTGTGGTTCGACAACCGTCTTGTTGTTCCAAAGAATAGAGAGCTTAAGAATAAAATCATGGATGAAGCTCATCTCTCTAAGTTGTCTATTCATCCTGGCAGCAGTAAAATGTATCAAGAACTAAGACCTCGTTATTGGTGGACCAAGATGAAGAAGGAGATTGCAGCGTATGTAGCCAGATGTGACACATGTTGTAGAGTAAAAGCAATTCACATGAAGCCTGCCGGAATGTTACAACCTTTGTCAGTGCCGAGTTGGAAGTGGGATGATATAAGTATGGATTTTATCACGGGTCTACCTACTACTCAAAAAGGTCACGATTCCATTTGGGTCATTGTGGATCGTCTTACTAAGACAGCCCACTTTTTGCCTGTCAAAACGGAATATAGACCACCTCAATATGCTGAAAAGTATATTGCAGAGATTGTGAGATTGCATGGCATACCAAGGACTATCGTGTCTGACAGAGGGTCACAATTCACTGCTCACTTTTGGGAGCATTTGCACAAAGGTTTGGGGACTAGTCTGATTCGTAGCACTGCCTATCATCCTCAAACAGATGGTCAGACTGAAAGAGTTAATGCTGTTCTAGAGGATATGTTAAGAGCTTGTGTGTTGTCTTCCAGAGGTTCATGGGAGTCATGGTTACCGTTAGCAGAGTTCGCATACAATAACAGCTATCAAGAGAGTATCAAGATGGCACCTTTTGAGGCTCTGTATGGCCAAAAGTGTAGAACACCGTTAAACTGGGTTGAGCCAGGAGAAAGAAGGTATTATGGTATTGACTTCGTGGAGGAAGCCGAAAAGAAAGTTCATATCATCCAGCAGAATATGAGAGCAGCTCAGTCACGTTAGAAAAGTTATGCAGATAAGAGAAGGAGACCGCTTGTGTTCGAAGTTGGTGACTATGTTTATCTAAAAGTTACGCCAATGAAAAAGAAATGGTTTGGTGTGCGCAGAAAGCTGGCCGCCAGATTTGTGGGACCTTACAAAATCCTGGAACGAAAGGGTCCTGTGGCTTAAAAATTGGAGTTACCAGAGTCAATGGGTGCTATATTCCCAGTTTTTCATGTATCACATCTCAAGAAATGTTTGCGCGTTCCAGAGGAAAGGATTGAACCTCGAGGCATAAAACTCAAGTCAGATCTGGTGTATCGTGAGCAGCCAGTTCGAGTATTGGATACCAAGGAAAGGGCTACTCGAAACAGTGTGGTGAAAACATATAAGATACAATGGAGTCATCACGATGAAGGGGATGCTTCTTGGAAAACGGGTGAATACTTAAAGAATGCATACGAAGATTTTTATAATAAATGGTTCGTAACCCAAATCTCGGGACGAGATTTTTATAAGGGAGGAAGGCTGTAACACTCCGGTGTTACGCAATGCATTTTGCATAGCAATCATATTGCACCGCATTCATAACATCATGATCATGTGTGATAATTTATAATTTGATTTAAACAAAAGCTTGAAAATAGCTATGTGATGAATTATATTAATATGATAATCACATTGCACCAAAAATCTTGCAACTATAAATTTTACATCACTTGGAACCCTAGTTCAAATTTTGGAGCAGCTAGGTGACCCAAACTTTGTCAAAACTTGTTCAAAAATAATTAGGAAAAATATTCAAAATTATCCCTTATTTTAGCTTTTATTCTGCCATTCAAAATCTATCAAGAATTTTCAGTTGGCCCCTTAATCAAAGTTGTAGAGAATTTAATTTTGAGCAACTTTTATTTTTGGGCCAATTCCATAAAATGTCTTCTTCTTGTTCAAAATGTGGTTTGAAGTTTGAAATGCATTTAAATTTGAATTTGGAAAATCAAAAATCCGGTTTTTCCTTAGCAGGCCGCCGCCTCCTGTTCGGCCCACGGCCAGATGCGGCCCGCGCCACTCCCGCGCGCGCGCCCGCACCGCCTCCGCCTCGGCCCGGCCCAGCCGGCCTTCCCCTTCCTCTTCTTCCCGCCCGCGCCCGCGCGCGCTGGCGCCCCGGCAGGACGCGCCCGCCGCGTGGCGGCCGCATGCCGGCGACGCCCCGCGTGGCCGTCCGTGGACCCCGCGCTCGCGCTCCACTTCAAATCACCCGAGCGCCTGGTCTCCATCCCGCACAACCCTCACTTGCTCCCTTTCTTCCTCCCTCCGGCGCCCTCCACCGCGGAGCACCGCTCGCCACCGCGCACCGCCTCCGTCTCCGCCTCGTTCCGGCACCGGTAGACCGTTTCCTCTCGATTGCCTGTGCCCAAAGCTTCGCCCCGTCCTCCTCTCCTCCGAACAAGCCTCGACGTCTTCTCGTTTGGATCGGTAAGGCTCAATCGAGCTTTCCTCGCCGCGCCACCGCGTCGGTGCCGCCGACCGTGCGCTCCGTCCATCGCCTCGCTCGCTCCCTCTCCGTCTTCCCAAGCTTTCCTCTCAAGTTCGCGAGTGCCTGGCGATTGTTGTGCGCTCGCTCGGTGGTCGGGACTTGGCCGGCAATGGCCGGTTGGCCGCAACCGCCGCCGCGACGTCGAGCGCGTGGACGCCGGCGACCGCGCTCGGTTCCTCTCGGGGAACTAGGCCGCGCCTCTGGGCCGCGCCCCGAGCGGGCCGGCTCGGCTGTTCCCCCGCGCGCGCGAAGCAGGCCGGGAACGGCCACGGGCCGGTTGTTTTTCCACGGGCCGGCCCAATCTCTTTAACAGAAAAATCATTTTCTACTTCTTTTATTATTCTTGATGAAAAACACTTTGGAAAATGTTTTCTTGGTCATTTTAGCTCCAAAAATGATGAAATAAATTTCTATGTACTCATTTGAATCAGATCTACAATATAAAAATGTTGCATGCCAATATTTCATTACTTTTCTGTAGTGTTTTATTTAATCCTTGAAATTGGTGTTTTCTTGAAAAATTGATAAGAAAATGTAGAAAAATCAGAAAAATGTGGTTCCAAGTTTATTAATCCTGTTGTGCCATGTACTTGCTAGGGTAATTTTATAACATGGTTGTTCTGTAGAAAAATGCATAGTTGCAGTTCAAATGCTTTCTATCACTAATAATTGTTATTTTTGTTATTTAAATAAATTTGAATAAAACATGCAAGTGATAATTTTTCTATAGTGTTTGTTTAGGGATTAGATAGTAGGAAAATTCCTAAATCTGTTGTTTGATACTTTTCATAATGTAAAGTATTTTAAATATCCATTTTTGGCCTTAGTTTGTTATTTTTGTATAGGCAGTTCTAGTTATCCAAATGCAGTAAAAATCTTGTGTCAAGCTATTCTTGATGTTAGTAATCCACTGTAATTTTCTAAGATTTTTCTGAGCTACTAAAATATGTGTTGCTGTTCAACCATAGGGCTAATTAGGTTTTCCATTCCTTCTTAATGTAAAGATAGTTAGTAAATTATACTTTGGTGTATCTTTGAAGCATCTTGGTTGTTCAAGTACTCTCGCATGATAGAGAATAGTGGTGGTAGTTTCCGAGTACATGTTCTTGGATGACATAGACTACCTTGTAGAAGAGTCATAAGTTCCACATACTCCGATAACGTAACATATTCATTACATCGCATGCATTCCGCATCATCATCATCTCATGTCACCTCTGCAATGCATCTATGCATGTTGCACTCATATTTCTGCATCATACAGGATCGTAGGAAGTGGTTCCGACAGTTGTTCCCGAGGACGCAGAGGAACAGCCCGAGGTGACGGAGCCGGAGCCAGCAGAAGCAGAAGAGGAGTCCGGTGAAGAGCTTCCGGAGTGCCCCGATCATCGTCCCAGCTCCTTCGAGCGAGGCAAGCCCCGGAGCATTTCTCCCCCGGTTTGCAAATAGTTATTTATTAATTTTACGTAATCCGATGCATTAAGTTTAGGAGTTGTTTGCAAACGTTGCTGCATTATACCTTGTTCCCCCTTGTTTTACCCGATCCTTGTTACCCTGGTGTCCACGGTCAATAATTGCTTAGCTTGCTTAGACCGGTAGAAGTCGGGTGATTGCCTGTCATCCGCGAGCTATAGGGGATTACCTGGTTTATGTGAAAGAATGTCATGTGAGAATAACTAAGTGTGGAAATGAATTTGAGACCGGGCGGAAGCTTGCAGGGTTCTGGACTGTAGTGTCTTCCGTCTGTGTCGGTTAAGGACCGTCCGATGTCGGGCCTCGGGTCATGTTGAACGCATGCCTCACATTTAGCTGGCCGAATAAAGTACCTTTCGACCGCGAAGCCGGGAGATTATTCGGGCCGAGTGGATTGCCCGCAACGCACTGTACCGGAGCAGTAGTGGCAGGAAACGGGGGCGCGATGATAAGGCCAAAGAGCAGTCGGGCGGCCCCCGGGTACATGTGGTTCCTGGCAAGCTCGCGACTTTACCTGAATGGTTGACTCGGTGACCAATACCTCACTTTAGCGGGTGAGTGAGGTTTGTGTGAGGAATAAATTACCAGCTGGTCAATAATCGATTCGAATCGCCATCGTTCACTGGATAGTGAACACTTGACTTGAGTTACTTCATCGTAGTAATATTGATGAAACACTTGGATAGTTATGTGGAAAATGACATGGTAATTATTGTTAATTATCAATGGTAATCCTTGCTTGCTTAATTACATGGTTACTTTAGCATAAGTGCAAACATAGTTGACAGGAGAATAAAGAATTAAAATATGACATGCTTTTGTAAATGATTTGTTAAGCTAAAAATGCTTTCTTGCAAATGAGTCAGCTACCCCACCAAAAAGCCTATCATGATCCTTGGAGTCATTTTGTTTTGGTTCTGTCGGGTAAGTCTAGCTGAGTACCTTCTCGTACTCAGGGCTTTGTTCCCACTTGTTGCAGATGGACAGATGTACTATGGTTATTGTATCAACTGTCTCTACCCTGCGATGGGCGAAGCCTAGGACCATGGGCAATGGTCACTCACTACTCCTCGCCTGATGCTTTTGTGGGAGATGATCGCGAGCTGGCACTTTATTTTGGAAAGTTGTGTGTGTGTGTGCGCTTTAAACTAATGCTTCCGCTACTTTATTCGAAACTGGTTTGTAATAACTATGTTTAAACTCCGATGTATTTTGTGCCGCGAACTACTATGTAACTTATGAAGGTAATCGCTAAACTTATTACGATCTTGGCTGTGATGTGAAATGGTTTGAAATCCGTCGAGATTTCACGGACTACCGGGTTATACGGGCTTAAGTTTGGTAAATTGTCCGTCTGTTGGATGATTTTCTTACTTAATCTCGTATAATTGGGCGGTTCTGTTACATGCACCTTTAAGAAAAGTTATAGAGTTAAAAATTTTAAACAACTTTTATTTTGGACCAACTTATGAAAATGGATTTTTGTTGCTAAAAAATGTAAAAATGTTGCTGTTCTTCAGAAAATAAATTGAAAAATGATTTCTTTTCCTATTTGGGCCGCGCGCGCCCACTTCTAGGCCTAGCAGCGAGCCGGCCCGGCCCAGCTCCCGCCTTCGCACTCGCCCCTCCCGCGCACCAGCGCCCGACCACGGCAGACGCCCACCATCGCGTGGACACCATGCGCCGGCGACGGCGGCACCTGGCCGTCCGGTGGCCCCCGCGCCCCACGCGCTCGCCTACTCCCTCCGCGCGCGCGTCTGCCTCCTCTGCTCTCTCCCATTTTCTCCTACCACACCAGCAGCAGAGCATGTGCCCGCGCCCGCCTCCGCCACCACCCACGCAAGCTCCTCACCGGAGTTGGCCGTTCCGCCCACCACGGATCACCGCCAGCGCCTCCATCTTGCTCTGAGCACCGCCTCCTCTTCGCGCAACCTGTGCTCGCCTTGGCTCGTAGTGGTAATGCCCCTATCCTCAGAGATTGCTCGCCGGAGCTCAGACGTTCTCACCAGAGAAGCTCCGCTCCGTGGACACCTCCTTTTCGCTTCACCTTCCGCCCTCTTTTCTCGCGCACGAGCACCGCAACGCGTCCCTGATGCTCCCGAGCACCTCCACTCACCATGCCGTGGCCGGGGATGTCTCACCGGCAACGACCCACGCCGCCGCTCCACCATGCATGGCGCCGGCTGGCTTCCCGAGCTCCTTGGGCCACGCCACGGGCACCGTTAGGTTCACGCGTGGGTGGGGAGCACGCCGGTCACCTTGGCCTGGCCGGAGACCTCGTCGTCGGTGAGATCCCACCGGTCAGCACCACCCCGGCTCGGCCTGGTTGACGGGTGGGGTCCCCTTGACCCCGAGGGCCTGCCTGTCTGTCTCTCTGTGCTGATCCGGGGTGAGGGAACGGGGTGCACGTAGTAGTTCGAGCCAAGTGGATTTTTGGATTTAAAAGAAAACCTTTTTTAGAAAATGTGAAAATGATTCCAAAAATCATATCTTGAGAAATCTTGCTCCAAATTTGTTGAAACAAATTTTCTTGTGTTTCTTAGTACTAGATCTATAGTTTAAAAATATTGTATGTCAAATTTGTGATACTTTTATATAGGGCTTTATTTAATTCTTGTAATTGCTATTTTCTTAGAAAATACATAGTAAATAGAATATATATCAGAAAAATATGATTCTAATTTTGTTGATCTATTCTTGAGATGTACTTTCTATGAAAAATATATGTCAGGCATGTTCTGTAGAAAAATATGGCTATGTGATTTATGTGCATTTATTTGCCATTTCTTGTAAAATTGCTAGAGCCAAAAATATGAATAGAACATATATGTGAAACTTTTTGTACAATGGTTGTAGACTATGTAGATCATGAGAAAAATACTAAATCTGTTGTTTGATACTTTTCATAGTACAAAGTATTTTCATGCTCATTTATATACCCTGGCTTGTCATTTTTGTGTAGGTTGTTTTACTTATTCAAATACCATGAAAAGTTTATGGTAGGCTACTTAGGGTGTGACTATGCTACTGTAATTTTTCTAGATTTTTTCTATGCACTAGAAATGCATGTTGCTGTTGTGACCTTAGTTTAAAGTGAAATGAAATAATATTCTTTATGCATGATTAGTTTAATGGTGTAGCTTTGGTGTATCTTTGAAGCATCAAATCATTTGCTGATGTCGCTTGGCATGTTAGTGTAGTTATGTTGATGAAGTGTAGTAGCACTTATGTTAGGGCTATATGTTAGTTAGCGGAAAAGTAATGGGGTTAGCAGTAGAAGTGAATGCAGTAGATGACATGTACTCGTGACACCTGTCCTTGGATTATGTTGACTACCTAGTGGAAAATTTTTACCTCTATTCCATCCAATAAATCTAAGTGTGTTCATCTACATTGCATGCCATCATGATCATCATATGCCATCGCATCCGATGCACCACTTGCATCCTCACTTATGCAATTGCATCATACAGGATCGCAGGAGGAAGTGCAAGTAGCAGTGCAAGAGGAGCAGGTCGGGGTCGACCCACAGGAAATCTAGGCACAAGAGGTGCTAGAGGTAGAGGAGCAGGGAGAGGACCTGTCCGAGTGCGTGGATCATCAACTTAGTTCCTTTGAGCGAGGCAAGCCCCGAAGCATTCTAAGTCCCCTACTTTATAAAAGCAATCCTTTATATATATGAGTTTTATATATTGTTGCATTAAGTTATAGGAGTTGAGGAAAACCATTGATGCATTTATTACTATCCTTACCTACCTTATTACATTCTTACCCTGTTAAGTTTAGGATCGAATAACTGCTTAGCCCTGCTTAGACCGGTAGCGATTGGTGATTTTCGGTCACCTGCAATTATAGGTGGTTACTGGAATACTTTAGCTATGGAATGAATGATATCCTAGAAATAACCATGTGTTGATGGATAATTGGAGACCGGACGGAAAAGTTGGAGGCAACCAGACAAGGTTCTAGGGTGCTATTAGTTTTTCGTCTGTTTCGGTTAAGGACCGATCGTTGCTCATCCCTCTTATCATGTTGAACACATGCCCCACATTTAGCTGGCCGAATAAAGTACCTTTCGACCGCGAAGCTAGTGACATTATTCAGGCTGGGATCTACACGGGTGCACGTATTGGTGCTGAAGGAGGTATGACAGGGGCACGAATAGTGAGCCCAAGGGCAGGCAAGGCCTGATTCCTGGCAGTCGGGTGGTCCCTGGGTACTGCAGCTCTAGTTGTCCCGCGACGTTTACCTGGATAGTGTCATTGGTGATCTGTAGCTCACTTGATCGGTGAGTGTGGTTTGTGTGAGGAATAAATCATTAGCTGGTTAGGAATCGATTCAAATCGCCATCGCTCTTGGACAGTGAGCACTTGACTCAAGTTACGACATCGTAGTAATAATGATGGAACACTGATGGTTATATGGATGACGTTGGAAATGCTAAATCTAAGTTGGTAACTAGATATTATTGGTTAATCAAGTGATTGCTATAGTATAGGTGTTTACCTAGATTGATAGGTTCTAATAAATATGATGCAAAATAATTAAATGGTTCATTATGTTAACTTATTGCTCTTTCGCAAATGAGTGAGCGAGTCCTCTAAAAGAAAGCCTTGCATACTCCTTGGTGTCACTTTATTTTAGTTTAAGACAGGTAAGTCTAGCTGAGTACTTTCTCATACTCAGGGCGTTGTTCCCATTGTTGTTGCAGATGGTCAGATGTACTATGGTTATTGCATCAACTACCTGTACCCTGCGATGGGCGACAACTAGGACCAAGGGCATGGTCGCTCCATATGTCTTATCTGATGCTTTTGTTGAAAATGACTATCTACTGGCACTGTATCTGAACTAAATGTGTGTGGTTTTAAAACTATTTGCTTCCGCTACTTTATTATGAATTTGGATTGTAATAACTTTATGTTTTAAACTCCGATGTATCTCAGTGTTGTTACGAACTTTATGTAATATGTGACTGTGGCTGCTAAACTTGTACGATCTTAGTTTGTATGTTGGTTGGTTTGAAATCCTTCGTGGTTTCACAGACTATCGGGTTATATGTGCTTAAGTTTGCTAAATTATCTGCTTCGGCGGGTGATTTTCTTACTTAATTTCGTATAATTGGTCGGTTCTGTTACAACCTTATTTTAATTCTGAATTTTTCTTTGACGAATAGGTCCCTCTTAGTGGTTTTCTGGAATAATCCTGTAGAGAACCGAGATTCACCAAAACTCATGGAATTTATCATTTTAAACCCTAGACCTATGTATATTCTCTCACTTATACTATTTCTCATGTTTATTCAACTATAAATTGTTGACGTTATCCACCGTCAACAATGACTCACGGTATGTCCAACCGATCATCATGCAACATTGAATCACATCCATCCAAACTTAAATTTGCCTTGCAAACTTCAAGCTTGGGGGATGGGCTTCTCTAAAAAATTTTATGCCATGTTGCTAAGTCATCTTGGTTGTCTCTACCTTTAAGTCATGCTCGATAACAATCATGTTTTTCTATCTCCAATTGAATAAGTCTCTATAATGCTTTCATGCTACCTTTGTTTACTATAATATGCTTAAGGTTTGGAGTTTCTTCGTACACCTTTTAAATTAGGCATGGTGCTTAGTTTAAGCTGTTTTCTTGAATTAAATTAGACGTGGTGTCTACTTTGATTCTTGAACCAAAAGGTGTGCTAATTTTACTTCCAAAGGCTTTTAAATTAAGTGTGGTGCTTAGGTTAAAATGCCTTTCTAAATCAAATTAGACGTGGTGTCTAGGTTGATTTTTGAGGCAAAAATATGCTTTAGTAGATATTGGTTATTTTGTTAGACTAACCCCATGTAGCAAACTCTCACATCAATATTGGTAAGTCATGAGATGAATTCAAATCGGAGATGAAACAAGGCACATGATGAACTCCAATAACGTTGAGCAAAGAAAACACGGCTCATTCATCATAGATGTAAGAATTACATACCTCATTCAATATGGATGAAAGAACTGTAAGTGCCAAAGTTCATTCACTTTGTCTTTTGCTGCAAGTTACCTTTGCCTTGAACCATGTTTGTATAAAACATGATATCTATACTAAAGTAATGCCCAAACCATCTTTGAATTAGCATAGATTGAAATTACAAAATTCTAGACAAACAAGCCGTGTTTCAAAATTGTATATTCCTTCGGGTATGTGTTGTCCACTAATCCTTTGCAGCATAAAACAATGAGTAAGGCAAAAAGGTCTAACAAGGTGTCAACAAAAGGATGAGAAAGAAAGGGTGTAATCTAGGAGACAAGAAGCTTATGAACAACTCAAGTTGTGAGGCTAGCCGAACAAGGAAAACTTCAAGCAAAATAGGAAGGACCATCACGAGTCATCTACCCTTCATCATATGGTGGCATCACACTCCAATGACAAAGGTAACATCTAAAGGTAAATAGTCATTATTTAAAAAGCTTTTCCTTAACTCTGGTAGGCACATAAATAAGAAAAAATATGTTTGAGTTATAATTTACTTGATCCAACCTAATTAACTCAATATATTTTGTGCTTTAAGCTTGTTCCTAGCATCACTTTCTTGGTCTCATAGTCCTAACCAAATGAGCTAAAACATTGCACATCCTATCTCTAGAAAATGATAGTTATAATCAGCTAAAGATTTAATACCTTTTGGAAAATCTTTTCATAGGTTAAGCAACTCAATCTTTTCTTCCAAATGAACTTAAATGCTACATTCATGCTTAATCTTCTTATCACCTATGATATAATTGAACACAACAAATAACATCAACTTTATCTTGTTCAATGTGCCTAAGGTTAGAGAAGAATAAGTAAAATTTTGATTCTGTTGGTGTTTCTCACCAACAGAGCCCATGCGCTTGATCTCTACCTTGCTTTATAGCAGGACACACTTCAAGCAAATTGTGGGAAAATCGATTTCCCAATTTCTATAAGTGAAGGTTTTTAACCTGTCAAACTAAAATCAAAACTCAAAACCAAGACAGGTTTGGCAGAAAAAGGTGACATCACCATTAGAGGTGTCATCACAAGAATCTTCATCTTCAGAACAAACTGAGGTACTCGATTAATGAACTTCACAAGGAGAAGTCTAGTTCAAAGGACTTACAACATCAAACCCTCACCGAAAGAGCTAGCTTGGGGGAGAAGCACCTCCATGTATCCAGGTAAGTTTTCTTTTTTGGGTAAGTATTCTTTCCCTTTTTTGTTTTAATTTTAGTATCTTTTCAATAGTTAAAAAATGATGATGAATGAAACAAAATAAAAAGTTATCTTTATAATAAATATATATAGCTATAGTAATAATGTGTGATCTAGTAAAATTGAAAATAAAATAAAAGGTGTGTCTAGTTTGCTTTAATTTAAGAGCTGAATAGAATAAAGAGGATTTAGAATAATCTCTTGAATGGAAATGATGAACAGTTGCTCTGTTGTAATTCCTTTCAGGTACTTAGTTTTCAGCCTTAAATTCTTCCAAGTTTTGGATAAGATTGTTTTGATATAAGGATTTGCTCTGAACTTGAAACTCGTGGTAGCATATGTTTGATTAAGTCTAGGTAATTGATGAATATCATATGAGAAGGTCTGAGCTACTATTTATCTTGTTTCAAGTGACACTAGAGTTCTGGAGATTTATCTTTTGAAAAACATAAAAATGCTACATAATGAGTTCCTGTATGACAAAACTTGAATTCCCACCAGAGTCATACATGTTATTTAGGCTAGGAAACTTCCACATATCTGGTTGATTTTGCATTGAGTTTTATCAAGCTTTGTTGACCCTTATGAGAGGTTTGGCATGCTCTTAAAATTAAGATCATGTACACACCACCCATATATGCACTACTTCTACACTGGGGGTAGGCGCAAAAATATGCCTTATATCTAGATCTACCCAAAAATATTCTACTCCTACACTGGGGGTGAACACAAAAACATGTTTGTTAGGTTTTTCATCCACCAAATAAATGCTTCAATTTCTTGTTGCTATCTCTGAAAAGTTTTGTTGTAGAAAAGCGACATGGGGCTATGCAAAGGTTATTCATGAAAAGAAAAGAAGAAAAGAAAAAAAGAGTTGAGAAAAAATGGACGAGTGTCCAAAATATCTAAAATAATGGGTACTTAGATGCTCGCCTAAAAAAAGAGATGAATAAGATAGCCCCAGCTCTCTTGCAATTGTTCCAAGTTTCAAATGAGAGATATGTTTTCAAGGAGCAAAGTAGAATTAGGTTAGGCACCATATATTCCACACACATGCACATCTTGATTTGATTGTATAACTTAACTCTCTTTAGAACCATTGTTTTACTTTACAATATATGCATTGCAAGTATGCTCTAGCTTCCTCCCTACCTATGAACTCCACATAAGCTTTAGTTGTAGGGAAAAAGGCATACATCATTATAGTCTTGGTGAGGATCCACAAATATCACATATATTGAGAGATTTGAGAGTGTCATACAATGGAAGCTCTGAGTTTTATTTTAAAAAAATTCTAAAATAATAGTTGAGCAAAGAACTTGAGACATAGTGCTTGATTAAATCATTCTATCTTTCAATTGCTCTTGATCGAAGTGAAGGCTAAGAAGCCACATGGTTGAAGGTAATATGGGTAAGTTTGAAGTCAGATCGGTTAATTCTAATCTGGAGGAGAATTCTTGTTTGAACGCATGTGTACTTTTGTGGAGTGAAAGCATCGTAGCAACTCCTGATCCATTTTTGTTGAGTTTAGCTTTGCTAAGGGACTAGCAAAGGTTAAGCTTGGAGGAACTTGTTGATGGTAGTTAACATCCATTATAAACCGTCAATAAAACATGTATAAGGGCACAATTATGATCACCAACAAAGGTCTAGGGGTTTAAACTAACAAATTTCATGAGTTTTGGTAAATCTGTATTTTCTGCAGGGTATATCCAGAAAACTGTCAAGGCGGACCTACATGTTAGAATTAATCATGCTTATCCGTCATGAAATGGGCACCAGAAGGTTCTAGAGGACTCCAGAGGACACCACACCAAAGCGGGAGCGGAGGGGCTACCAAGGGGGCCAGCCGGTCCCTCCTGCAGGCCATTTAGCCCCTGGGGCCACCTGTCAGCTTCTGCCTCGTTATGTCGGTTCTCCACCACCTCCTAGGTTGCATCTACGCCATTCTTTAAGTCGGTTTGATCCAAGGGCTCACGATGGACGCTCTAGCCTATATATACAGGCACCCGTCAGCAGATCCCTAAAACCCTAATTTATATCATGAGGATCAGAGCCAGCTATCAAGAGAAGATAAGTCTTCTATAGGATCTAGTCTTGTAAATTATAGTGAGAGAGAGTGAGGGAAGAGTTTGGAGGGGGTGCCGGCCTGTCGGTGCTCTCTCTATGGCGGATCTAAGTTCTACTTGAGCTTGCCTTCGAGATTTTTCTGGTAATCAACTTCTGATTCAAGTAAGTAACTGTTTATATTGTTCATCAGGATCATGACTCTCTTTTGAGTTCTTTAATCTATAGATGCTCTAGGTTAAAGTATTAATCGTAAGTGTAAGCGTGGTGCTTAGACTTGGGTTAATCATGGAGGTCCCCTGTATTCCGGAAGGTGGTAGATCGCGTGAGTGACATAAGTTCTATATAGCTTGTACTATATAGCTTTGTTGATCCTTTGTAGTCCACCTCCCGTCTGTAGGCACACTTAGGACGCGGTTGCAAAGGAAAGCATCCTCTGTTGGTGTCTTTCCCTAATAATGTCCCTAGTTGAATAGTAGAAGACATAGCTTACCTAAGTTAGAAGTACAGAACCTCAGTTATCCTCTCTACACTCCTATTTATCCTAACCTTGTTGCTACCCCTAGTTAAGTTAGACCATAGTTAATCTCATACGTTTTCCTGTGGATACGATACTTGGAATACCTCTGGGTGAAAGCTACAGCAATATTCGTGCGCTTTTAGATTTATCTATGTGTGTTAATTTATACCGACACAGACAGAGAGTCCGACACTTGGAGCGGAGTGTTCATCTATTAGTAGAAGATATGAGTTTGTATAAAGAGCTTACCCAAGAGGTCAATAGTACTAGGATTGGTTTAACCACGAATAGAGCAATAGTAGAGCCACAAATAAGTGTCTCTTCTCAAGTTTCAAACAGTGGCGAAGCTAGAGCATAATAGAGGGGGGTGCGACTATAAAGAAGTATGTCGATGAAATATGGTCGGCAGTCCACCGAGGGGCATACCCACGATGGTAGATTGATCGGTAGAGGTGCGCGTAATCAAGAACCGGATGGTAACATAGACACAAGATACAAGATTTATACAGGTTCAGACTATCAGCGTGACGTAAAACCCTATGTCCTGTGCTCTGTTATTTTGTATTGATTGGGTATGAGATCTGGTCCTCCCACCCCTCTTTATATACTCCGAAGGGACAAGGTTACAAGTAAAGTATCCTATTTGATACAATATATTCTTGTAGCCTTGCGGTGCATGCTGAACTCTATAGTGGACCGCAAGTCATCATCTTGTGGGCTGGGCCACCTTTGATGGCACGGCCCATGTGCAGCCATGAGGGTATATGGGTCTATACCCCCACAGCTAGTCCTCGGGCGTCTTGTATCCGCTTAGTGACGCCGTCTTGATCAAGTCCGAGCAGTTTAACATGAAGGCGACCAGGTTAACTGGTAATCCGAGCAGAGATAATTAACGCCGACCAGTTCAATTGGTGAGCAGAGCGAAGATAATTATTGCCGACCAGTTCAACTGGTTCGTCGTACTTAACCAAGTGAGACTTGCCAGAAGGATGTAAGGGGCTCAAGATAAAATTTGAAAATTCCCTATCTTAGATAAAGTGTAGCCACATAGACTCCGTTTGATTATCACCCATGACCAGGGATGAAAACAGATCGGATACGGACGGATATCACTAATATCGTATTTGTTTTCATATTTATGTCCAGATTCGGATTCGAATACGGATAGTATAAAAAATGCCGGATAGAATATGATTGGATATCGACATCATAAATATGTGATTTAAATATTCGGATACGAATACGGTATCGGATATTAAATATTTGGACTCGAATACGAACGGATTAAAACCCCTCTAAACGGATTCGGTCTCGAATACGGTCGGAAAATATCCATACCGTTTTCATCCCTGCCCATGACTTAGTCAATAAGGAGGGTAGAAGAAAGCACTACATTCACCGCCAGGTGAATTGTAGCCACTTAGTCCCCAAGCCTGACAGTAGGTGACTTTGTCACGTGGTGCCAGGGTCTAAAAAAGAATAACCCCAACTTAGTTGAGAAATAAACACCGTGGCTCTATCACGGCATAGTCCCTAGCTTTGTTGTGGCCCTAGTCCCCAGCCCTGCTGTGGATAAGAACCCATGACTCCGCCATGTGGCAACTCCCAGCTCTGCTGCGAGACGTCCTCCAACTCAGCTGTGGGCTCTAAAAAATAGCCCATGGCTCTGCCACGCGGCAGCCCCTAGCTCTGCTGTGAGGCGACCCCAGCTCAGCTGTGGGCCCTGTCCCTAGCTCTGCTGTGGGACAAAAGGCATCAAACTGACGCGCACGCATGGCTCTGCCATGTAGCAGTCCCTAGCTTAGCTGAAAACTAGTCTCTAGCTCAGCTGAGAGAGACTTGAAGAAAAAGTAGTACACTCATCGCAAGATAACGTGTATACATGAGTCCGCGAGCCTGCTAGAAGATGAAGAATGAATCTGGCAGTAGGGTCAAAGGAAATAAGTCTGAAATATACTTATCAAGGCCTTGATGTGCTGCCCTAAGATTAGCACCCTGATCCGAACAGCGTGGAGCAACCTGATAGCATACTAGCTTAATTGGAATGAAGCGAAGATGTAGCAAAATCCGACCACCAAGGGAACTCCCACCTCAGCTGGAAACTCTTGTATGAAGAAGATGAACGCTAAGGAGTCTCCAGCTCAGCTGGTGAGCCCCCAGTGAAGCTGACGATGAAGCACAAGCAACTGGTCAGAATGACTGGTCGACGAGCACCGAGTAGTCCAACCAACTGGTCAGAACAACTGGTCGGCGAGCGCTGAGTAGTCCAACCAACTGGTCAGAATGACTGGTCGGCGAGCACCGAACAGTCCAGCCAACTAGTCTGAACAACTGGTCGATGAGCGCTGAGCAGTCCAACCAACTGGTCAGAATGACTGGTCGGCAAGCACCGAGCAGTCCAACCAACTGGTCGGCGGTAGAGTGGACACCGAGTAGGAATGAGCGCCGAACGCTCCGACCAGTTGTTTGATGGTGAAGTCTGGTTACCAGATGGTGCGACCACCCGGAAGATGATCATTTTATCCTTCTTGGATGATCCAGTCCCCGAGCGTAGCACGTTGACTGAACCAAGGTCCTGCAATATAAATATGTAGAATGGTAGTACATGGTGTACAAAATAAAATATTCTATCTCCGGTAGTATGTGAAGTAAACACTCTGTGTTTATTTGGTTATGTATTATGCTCAGTATAATTCGTTAGGTGAAAACTTAGTTTTTAGCCATTAGGTTGGGTAGATCAGCGCGAGTAGTTCGTCGGTCCTAGAGTTTCACCAGCCCTGGTTTGACCAACAGCTCGGAGCGTGAGGCGCGGAGCCTAGGCACGCGTAAGACCGCCAGCCTCGCCAGAGAGCTATTGCCGACCACCCAGAACGTAGTGAACGGATCTCATGCACGTGTGGGGAGGAGTCAAAGAAAGTGCCAGCTCTAAGAAACTCAAGTAGGAGACATAACCGGTCGGCTAACCGTCATAAAACATATACATCTTTAAGATTGTATGTATGAAAAAAAATTGACGCTGAGCGCACCCTCAGGGTGGTCGGCGAAGAATTATGGAGAAAACTTTAAAGATATATATATATATATATATATATAATGATGATCGAAGGAATATTTATTTAGGAAAATAACACTTAGCTTGATTGTAGCCGAGTGGATGGGTGCGTGGAGCCATAGTCGGACGAATGCGCGGAGTCGGAGTCGAACCGGGCGCAGCTCGGAGCAGCGTGGCAAAGTCGTTGGCGCATATCCTTTTGATGACGAACTTGAAAGTACCACGGCAGAACTTTGCTCCACTCGTAGTTAATATGCATGTTGTTGTAGCCTGCTACTCGATTTTGCGTCATGGGTGCCTTCTTATTTGCATGTCGCCAGACCTCCGAGTACTGATTGCTTGTTCTAGTTGCGCTTCGGCATCAAATTCGATGCTTTCACGAACAAACCAGACTGCCAGAGGCTTGCTGACTACTCCCTCCATCCAAAAAAGTGTCCTTTTAGGATTTCAGACATCTTATTTGATCATCCATCTTATTTAAAAAATTTTAATAAATATTATTTATTTTGGTATGACTTATTTTATCATTAGAGATACTTCAATAATAATTTATTTATTTTATAATTTACACAAAATTTTTAAATAAGACGAACGATCAAATACAATGTGTCTAAAACGTCACTTTTTTTTTTGGGACGAAGGGTTTAGATCCCTGCCGCCGTCAATGCGAGATGAAGCGGAGCGAGTATAGGCGTAGTTGGATTTCTGCCAAAAGAATCATGTGTATATGTAGATATCCGGACACATAGTATAATACTATAGCATAAGATATTAGATTTAGATCGAAGACTAAAAGATTGACTTAGCTTTTTGACGTGCTGATGGACGTGACATGGGTGTTCGGCGGAGATGATAGCCCAAATCAGCAGCCTAGAGTTATCCCGTGCTTGCATGCCTCGAGTCCGCCGTGGTGTCTCGTACATGCAGAGGACTGCATCAATCGCCGTGTCGCCGTATATGTATCTGGGCTGGACATCCCGACGAGATCCGATAGGCACATGGCCAGACCAAGCTGCTACGCCGCTGCCGGTAGGTTGCGTATGCCACCATGTCACGTGATTTGACTTGGAGGGCCGACGATGTCGATTGTCATGGGGTGCAGAAACGGGTGCCCCGAACCAAAGACTATGGCTCGATTCCGATTGAATCTTGACTTCGCCGAAGCATGCTGCCGCGAGATCACAACGAGTTGCACCTTGACGTCGTGTCGTCGTGGATGAAGTTGATCTTGAGGTACGCCATCTGGCTCACCATGGATCAAGTGCATGACCCCTACCTGGTGCGTCACTATCGACGAAATATGGTCGGCAGTTCACCGAGGAGTATAAGGTGTACGTAATTAGGAACCGGATGGTAACAGAGACATAAGACACAAGATTTATATAGGTTCAGGCCGTTAGCGTGACGTAAAACCCTACGTCCTGTGCTCTGTTATTTTGTATTGATTGGGTATGAGATCTGGTCCTCCCGCCCCTCCTTATATACTCTGAAGGGACAGGGTTACCAGCAAAGTATCCTATTTGGTATAATATATTCTTGTAGCCATACGGTGCATGCTGAACTCTGTAGTGGACCGCAAATCATCATCTTGTGGGCTGGGCCACCTCCGATGGCATGGCCCATGTGCAGCCATGAGGGTATACAGGTCTATACCCCCACAAAGTAACAAAAAATACCAATATAAATACTATTAGCATGGTCAAAACTATTAAGATAGGCAAAATACATAGTGGCGAAGCTAGAGCGTAATAGAGGGGGTGCGACTATAAAGAAGTAACAAAAAATACCAATATAAATACTATTAGCATGGTCAAAACTATTGAGATAGGCAAAATACATTATGTTACCTTTAATTGTCATCAAATATGCGTTTTTGCATTTTCATGAAGCGACGAATCACGAACTCATTTGTGATTTTCATCATTTCTTCTTTCTCCACATAGCAAATAAGACAATCGCTCATAAATTGATCACCGATGCGGTTGCGCAAATTCGTTTTCACAATCTTCGTGCTAGAGAAAATCCTCTCAACTGTAGCAGTAGCAACTAATAGTACTAGTACAAGCTTCAAAAGTCAATAAACCAGTGGGTAACGTTCATGTTTTCTAGTCTCCACCATTTTCTGAGAAAGCTCGGCAATAGTTTGTATGCTGGAGAACCTATCATCATCTCTCACCTCAAATACGTAGAGGCCAAGTTCGTGGCTAAGGTCCCTCATATCCCCAGAATCAAAATCATGTGGATAAAGCTTTGCTAGGCTCAACAACTTGTTGTAACACCCAAATTTTAGAGATAGCAAAATTGGAATAATTTAGATAACAAATAATGTCCAATTTAAAATAATAATAAAATAAATTTTGTGTTGCATTCATGCTGTTGCATTTATTTTGTTATGTGGAGTATATTTGTTTTATTTTATTAGAGATATTTAATTGAGAAGTTTTTGAAACAAGTAAATAGAGAAAAGAAAGAAAAAAAATAAAACTTCCAGATAGGCCAGCGGCCTGTGATTGTCGGCCTGCTGCCTTGTGCCCGAACCGGCCCAGCGATGCGGCCTGCGCGGCCCAAGCCGGCCCAGTGCGGCAGCAGCAGTTTTCCCCTCTCTCTGAGTCACTGACCGGTGGGACCATTTCGTCAGCCGCTTCTTCCACCTCCAGCCGTAACCGAGTAGGACTCGACGTCGTTCGTTCAACCGACTCAATCTCTAATCTCCGTTTTTCTAACCGAAATAGGGGATGTGGTCTTATAAAAGGGTAGCCGGGTACCTCTAGTTTCTGTTTTTCAACTAAAAAGCTAGGGTTGCCACGGGAGAATCGGAGTTTTAGGGTTTAGGAGGTCGGCGGGTTCGGTTGTTCGTCGGTGGGGCTTGCGGGACGGTGCGAGCTCGATTTCTTCGCGTTGGTGAGTTCGTCATCTCCTTCTCTTCCTCCCCGTGCTTTTCTTTTGGGTTGAGATGCTTTGAATCAGGGTTTAGTGAGCTCGGGTGAACCGGCAATGGAAACCGCCGTCTTCTCCTTGTAGCGTCACTTCCTCGGGCGGTTGTAGATCTCCAAAACCGCATAGATAGGTGCGGGTTGCCCTCCTCTTTCGATTGGACCAAGACGCGGGTTGTTTGGCGGTCGGGAACGGCGGGGCCGATGTTTTCCGGCGAGGTGGCATGGTGGCCGGCGGCCGGATTTGAGGAGGATGGCCGGAGTAGTTACTGTAGGGTTGAAGATGAACGTGGGCCGTCCATCTTGTGATCAACGGATAAGATTAGATCATACCCCTTCGCGGGGTAAACTTGTTAAAGAGACCCTCGGGTTTCTGGAAACTAACCCGCGGTCCTTGGCGCATTCCAGAGAATTACGTTTTCACATTTGGAAAGCGTATTTTCAACCGGTTAATTCAAAAATACGTTTTCAGCAATTTACAGTTTTGCCACTAGAATTGTTTTAGTCATAAAATCTTCGTTTTAACTCCGATTTGATCCGTTCAAATTGCGTTAGGTTCGTATTTGCGAACTCTACATGTTAGTATAGTTTTACAGTTAGTTTTGATAATTTATTTTTCGAGTTTATAATTAAGTATTTATTTATCTATAGGAAATCTTAGAAAATTCATAACTTTTACGTTTTAACTCCGATTTTGGTGATCTTTGCGTCTGTGTGATCGTAGAAACGTGTAGAAGAGTTTTATAAACTTTTATTACTGTTTTGTTACTGTTGGTGTACTGTTCTAATTATATCTATTTGTTTGCTTCGTGTATGTTTGATTGGATGCATGTATGTTGTTGATTGATGATCAAGTATAGAAGGTGAGCAGTATTTGGACGATTCGGAGTATTACTTTGAGCCAAGTCAGCAGTACTATTTGGAGAGCTTTGATCAAGGCAAGTATAACACAGGACTATCCTTGTTACCTATTCATCAAAATTATCATACATATGCATACGCTTACCTTGACAACCTTAGAGATTATAACTTAGTGATTGTTATCTTGATTCCTTGTCAACCTTGGGTATGCATATGGGTAGCTATGGCTAGTGCTTAAACTAAAGAACAATGATCTTGCATTATGATTAATGGATCCAGAAATCAATCTTTAAGATGGTTTAATTATTGTTAAAAGGGGGCTAGAGCCTGTGTGTTATTTTTGGTGCTCTAGTTACTCTCCGTAAGGACTTATCTGTACGTGATCATCCGGGATATACAGTACAGCTGTGAGGGCTATATGGCTCTGGCTTTAGTTGTTCAAGAGACCTTTTCTAGCTTGTTAGTGGTTACCTTAAATGGCGTAAGAATGGCTTGCCACGTTGGGTGTAGTGCGAGCCCCTGGCC
Source organism: Saccharum spontaneum (assembly GCA_022457205.1). NCBI lineage: Eukaryota > Viridiplantae > Streptophyta > Magnoliopsida > Poales > Poaceae > Saccharum > Saccharum spontaneum. The sequence continues at coordinate 24,948,251 of CM039589.1, read as the reverse complement.
TAGTGTGTATAGGCTGCGGTTGTTGTGCCACAGGGAAGGGGGGTTCTACATCTGCCTGTCGAGTGAATCTAATGGCCCTAACTTGTTAGACGAACTCTTGAGTGGCTTTATGTGGTTCTCTAGTGTTTGGGCTTGATCTCCCCACTCATTTGGAAATCATGACTCACAGTGAAAGTGTACACCTCTGCGCAGAGTTAAAAACTGGTATACTAGCCGTGCTCACGGATACGAGCGGCCTTGGAACATTTACAGATAGATGATCACCATTGTTATACCATGTTTAATTATTGTTGATTAATATTATGCTCTTGTTAATGTTATTCGTTATCATTATTGCAATTGATCATTGGTTCTTTAATGGGAAGTGGTTTATCTTGATGCTACTCAAATGAAAGTTATAAGATTAAAAGCTAACCGCAGTTAAACAGTGTCTAGCCATTTGAGCCTCATGAACCCTGTGTTATATTTGTTGAGTTCGACATGGACTCACTCTTGCTATTTCCACCATAACAGATGAAGAATATGATGAGGATTATCGTAATGAGTACTAGTCTTGGTGTCAACCAGTCAACCGTGTCCCTGTGTGGAGTTTCCGCTGGAGATTATTATTAGATATTATTATCTATCGTTCAAGACTATGTTTTAAATATTTATTCGCTATGTAATAAGCACTGTGATGATACTATGTAATTTGTCTGCTTATGTGTGCGATCATGACCTGGGGCGCACATGAGTACTTTATGCATCCTATTTTTGTCCTTAAAAATGGGTGTGACACTTGTCCACATTAAAATCACAAAACGAGTCTCTTGGACTAAAAGAGGCCATGCATACAAGCAATTGAGAGCTTGTCTCGTTGAAGCAGCTGTCAAGCTCTTAAAGTTGCCAATCAATAATATCATTGAAACAATCTACTTGATAGTAATGCTTGTTTGTAATTCTAGATTTCTGCCTCCTCTTCTTTGGATCAATATATTCATCTTCCATTTCCAATTTGGAAATATCATTCTTCTCATAAAATCCATAGACATCATCTAATAATTTTCCCCACTTTTCTCTTCTAAGCTCATCCAATTGGCATCTAGTGGCTCTCACACAGTTAATAGCATTCACTATGTCCTGATCCTTGCACTGCAGTGCTAAGGATAAGGTATTTGTGATTCCTAATATAGTCAACATGAGATGCAAATAGAAGATGAAGTCAAAAGACCAGAAATACTCTATAAGATTTGATGCTTGATCTCTAATTTTCCAGTCCTTTTTATCATTTTCCATAATTTCTAGTACCTAGACTATTGTAGAAAACATGTCAACTATACTCTTGAGAGATTTATAATGAGAACTCCAACCAGTATCTCTAGGTCTTTGAATACTTCGCTCTTGATTTAACACTATCCCAGTTTGAAGTTGCCCACACCCAAAGTGCCTTACTCATTTCTTTAAGGTTAATATCTCTAATCATTTCCCTTCTCTTAGATGATCCACCAACAACATTTAGTAACATGGAAACCTTGGTAAAAAAAATCATTAACCCCTTTATGCTTTCTCACAATAGCCACAAGGACTAACTGGAGTTGGTGAGCAAAACAATGAACATAATAAGCTGAACTATTTTCTCTCATGATCAATGATTGCAAGCCATTGAACTCACCTCTCATATTGCTAGCACCATCATATCCTTGGCCTCTAACTTGCTTTAAGCTTAAGTTAAGTTCAGCAAATAGTGCATCAATAGAAGACTTGAGATGGGCTAAGTTGTTTCACTCACATGAACAAGTCCAACAAATCTTTCTTTCACAATTCCACATTTATCTACATATCTCAAGATCACAGCCATTTGTTCTTTCCAAGAAACATCTCTTGACTCATCAACTAGCAAGCAAAAAATATCATTCCCAATTTCTTATAGAATAGCCTGTACCCTGTAGCACCTCCTTTGCAAAACAATGCACAATGCCCCTTTGTATTTCAGCAGAAACCAAAAGACTATTTTCTGATTTTCCTTTACTTGTTGCCTTTCTTAAGACTAGATTTTGCTCCGCTGCAAAATCATGAAATTCCATGAAATTTCCTCTATTTAAAGAATCCTTTGACTCATCGTGGTCTCAGAAAGGAAAGCCTTGCTTTGCTAACATTCTAGCAACATCAGTAGACCCATTCAGTCGAGTAATATAGTCCCTCTTAGCACTTTCATTTACACCATGGAAAGCCACATTAATGTGTTGTCTTGTTTGGAACAAATCATCACACTTCTTCATTGCTAGATAGTGTGAGCCATCAACATCACCCACATGATCTTTGAGACTTTATTTTCTAGGAAACCATTCCAACCATTTTTCACAAAAGCTTCATATCCACCATCCTTCTTTTCTCTAAATAGGAAATAGAAGAAACAATATGCTCTGTCTTTAGGTTGACTGTATTCAAGCCAACTTCCAAACTCATCGAACTACTCTGGAATAAACCTTTTTGGCCCTTCTCCAATATTTGTCACAGGAAAGCTAAATGTGAGAGGCTGACAAGGCCCTTTTTCCAAGTACTTCCTTCTCACCATTTCTCTATGATTAGGATGGTAGTCATCAATTTGTTTCCGCAACCCTGGATCATATTTAATCTCCTCTTCCCAGTTGATATCATCCAAACACAAATTATGAGCATTCTTGGCACTATCTAGCTCTGACACTTTTCTTTTGTAAAATCTTTCCATCGATTAATCTATCATCAATACACTGTCTAATAAATAACTTGAGAAAGAAATAGAGGCAAATATCTACAAGAGTACAAAACTACAGCTACAGACCTAAAATACTACTTCATACCTTGAAAGATTGAATCCTTGATGCCTGGACACTGGACTGTAGACCGACTAGACAGGAGACAATAGCTTTGAGCTTTCTGAACTTCAGCAGGCAGCAACATTAAAAACTGAGGCACTCACCACTCAGCGACCAGAGCTGCGGCTAGATGCCTGGATTGTAGAAGCGCAGACGGCACTACGGTAGGTGTGCTCCAAAGCCTAGGCTCAGTGATGGCCAATGGTGATTAGCGATTGCCGATCAACGATTTAGAATTTCAGTCGCAATGCCCATGGAGGCACGGATGGGAAGAAAGATTGTTGTGATGAACGCAAGCCTCGAGGGAAAGCAGCGGAGTAGACGCGCTACGGCGCTGTGTGTTTCATCTTCCTACGATGGGCTGAAGTTAACTAGGCTGTGGGGGGGAGGTGCAGCATATTGGCCCAAGGGGGTGCCTATAGGGCCGAAATCTAATGGTAATAACTTGTTTTCGATTTGGGGGGGGTGCATCTGCATCCGCGGGCCACTACTGGGCTTTGCCCCTAGTTCCAAATCAAGTCTTTATCTCTAAGTCCCCATCGGTTATCTTTAATTCCAATCTTCGTCTCTTTCAGGAAATCGAATAGCGTGAGGAACGTGTCTAGGTCCTCTTCATCGGCTTTGAATTCATTTGAACGGCAAAACCAGGTAGGCACTCCACTACCATGAACCCTATTTTGGATACTTATTGTGTTACATTATGAGTTATGCATTTCATGTAGATTTGGTTAACAACTTAATGATGTGTCACTAAGTTAGATCTACTCATTGATTAATTAGAGCCTTCACTTAATCAACGGGATTGGTAACGCTTACTTGCTTACTTGCTTAGATGACAGTAGAAGTCAAGTATGAGGAAGGGAACTCATACTTGCGCGTGTAGGTTACTATACCGGGTTAATTAATTACTAAAATGAATGAGGGTTACAACTTATCCACTTCCCTAATTTTGACTAAGGACCCACCTTAACCTTGATATATGAATATGATGGTCAAATTGATAATTTCTTGCTCAAGCGAGGATAGTTCACTGTGAGTGTGGGATCTCAAGTGACATTGCTCGTGGAGCAGTTAAGGACCATGCATTGGGATACGTGAGTCTGAGTAACCGCCCGTACAGACCACATGTCGCATATGGGGGTGGCAAGCCTAGTAACTAATTGCGACCGGTCTATCCGTGAAACTGGCAAGAAGGTGACGCCAGTTAGATGGTGATAGCATTAACTAGGCACAAGTCGAACCTTTCGTGTGGCATTCAGGCTAGATTAGGGAAAGGTTGGAAATTGTGAGGGAACCCTTACTACCAGACCCGGAGTATGGTGGTTAGTCCTGTATTTCTATGTGGATGCAGTTGTACACCTCTACAGAGTGTTGAAAGCCTAAAGTCCCTTAGGACATAAACCTTTTTGGTTGTTCCTACTTTCTATACCTATGGTAGTATTAATGATGAAATGTGTTTATGAGATGAACTACATATGGTGATCACTTATCTTGCTACCATGAACTTAGTTATAATTGTTAATAACTTATTTATGAATCATGAGCATGTCATTATAAGAAATGCCATATGCTTTTCTACAAATATACAAATGCCTAATAATACCCTTGCATCCACCAGATATCTATATGTTGGAATTAAGTCCTGTGAGTATGAAATGTACTCACGATGCTGCCGTTAAGTTGTTTTGCAGGTGTGTAAGGCGTTGGTCTAAGCAAGCTCAATCAATGCAAGGTTAGCAGACCTTGGATTGGGCATTCTCCAAGATGAGCTATGTGTAATCTGATGTAATGATGAGTGAAATAGTGCAACTTAGAGTCGAATAGGAGAATCGTTGTGTAGCAAGCTCAAACGAACATTTCTTGAAGTCTGTTTATCACCAAAGGTTGTTTAGCCATGTTGGAGACTTGAATGTTTAACAATGCGAGTTGTTCGGAATGCGTTTTATTGGGAAGTATGTGTAACCCAACGCAATCTCGAATGTGTGTGTTAGTTATGCTTGAGATATCTCCCCCCATACTTATTCTTGTACCTATTTATTTAATAAAGAAAAACCAAAAGCAAAAGCAAAAGAAACAAGTAAGGGCTCTACCAGAACACAGGTGGGTCTAAAATTTTATTCATTATTATTATATTTATTATTATTATTATAAATTATTATTTTTATTTTTTATGTGTATTTTTATTTGTTCACCATACTTTTCATACTCAAGCAAGGCTAAGGTAAAGATGCATTGTATCTCTAGCCTTGATTATCTCCATTTTAAATCACCACCATTATTTATGAAAGCAATTACTCAAAGTTCATTAATCAAAATTACAACACCATGTTAAAATTTGATTAAAGGAGGCTATTTTAACCTAAGCACCATGCTTAATTTAAAAAGTCTATGGATGTATTGAACAAATACACCCAAACCAGAGTATGTGACATAAACAATAGAGGCATGAATTTGTATGGCCTCATGGAAGCAAATATGAGTAAATGAGTTGGTGAACATATTATTATTATTTATATATATTTTTAGTTCCCTTTGCATACCTGAGCGTTACTTACCGGCAGCATGTGGATGGAGCTTCTGAAGCTGCTGCAACGGTGTCTTATATACGGTTCATCTCAGGTTATCACCAAGGCTAGGCTACACAACTAGTGTGTGTTGACCATGGGCCTTAGTGATAGCAAAGGTCTAGGAGAGCAGAATGCTCCTTCTCTCCTTTTTTTTCTCTCTTTTTTTTCTTTATATATTTTCTCTCTTTTTTGGTAAGGTAGAGTTGACATCATCTCATTTTTTAGCCCAAGATGACCTTTTGTGTGGATGAAACTTCACCCCGCACTTGGACTTTTATGTAAAAGTCAAGTGTGCAATGTCAGAGTGGGCATATTTTCACCGAAAACCGAAAACGAAAACCAAACCGAACCGGACCAGACCGAAATATCGGTTTTTTCGGTTTTTTGTTTCGGTTTCGGTTTCAGTTTTAAGATCTGTGAACTTCGGTCTTCGGCTTCGGTTTCGGTTTCTGCCTGCAACCCAAGCGAAACACCGAGCAACCGAACATTCAGCAGCAGCGATAGGCTAAAAGCAGTGCCACTCAGCGAACGCATGTAGCAGCCCAGCCCAGTCGGCCCACCACACTACAAGTCTCCAAGTCACAAGAGTATAGCCTAGCCCCCCACTGCTGCCGCAACCTGTAGCCACGCTCCACGCACCACTCGTCCCTCCCAACCCTATCCAGAAATTGGAGCAGCGACGCGGCCACTGACAGCGGCGGTGGGTGCAGCCGCGACCGACGATGGCACGACGCCGGACGGGGATAGAGGTCAGCGGCGGCGGCACTGCGGCAATAGCATCGCCACTCGCCAGGCTGTAGTGGGCTCGCGGCGCGGCCGCGGATGCAAATCCCGGATGCGGGACAACCGACGAGGGCGGCAAGAAGGCAGCGCGACCATGACCGCGGCCGTAGATGCGGGAAAGGGGCGGCACCGCGACACTAGCGCAGCAACGGAGCATCGTGGCCGTGGACTTCAGATGGGGCCGAATGGCGGTGCAAGCAACCCTCGTCAAGCTCCTGGCCATGGGTTTTGGTTTGCTTGGTTAAAAACCATAGAACCGAATTAAAAAACCAAAGTCGAATTGGTCGGTTTTCGTTCTACAGACTAACCGATCGGTTCTCAGTTTTTGAAAACTGAAATTCTTAGGAACCGAATAAACCGAACCGAACACTCGGTTAAAACCAAATGCCCAGGCTGAGTGCAATGTGGGGGTCTCCCTTTGAGTGTGTTCCATTACGAAAGAGCATCGACGTGTATGACTGATGTAGCTCCCATGTTCTCTAGTATCGTATGCCCTTGTTCTTCTTAGTCTCAACCTGTAATGGTTAGTGACAAGAATACCCGAAGGTGCATACTAACTTGATAGCATGTTCATGCTTTTATTGATAAGAAAGTTTTTTATATTATTATTATTATTATTATTATTATTATTATTATTATTATTATTATTATGTTTTTTATGATAATCCGGGGTATCTCCCAATAGTGCTTTGTTTTATGGTCGCAAGCTCAACCGTGGGAACTTTCTCTTTGCAGCTATCAATGGTGTTGTAGTTCCCAGCTTCACCACCAAGCATTTAGCATTAAAGCTCAAGCTGCAAGGTTAGTACCATAGTGCTACTATGAGATTTGCAATATCTATGATAAACAAAAGCATCCACAATTGTAACTCCCCTAGTGTTAAGCATGCATTTGCACTTACATTTCATGAGCATAAGCATCATTTATGCATACATGAGCATCACATGAAATAATGATGTGAAACATTGCTTTTCAACATGTATTGTTATGCTTTGTTTTAATGTGTGCCTATGCCATGCTCATGCTTGTCTATGTTATGTTTGTCATTGTTTGGTCACCAAACCACTTAGAAAGGTTTAGGGTGCAAAATTAAGTCATGGTAGTGTTAATCACTTTGCCTAATTAAGTCGTTAAGTGATGGTTGACCTAGATAGGCCCTAGAGTAGTTTTATTTGACCTAATATAAAAGTTTTGCTACAATACTTTTTCTGTTGGTGGGCCCGTAATAAAAAGTGTAGATAATTTTATAAGGAACAAAAGTTATTTTTGGGTCAACTCATGAAAATGTTTGGAACATGCTCAAAAACTGCTCCAAAGCCAATTTGAGTGTTGTTTTGGAGAAAACTCTATTTTTCTCTAAGTCTTTTCTATAGAAATGATCTATGGAAATTTGTAGGTCAAATACTAGGCAAAATTAGGTCTTGATGCTTTAATAAGAAATGTTCCTCTCTTCAAAATCTACAAATTTGATTTTTGGACCCATCCTTGAAAATGTTTCCAAATTGCTTTAAAATGAGGTTTTAGCGCTGTTTTGGGATTTTGGAAAATAGAAATAGAAAAGGAAAAAGAAATAACGCGCCTCAGCTTCGGCCCACAGCCAAAAGCTGGCCTGGCCCGCTTCAGCGCTCGAGCGCCACGCCGTGCCTGCTCCTGTGCGCGCTCCCGCCTCGCTCCAGCGGAGCCTCGCCGCGTGGCGGCCGGCCACCGGCAATGGTGGGCGGTGGCTGCGCTCCGATCGGCCGGCCACGCCTTCAAGGCTGTTGGAGCCACACCCTGCTCCATTCACTCCACTCCACTCCTCCTTCCTCCACGCTCGCGCGCTCCCACCTCGCCCCTGCCCGTGCCGCCGTGTGGAGGCTGCTCACCGGTGGCGAGGGGCGGTGCCCACTTCGACCAGCCATGCCTGGCCTTAATGGTCGGTCCAGACGTGCACGCTGCCGCACGCCACTCCACTCACTCCATCCATCCTGTCCCCCTCCCCTCTTCTCCTTCCTTGCTCTTGCCAGTGTGCTGGGAGCAGCAGCAGCCGCAACACCACCGCTCGCCGTACTCCCTCACCACCACGTCCGCCACCGATTCAGCTCGCCTGCAGCTCTGCCATGTCGTGTGCCCCTGTTTGCGCACATGAGCAGCCATCCTCGTCGAGGTGAGAGGCCAATTTGGCTGGTTTCTGCCACCACACCATGGCCAGAGCTCGCGGTCCGCGCAGCCGACCCCGCTCTGCTCTTCCTCCCTCCTTCCTTTAACGCGCAACGGGCCCGCCTTGACACCGCGATGCTCACGCACGCCTCGCCGCGCCTTGCCGTGGCCGGAGACGGCGAGTCGCCGGTGAGCAGCGCCACCGTTCGCCACCGTACCTTGCCGCTGTCATTTGAGTCGCTTTTGGCCGCCATCTTCTAGCGCATTGTGTGCGGCTCATCGAGGGGAAGCCGCTGATGGTGACCTCACCGCCGATGAACTCACTGTCGGCGAGATCTGGCCGGTCAGTGGCTGGCTCTGCCCCGTTTGACTGACGGGTGGGGTCGGGTTGACCCCAGGGCCCGCTTGGCAGTGGATCTGGGGAAGGGCTGCTGGGTGCACGTAGCGTTTTAGGTTTTGTTGTGTTTATGAAAATGATTTCCAAAAACTGGTGAAATGCTTGTATAATTTATATCTTGAGTTGTAGATCTCCAAATCTAGTGAGACAAATTTTGTTATGTTTGTCTTGAGTAGATCTACAGTTTAAAAATATAAAATGTCATTTTTGTGATACTTTTATTTAGAGCTTTATTTAATTCATGATATGTTGATAAACTTGGAAAATGCATAAGTAATTATAGGAAAGTTAGAAAAATATGGTTCCAATTTTGTTAGTCTTCTGATGTTGTATAGATTCCATGAAAAATATATCTTATGGTTTGACTATGGAAGAAAATGGCTTGGTGAATTAGGTGGATTAAATGCCTATTTCTTGTAAAATTGTTAGGGCCAAAAATATGTGAAATATGTGCATGTGAAATATTTTCTACAGTGTTCATATGATGTGTAGATAGTGGGAAAAATATGAAATCTGTTGTTTGATACTTTTCATAGTACAAAGTATTTTCATGTGCAATTATGCCTGCTAGTTTGTTATTTTTGTGTAGGCTAAAATACTTATCTTTTTTATCTAAAAATTTTATGGTAGACTCCTGTAGACATGAGTAAGCTACTGTAATTTTGTTAGAATTTTTTGAGCATTGAAAAGTAATGGCTCTGTTTGTGTCCTTTTGTTAATTAGTAATAATTCATGCTTAAATGGATGAATCCTATTCATACATGATACTTTTGTATGCCTTTGGATGATGTGTGATCTACTGGTATGATTAGCTAAGTTCAAATTGAGGTTTGCTTATGCAGCAAGTAGTTGGTTAAGTAGCTTGCTTGTATGTGTGTATGCATGATTTGTTTGTTAAAGTATGATTAATAAACTAGAGAGGAGATTTGCACCTACTCGGTCAAATGAAATGAAGTTGCTAATCATTCATGAATTCATGATTCATCATGTGCAAGCATCCATCCTCACATACGCATATGCATTCATACAGGATCGTTGGAGGAAGTGACGCCAGTGGAGTACGGAGTTCCCGAAGAGGCCGTGCAGTAGGAGGTGCCATCTCAAGGAGAACTAGAGGCCAGGGAGCAGTGCCAGGACCACCAACCTTCGTCCTTTCTAAAAGGCAAGCCCCAAAGCATTTTACTCCCTGTGGTTTGCAAATATCTAACTTGCATCCTTTTATGTTTGATGCATTATGTTATAGGAGTTGCTTGAAAATATTGATGCATATCTACTATTTTATATTCCTTGACTACCATGATATATCCTGTTACCCTATTAAGTCTACTATCGAAATATATGCTTAGCCATGCTTAGACCGTTAGAAGTGGGTGATTTCCTGTCACCTACACTTTAGGTGAATAAGTGATCATGGTTAGCTATGTTGCTATCATGGGGGATAACCATATGTGGTTGGATGAATGGAGACCAGACGAAATGTTGGGCAGCAAGGCATGAGTCTGGTGTGCTTGTAGTTTTTGTCTGTGTCGATTAAGGACCGTACCATTGTCGGCCCTTAGTCTTTTTGAACGCATGGCTCACATTTAGCTAGCCAGATAACTCTTTCCGACCATGAAGCCTAGTAGCTCTATTTGGACCGGTGACCGAGATGCTGCCAAGACCACCTCGGGCCAGTTGACCGTGGGCAAGAATGCATTAACAACCCCGAAGTACAATGGGCAGGCATGACTTGATCGACCTGGCGCTGGAACAACCCTTGGTGTAGAGGGTGCATGGCAGTCTCATGAAAAAGCATATCAGGTTTCAACTATAAGCTACTGCTAAATACTTAAATGAATTCTTATCTTATATTATGCTTTTTCGCAAAAATGATTCGAGCTAGCCCACTTATATAAAGCCTTGCATACTTCTTGGTGTCAATTTATTCTTGATTTAAGATGGGTAAATCTAGCTAAGTACCTTCTCATACTCAGGGTTCTATTCCCATTTGTTGTAGATGGTGAGATGTACTATGGCTACTGTAAGAACTACTTCTACCCTGCTATGGGCGATGAAAAGTAGGACCAAGGGCAATGGTCATTTCGCATCTCTTACCTCAGTTGCTTTTGTTGGATGAGACCGCAGTCTGGCACTACTTTGTTTGAACTCAATGTGTGTGTTGGATTTGAACTATTGCTTCCACTATCTATCTATTTCAAACTAAGTATTGTAATAATACTATTTGAACTCCAATGTATTTGAACTATGTGTAAACTTGATGTAAGCATGTGAATTGTAATCGCTGAACCATTACGATCTTGGCTATACGTTGAAAAAGTTTGAGATCCTCTAAGATTTCGTAGACTACTGGGTTTATATGGGCTCAAGTATGTAATGACAACTGTCTCGATGGTTGTTTTCATGCTTGTGCTCTTATAAATTGGGCAGTTCTATCACAACAACCATCCTCTTAAAAAGTTTCACAATGAGGATTAAGATCTGCTTGTGATGCTCATAGTTGCACGCGGTACTAAACATGATGTCCATGGCACAAAAGTTTTCTTTCTTGAAAGATACATCATGTACGATCAACGTTGAATCTCGACCATTGAGAACAACATTTGGATGGCCAGAGGGATATGGCTTGGGTTCGAGTGAGGGTGACGATGATCGTTCAGTTTGACTTGGAACCCTAGGTGAAACGAACGGGAAAATGAACTTCGCCTCCTCGAATGGGTCATGGTTGGGATTGTGCTTCGCCATGGGACTTTTGGGGCAAAGGATAGGAATGGTGGAAGCAGTTTTCCCAACTTTTCATCATGGCTCCCAAGGAAAGGTTTTTCTTTGAAAAGATTTTCAATGGGGTAGCCTATGAGAAGATCGAACTCAAGGATGGCAAAGATGTGGAAATCTATGAAAACCTCAATTTTTTCTATGATGATTGGCACGGCCCTAGCAATCCCACAACACTCAAAAAATAATCCCAAAGGACTTTTGAAGAGTTTGTCGGTTGGGGCAAGTGGCATGTTACCCAAAAGGTTTTTTGCTAGGAATTCTGACATGACACTAGTCCCGGCTGTGGGGTTGTGCAGGGCTTCTATGTTCGTTCCCCTTAACGAACAAGGCATGGTCATGGAAGGTGAAAGAATCTGAATTACTTCAGAAGAATGTTTCACTTCCATTAACCTTTCCTTTGACGGTTCCAATCTAGGGGAAACTTCTTTTGTGTGTTTTTTGTGTCGTGATATCTTTGAGGTATTGCCAAAGTCCTTGAATTCGATAGGGAACTCCGAAGGATGAAGCATTGTTTCCTTCGTTCGTGATTTGGGTGGGGGCTCATAAGTCGAAGATATGGATGGTGTGTGTTTGGTTTCGACTGATGAGGACTCCTCCATACTCGACATGACTTTTGCCTAGAGGGGTTTGGTTCTTATGACGGAAGAATTGTGTTCGGCTATGAAGTGCTTAAGGAATTCTACTTGTTCCATCATAGTTTTGTGTGTAAATTTACCTCTGGCAATCATGTCTAGGCATAGGTCAGCTTCCGTGTCAATACCCAAACAAAAAAGTCACATCAATATGCTATCTGATAAAGACAGGTCTGGGCTAGCATGTAGCGTTGAAAACTGGGCCCAGGCTGCACCTATAGATTCCTTCTCATGCTGCTCGAAATCAAGGATCGCCCTTGGTAGAGAGCCGATACGGGACATGGGGAAAAATGAAAGACAAAATTTGTCTTTAAGTTCATCCCAGTCCCCATTCGTATTTTCTACGGCGTGTGTGTACCATTGCTTCGCCTTCCCCATGAAGGAGAAGGGAAACAATTTCCACCTTAGAGTTTCTTGTGTCATGCCCGAGATGCTCAGGCACGAACACATCTTCTCGAAATCTAGCAGGTGTTGGCAGGGGTTTCGTGATCTAGCCCTGAGAAGGGTAGTGCCCGAACCATGGCTATTAAGCCAGGGTGGAGTTCATAGCCAGATGATCGGTTTTGTTCTGAAACAAGTGATGGCTCAAGGAACTCCCCCTTTGAAGCAGAAGGATTTGCAACGGATGTTGGCTTCATGATGGAAAAGATTAAAGAAGACTATTTTGTTTTTATAAAAATAAAGGATACAAATACGAGGATGAACTAGGTTCGAAGAAAATAGCAACCGTTCCCTAGCAATGGCGCCAGAAAGCTTGTTGGTATTTCTTAATGAATGCAGAAGAATCCGCAAGCGTACGAAATTACCGTTGTAGCCTTCACCCAAAAGTATTCAGGGTATCGTATTTTCCACAAGGAACGGATGTACTTTCTTCTAGCTAGTTCATCCAAGAACAACTCATGGGTAGAGATGGAAAGGGGACAGAGATGGACTCCTATAGCTTTTGGGTATTTAGGATAGCTCACTCCACTATTACTTGCTTACTTCGGGCACTGGAGATCACCTGGTCTGCCAAGCAATGCCATCCTATAGCTCTACGTCGTACCCGAACATGGGGGATTGTAGAGGACGGACAAGGCTGTTACCACCTGCCGCCTACTTTTCAACCATGGAGTACGAGGCAAACAACGGTAGCCTCTAGCCTAGACACCATGTCTACGCTATCGAATACTACTCTAGCATTACGTAGGGCGATCCATCTTTATTAGGGACCCTCTAACTAGAGCACCCGCCATGGAGACAGATGATGAACCCGCAAGTAAGCATAGGTAAAGCTCAACTAAACAAAAGACATAAACAACTCTAAGAACCACAAAGACTTACTTAGCCAAGATCCTGTTAAGGAGCCAAACACGTGTTCGTCGAGGTACATGCTTTGGGGAGTCACCGACAAACCCGGTGCTTCCCCGAACTCTCCCTCACATCTCGCTTTCTCAACTCTAGCTAGCTACTAGGGCATAGCCCTTGGAGTGAAGCTCAAGTGGTGCTCTTCCCTTGGAATGTTGTTGCTGTGAGAGGGGAAATGTTCTCTTTTTATAGGAGGAGGGTGGAGGAATGTTCATGGAATATTCCTCTCCTAAATGCCCAAACCGACCTCCAACCGTGTCCAGGTACACTGAATCTGGCGATCCACCCCCGCACCGTCCTCCCCTCAGTTCCATGCATCGATTGATTGAAGGTGGGCCCGAGCAGTAGAGAGGGAGGCACAGCCGTGCCCTAGGTGCCGCCTTCCCCGACTACCTTTGCTCAATGGGCCTTTGGCTGGGCCTGGGGCTCTACTGTGGTGTGGACTCACCCATTTGAGGTAAGTTGGTTGAGCTTCTTTCTTGTTTTGCTATGGGCGATTAGTTGTTTCTTTTATTCTTTTCTCTACTTTTGGCCCACTTTAGGTGTATTTCCATATAAGCCCTGCACAACAAGTGAAACACCAAAACTCATGGAGACCGTTAGTTTAAAGCCCTATTTACTAAGTTTGGTGTGGATTTTATATAGATATTGGCGGCTAAAATTATGCAATAATGACTGCCAACAGCTGCTCAAACTCCCTTAAGTGATGATAGGGGTTTATAATCCATCCCCAAGAAGTTTTGTTCCCGAACCATGGCTATGAAGCCAGGGCGAAGTTCATAACTTGAAGCTATGATTAGCTTCGAGGACTGTGGAGGTTCAACAAACTCGTCCTTGGGAGCAAAAAGGTTAAGAATGGTAGGTTGCTCCATTGAAAAAGGGTAAAAAGAAAAAAAGATAAGAAAAAAGGATACACAGGCAAACTAAGTTCGAAGACTAAAATGACAACTGTTCCCTAGCAACGGCGCCAGAAATGCTTGTTGGTGCTTCTTAGCGTAAGCAAAAAAGTCTACAAGCGCACGGAAGTACCGTTGTAGCACTTCACCTGAAATTATTCAGGTTATCGTATTTTCCCAAAGGAACGGTATTGTAAGTAGTCTCTTAGCTAGTTTACCTAGAGGAACAAGATGAAGGGTAACTTGGGTAGTGAGGTTCTTCTAAGGGAAGAAACCTTAAATGAAGTTAACTCTACCACTACAGACTTACTTCGGGCACCGGTGAACACCTGGTCTGCCAAGCGTTGCTGGCCTGTAGCTCTATGCCGTATCCGAACGTGGGGGATTACGAAGGACGAAAAGGGTTGTGACCACATGTAGCCTACCCCTCAACCGTGGAATACGAGCCAAATGAAGGTAACGTGTAGCTTAGACACCACATCTACGCTAACTACTACTACTCTAGTGTTGGCCAGGAACTTTCATCTTTATCAGGAGTCCTCTACTAGAGCATCCGCCTTGAGGACGGACGATGAACTCGCAAGTTAGTAGAAACAATGATAACTTAACTTAGGGAATCAAAGCCAAAAGATGAACACGAACTTCTTACTTGTTGACGATGGTTATCTACCATAATAAAGGGTTAAAATAAATATATAAAGGGCTAATAAATGATCACCAACATAGGTTTAGGGTGTCAACTAATGAAATTCCACAAGTTTTGGTGAATCTATATTTTATAGGGGGTTATCAGAATAATTCAGGAATTGATATCTTCCACGAGAAGGAACCCACGTCAATCGGCCTAATCTCCACGTCACGAATACGCAAGAGGCTTCTAGAGGACACCAGAGAACTCCATGAGGAGGGCCACCACGAGGCGCCGCTAGGTGGGGCCGACCGTCCTCAACCCTAGGCCGACCAGCCCCTAGCTACCACCCCTCGGCTCCTTCCTTTGCAAGCTACTTCAACCACCTTTAAGGATGCATCCTAACCCTACGTGAAGGTCAGTTTGATTTAAGGGCCACATTTCCATGCTCTGGGCTATATAAACGAGGCCCTAGACCCCCCCCCTTAAAAGGGGAATTCATTCAATCAATCATCAACCAGAAAGCAGAAGACCAACCAACAACTCTCATCTCCTTAGAGCTCCATCAGATCTAGGCATAGCTAGATTAGAATTAGAAGTAGATGAGTCAAGCAGCCTTAGGTTCCAGATCTAGTCAAGAGGAGCTTGGTAAATCTAGTTCTTCTCTCTTGTATCAACATTGTTCTTCAGATATTCATCTAGTTCATCAGTTCTTCTAGTTCTTGATCTAGTTCATGTTCTAGTTCTTCATGTTCTAGTTCATAATTGTTCTAGTTCAACATTGTCTAGTTCTAGTTCATTGTTCTTGATCACTATTCTTGATACATTAGATATGATCTTGTTCTTAATCTATATTATATCCTTAATTATTATGAGATTAGTCTGCTTTGATTATATATTTGGTATAGATAGTTTATCATTATGTTTATTCACATGTTTGCAAAGCACTCACCTTATTGAGTCATGGGTGGGTGGTCAACATTGTGTAAGTGTGGTACTTATACACTGTTTACCTGCAAATGCACTCTATACTCCGGGCCATGTGGTAGATCGTGGGTGTGACATTCCTGTTGAGTCCTTTGTAGTCCACTCCTAGAGTGTAGAACTTAGTAGAACACGGTCTCATTACTTAGTTGTTACTCTGTTTCTCAGCTTCGTAATGGAGATGTTCCTTATTTATGGATATGAGATAACCTAGCCAATGATTGCCTGATATAATTGCACTAATCAATGTAGATTATGACTAATAGCTAATGGATTACTTAGGAGTTATTCTCTTACTTTATATTCTGATCAATGACTTAACATAGTAGTACTGCTCTAAGGAATATCATCTGAATGGTCTGATTATCATATATTTTATCTCTTTTTATTTGATTGATTCCTGTTTGAGAGTAAAGGATAGTGATTTCGAATATTCATATCACATGTGTAGAGTAGCCTTTAATTAATATGTGCCCCTCTGTTTGTTCTCCTTTGGTTAAATATAAATAACGATACCTAGGATAAACTTGGGTGAAATGCTGCAACAGGTGTATTTATCTGTGCGCTTGCGGATATATACTTTAATATCTTTATATAGTTAAGTGGCATGAGTATAATACAACCACACTCTTGGTGTCATGTTGAGGATGACAACCTAATGTGAGTGATGCTAAGAAGTGTCAACATTACTCCAATTAGTAAGGCGAATGTAGAGATACAAGTGTAGAGAGGGTCGACAAGTCTGGCACTCCGTCCACCTGAGGTACAAGGCTCGCCGAGTACACAAGGTAGAAGGTACCGCTACTCCGCAATTCCTCTAGCTCTTTTCCTCTCTCACTCCCTAACTAGTCTATCTAGAAGCTAATGAAAATATGTGTAGCCCTTCTTCTTCTTCTCCAAATGTGTATATCCTTGAATGTGAGGAGGGGTCTTCTTATATAGTGTGGAGATGGTCGGTTTGCTCATGTATTTAGGAAACACCGCATGCAACCGCCTCCACATGCATTAATGATACCGCCAGAGCAAGGTGGGACCAGGCGGCACTGGGGACGGTGCGCCCCTGGGCCAGCCCAGTCGCCATCGCCTTGCTTTGGTGCGCTGCTGGCTAGGCCTAGATGCTTCCTCCGTCAGTATTCTGGCCCAGATGCGAAGTATGGTTGGGCTTAATTGTTGTTTTGCTCAAATACACCTTCTGGAAAGTGCATTTCAGTCAATTTCCGCATTTTTGCCTACAAAACATATATATACCAATACTTGTGGAAATATTAGTTATATAAAACCCTATTCTAGGTTTTGGTGGTCATATTTGCTTTATTTTATTGAAATGTTGGTGGTAGAAATGTGTGTTAAGAACCACCAACAAAGATGATGACAACCACACCCTGACGTGCACCACAAGATGGCATAGCTTGCAAGCCAAGTTAGCTAGGACCTCCCTCAGGCTCACGACCCTTCGGTCGGGAGAACCTTCTTCTTTGTACACACCCTAGCCCCGAACTCAGAAGCCACTTCCACGGCGACAAAATGCACCAGTTCTTTGCCAAGAGTAGCAACCGGACCAAGAGGTGGGGGCGCGATGACCGCGATGTCACCGTGCCACGAAGGATCAAGCATCAAAATGCACCAGACCTCCCAGCTAGAAGCCACAGTGGGCCAGATGCAAGGAAGTCATCCCCAGGGGCTCGCAAGCCCACCGAGGACGTCAAGCCGGCAAGGGCTGGCCCAAGGTAGCCCGGGAGGATGACCTGCACCGGCTGCAACCATTCCAAACACTGAAGAAACATCCTCGTCAGCTCATGGCCTAGAGATTGTAATGACTTCACCACGGACAAGTGCTTAGGGGGTCGCCACGCCCCGAGCAACGACGGCCAGATTCGTGATGGCTTCCGACACATTGGTCAGTTACATTAGCTTTGACTCTAGCCATTCTACCCAAGCACATCCACATACACATGTAGGCTCATCCATAAGTACCAGAGAGCTAGAACCAGAGTCAACACGTAGAGCGAACCAAAGACCATCGCGCCCATACGTCAAATCGTAGTATCGCTTGGATCCCTGAGTAAACCGATCCGACTCACGCAAGCAGCCAGACATGACCCACTCACGGAGGCTACACACGTAGGCACATGCACGTGATACATGGTGTAGCATTGTTTGTCATCATCCTAGAGACCCATTTCTGAGTCTCTACCGATTGCTCCTTGTGTTGCGACGAGCCGGTGACCCACGTCCTAATCTCTCGCTCGCACCAAGGTCACCCCGACCAAACCCCACGGACTAGCTCCTAGGCAAGGCTAGGCACCTATGCATGAGACTAAAAGGAAACGGGGAACTCGTTCACTCAAGATGGAAGGGAACGAAGGAAAATAAGAGTGTTTGTCATCCTCTCGCTTTCTTTCCGCATCGTGCCATATCTGTGACCTACCCTTGACATCCTGTCGCTCTGACGGATTGCGCACATTTTAGCCCTGTGGGCCAGCCCCCAAGCTAGAACATGCATTCATGAGCACAGGACTAAGGGGACGAAGCACATTCCAATTCGGACAAAAAGTAAGCGAAAGAACAGCATAATGACAAATGAATACGCCAAACACACATCATATATATGTAAACCCTGAACACCATCTGTCATCACATAAAGGACTTGTTTTGAGCCTCTATATTCGTACTCACAGCAGGACAAATCAGCAAACTGATTACCAATCTCTCGAGCACACTGTTGACATTTCTTAGCGTCACTACCAAGATTAGAGTTTGGATTCTATCCTTAGTAATAGCGCAAAAAATGTTTAATGGTATTTATTCACTTGACACTTGTTTTAGTAGCCACCTATTAATTACCTGCACCCCTAGCTTACTTGTACCAGGTTGTCATCCCTAGTGTTGAAGCTAAAGTGTTTGTAGGCACTACCTAGCATTACTACTAAGTAATTATCTTATTATTTCATGTGACTAAAGAAGATAAAGATAAGAATAGAAAGTATCCGCAAGCGCACAGATAATTATACCATTGTAGCATTTTACCCAAGAGTATTCCAGGGATCGTTATTTATATTTTATCACTGGGAAGGGATGGCTTAAAGAAAATGTGGTGATCACTTGTAGATGCAATGGAGAGTGAACCATGTCTGATCTATCTACTCATAACAGGGATAAGTCACAGATCACAAGATAAATATATAATGAATAATAAATATCAAATCATAAATAGTATAATTCACCTAGAACCAGAATAAGGGCAACAATCAGAATGCCCAGAAGGGCAAGGCGGACAAGAAAACTGGGCATGTTTTCTACACGCAAGTTGGAGCAAGTCCTGAGGGAGAACCCGTCATGATGGGAATGTTTCCTGTTGCAAATCACCCCACAGTTATGCTTTTTGATTCTGGTGCATCACATACATTCATCAATCGAACATTTGTTATGAAGCATGAAATTCCATTTCGGGAACAAAAGAAAACTTCTTTATACAGTCACCTGGGGACGTCTGTGTACTAAGGAAATAGTGCATCAAGTGCCTATAGAATTGGGTGGGCATATCTTTCCCACATCAATAATAATTCTGAAGGATCAAGATATAGATGTGATCCTGGATGTGAACTGGATGTATCAGCATGGAGTTGTATTAGACACCCTAAATAGAACTATAAAGCTAAACTTACCTGATAGTAGTTCTCAGCTTCTCATCCAACTTCAAACACCTAAGAGGGTAGTCGAAAGAGTCTGTGCAACCTCTGTGAAGGAGATCAAAGATATTCCTATTGTCAGAGAGTTTCCAGATGTATTCCCCGATGATCTGCCTGGTCTACCTCCTGACAGAGATGCAGAGTTTGTGATTGAGTTGAAGCCTGGCACTGCTCCAATATTTAGAAGAGCATATAGAATGCCACCGAAAGAGTTAGCAGAACTCAAGACACAGTTGCAAGAGTTGCTTGACAAAGGCTTTATCCAACCTAGTTCTTCACCTTGGGGATGTCCAGCTATCTTTATGAAGACGAAGGACAAGACCTTGAGGCTATGTGTTGATTACCGTCCGTTGAATGAAGTCACTATCAAGAATAAGTACCCTCTTCCTCGCATTGATCTACTCTTTGATCAACTTACGGGAGCCAAAGTGTTCTCTAAGATCAATCTTCGATCTGGGTACAATCAAATCAAGATTCGTCCGAAAGATATTCCAAAGACTGCTTTCACTACCCGGTACGGTCTATATGAGTACTTGGTCATGTCCTTTGGCCTCAACAATGCACCGGCTCATTTCATGTACTTGATGAATTCAGTTTTCATGCCAGAGCTTGACAGATTTGTGGTTGTCTTCATTGATGATATCCTAATATACTCCAAAACCAAATAAGAACATGCAGAACATTTACGCATTGTTCTGAGTCGCTTAAGAGAACATCAATTATATGTCAAGTTTAGCAAATGTGAATTCTGGCTTGATGGGGTGCTGTTCCTCGGACATGTCTTATCTGCCAAGGGTGTTGCTGTTGACCCTGGCAAAGTGAAGGATATCCTAGACTGGAAGACACCAACCACTATTCACCAGGTTCGTAGTTTCCTGGGAATGGCGGGTTATTACCGCCGATTCATTCCTGACTTCTCGAAGATATCCAAGCCTATCACTGAGCTGTTAAAGAATCAAGTCAAATTTGTCTGGTCACCAGAATGTGAATAAGCTTTCTAGAATTAAGAAAGTCAACTTAGCCTATGTTGTGGTTGTCGCCGAACTCGCCTACTTCCTTGTAGACGAACTCGACGTGGAGGCAGATCGCCTAGCTGTATTTGACCTGGCGACGGAGTGGAAACTAGCGACGCTAAGGGCCCTGACCAGAGCTAGCATAGACGACGAGGAGGAAGACGACAAGCTCATCATGCCACCCTAACGTCCTCTTATTCTTCTTTGTAGGAAACATTGTTAGCTGGCCAGGTTGGGCAAGAGCTTGGTAGTACTCTACTTCAACGTCAAGAATGGCGTCAAGAATGGCTCGACGGAGCTCAGGTTCCTGGAAGACATGGAGGGTGATACGACAGGGCGCTGGAGCAAACGGTTGGACATCATTAAATAAATTAATTTATATTAGGTTGTCATGGACATCATTAAAATAAAAATCTATCAATACACATATTAGGTTGTCATGGACATCATTAAATAAATTATAAAATAAAAATTTATCAATGCACATGTCTTTTTTATAGCTTCTTTTCTTCCACAAAATTTCTGGCCATTTTTTATACATCATCCCTTAACTAAAAGTGTTTTTATCGATTCAGGTTTTAGAGGACAAGCAAGACAGGAGCACTCGAGGCCGCATCACCACTTGATCCATGTCACCACTGCGTCGCCCCCCCCCCTCTCCCCCACTCGCCGGCGGCTAGCCCTGGGCGTTCGGTCTGACCGAACCGATCGATCTCGGTCTTCGGTCATTTCGAAAGTTCGGTCATCTAAAAACGGAGACCGATCGGTTAGTTTCAAAACTCAGGACCAAGCAAGTTCGGTCTCGGTGAGTTCGGTTTGGTCTCGGTCATGACCGAACTAACCGAACTTCACAAAACAACTACTAAATATTGTAATTTGTAGTAAATTTTACCAATATTTTTTCTATTTCAAGGCAAAAATACAATACAAAATATAGATTAAACATAGTGATAAAAGTGATGGTTGATATAAACCCACTAGAATAAATGTTATATCACTAATAATAGTCTAAATTACATATTATGTCAACAAAATTCAAACGTTCGGTTAATTCGGTTAGTTCGGTTACCCGAGGGTAATGACCGAACTAAGTCCGGTTAGTTCGGTTACTTCAAACTGAAGACCGAACTTGTGACCGAAATTTTCGGTCTCGGTCTCGGTTAGTTCGGTTCGGTCTTCGGTCTTCGGTTAATTATGCCCAGGGCTACCCGCGGCAATAGTGTGGCCCGTGCCTCACTGCAACAACACCGCCCACCACCAAGGATCGTGCAGGAGGCTCAGGAAGAATGGACTTGACACTCGCCATAGACCTTGGTGGAGCAAAGAAAAAACTAGAGAAGAAAAAAGGAAAATGGGTATTGTAGTCATTTTTTTGTTTTTAACAATTAGAAGAGACTAACGTACTTTTAAAACAGTTTCAGCTTCATCAGTGGAACTGCTCCACTAGCTGAAGTTACAAAAAATCGCTCTACCATTAAAGCAGAGTTGTACCAAATGGGTCTAAAATGAAAACAGAAAAAATAGAAGAAGTTTACTCCTCATCCACTGCTGCGCTCAACTTCACCGAATTTGGAACGGAGAAAGTACTTTATCAATACCTATTACTTTTAACTAAGAAAATTATTTATTCATTCATAACTAGAAATTTGTGTGTGTCAAATAATTAGATATACACGCAGCATCATACAAGATATCGCGACAAACTTCATGAACGAGACTGGATTATTGGCCCTTGAAGTTTGGAATTGATGGTAATGATTATATATTTGCCCATCACCCGTTGCGACGCACGGACAATTTTGCTAGTATATGCATAAGGGTGATGGCCGATTGACAACACACAATCGACATATCAATCTACTACATTATTTTTGCATTTACTATTTTCTCTCTAGCTTTTGCTTCTTGTTCTTCGTTGCGACAGCGAACACAAGGTCCTAGAGGCGGTCACGCCGACCTAGGGCGGCCCATCGCCACCGTTCTCCCTGACGGGGTCCCTCCCGGGAGTGTGGGGTGTCGGGTTTCAAGAGCTCTCACCAACGTGTCTTGCGTATCGCGCTCCCGACGAGACTCCCCTTGCGACGTGTCTTGCGCATCGCGCTCGTCACCGGGGGCACACGTGATGTGTTCGTGTGCGAACACAATGCAAGAGTGTCAGCTAGATATCTTAGTGTTCTGCAACATGGTGTTTGGTTTGATGGATTAACCTATCCCCAATGATGAGTCATCCTACAAAATTGATGGGATGGTTCATGGTTCTATTGTTTATACGAATCATTTGTAATATTATTCACTCGAAGAGAACGTGATAGATCACCTTGATAGTTTCAATTTTTGGAGCCAAATGTCATCGTGATGACTGAGAGAACGTGATAGCCTCGATCGTCTGTCCAAGTCGTAAATTGACGATGTCTTTATATAGTAGTAAAACTTAGCGTCAGGTTATCATACGCTGTTATGCGTTTTCCCCTACTCCACAACTGATACAACTATTGTTGAGTTTTTTTGCTCCGGTGGTCCTCTTTTCAACAGTTGCACGCATCTTAGAGCACGTGGGTAATTAATTAAAATTAATTACGTTTGGAATTGGACTCGGGCTGACCCTGTCCATGTCCAAACCCATGCCCAGGCGCAGTCCACTCGATCCGCTCCCATCTGCCGCCCAACCCAACCAGGAATCATTTCTCCTCTCGCGTCTCGTAGTCAGCACACACATTTCTCGTAGGAACACCACATGATTCTGAAACAACGAACCTTGTTTTTAATGAACCCCTCTGATTGATAATCGCTAAACATCAGAAGGCCATAATAACAAAAACAAAAATATCAAATGTAGACAGAAACAGAATAATGGAAGAGCAGAAGTAATTTTATCTTTATAAGCCCTTCAGCCTATCTAAAAATTAAATTGGGCAGCGAGTATTACAAATCCAAGAGCCAATACGTGAAACTACTAATTAAATGCTTTTGCAGGTCTCCTCAATTCGCCCATACATACAGTTTGTTTTGATACGATGGCACCATATACACGTGATCTTGTAAAATAATGGGGCAACTGACTAATGTGATCAACCTCAGCTCGACAGATTTCTTGTCTATTTTGACCGGGCAGATCGTCACTTCACATGCCAGGTCTTACTACTGATTGAGTTGGCCAATTGTCATCCCAAGTGGTGTGTGATTCAGGGTCCAATTGTGCCTGTATCGAAGTAGAGTGTCGTCCCAGAAGATCCACCGGCAACACCCTCCATGAGCGCGAACCGCATGTCCTCCGATGGCTTCCAATGCCTCTTCCTCTGATTGATGAACCAATTGTTGATCTGCTTTGGGTCGAGACCGGTCATCGCTGCAAGCCTCACCTTATCTTCCTCCTATCAGAAGAACAACATCAGATTATATATCAGACAATGGTTACAGGCATACAGCGCACCAGGTTCAGGTTGTTTGGTGAAAACGTTGGGCGCCTACCGTAGGATAAGGCCAGCGGTAGTGCGTGTTCCACCACTCTAGTAATACTGTCCGTGCATCCTTCGGTAACTTCCCTTTCTTCCGCTTCTTCAGGAACTCTGAACGAAGACGGCTGAGGCATCCACTGTACTTCTTAAGAAGCATTTCCTTGAGTTCGCGGTCAGCTAAGCGAGAGTTGTGTTCTTGCCCTATGTCTGGCACATCAGTGTCCCCTGAGCATTGCTCATCCTCAGACGACCCCATCATGTCATCTGGGAAGGAAGGATCAAATCAGCAATAAATCACTTACAAGTAGTATAGGCATCCACATATCACCTGAAGGTATGTTTTGCAAACAAGCTGAGTAGAAGGAACTGAAACAAACACATGTTAATGATGTTCCCATGTAATAACGCCTAGTAACATTTCCCAACATAGGAATCCTTTGCCTATACAGTCTATAATTTTGGGAGTTACACACTAGGGAACTACTGGTACTTGTTCATGCAGTCATTGCATGAAAATATGGACGTGCATCATATCCATCATGGCCATGAAAATACACGACAATTAGCATGTGTCAACATAGTTTCCTCATCTCTGAAACATGATTGGAGGCCAAAAAGAAAGAAAGGAAAAATAGAATAAACATGGCCTTTCATGACATGTAGATTAGGAAATCAATAATGAGTAGCTTCAGAAATGATTTTCTTTCTAAACCAATGTCCCTCTAAAGTCATCTTTGACATTTCAGTAATACATGTGTCATATTCTTTATCGCATAGAAACAGACACAAATTATTAGCTTTTGGGCCTTGGGCTGGTAGTAATATAAGATCAGACAGAACAAAGGCCTTGTTAAGCATTATAAGCTTCCAAATGATTTTGGGATGGCACATAAGTCCATTCTATAGAAGTTGTCATCCTGTACAAAAACCTTTGACGTAGAAACATGTTTCCATCAAAATAACTGCTAAACTGGATAGCAAAACTGTTTTTGCAACAAATATCTAGCTTTAACAAGATCTGATCTAAATAGTCTGTAACATAATTTGTCAACCTAAACTCAAACTGTCACATACTAATACCAGCTTTGGACTACCAATGGTCCACCTTGACGTTCTCACCATCCCAAAACTGAATCTTGCTTCTAACAGACAAATATGAGAAGACCTATTTCCATATCAAACACTTTTTCATTGGGAGAATTATGCAAAATCTTGCAGATATGATTGTGCAACTACCAGATCTTCTTTGAGTACTTCATTACATGATTCACCGTAGCACAAAAACTACAAATAAATTTTTTCCCTGTCCCACCAAAAAAGCGCATTTTGAATTATTCATTTGTTTATTTTTCCTTGCATCCCACTCAACTAGAATCCATAAACTACTACTTTAGAAAATCCAGTATTGAGTTTTTTTTCAAAAAAGAAGAATAGGCCCTATGGTCCTACCTTTTGTCACTAGCAGAAAAGTTATTATTATTATATGGCATGACCAATAATGCATAGGATGGTAGCATTTCCAGATCTTATTTTCCAGAAGCGCAGATCAAGATTCACAACTAAAAATGGACAGAGCTGGTAAAAGTTAAACAGGCTTATTTGACTCAAATCACTCAAGTGAGAGAAAGATAAACCATTTACTAGACAAGCACCCGGAAGTCACCATCTGTGTTCATATGGCGCAAACTCCAACCATATTTCATAATTTCCTACGAGCCAAGAGCCCAAGATAATCTTCCAGTCATAACACGTCTGCATACACTTTTTCAGTGTATTTTTTTAGATGATGGAAGAGTATTCCAGTAAACACACACGAGACACTAGGAAGTTTGATTAAAAACCAAATCCGAAACATATGATCTTATTGCAAACCATTCTCCCTCAATGAAATTGTGTTGTAAACTTGCCACAGCAGTACATCATCTTTCACCTCCCGTGGGCCTAGATTGATTGAAATATGTTATCTATACAAACATAAGGTTGTTGTTGGTTTTGGCTCTGTAGAGCTATTAACTTAGTAATTTATTCTTGAGATCTACAAGCCAATAGCTGATTTTCTTACACAAAGGTTCATAACATGAAACTTTGTAGGGATCCACCCTTATAAGAAAAATTCACTATATGCCCCTTTGGAACAAAGGATTGCAACTTGAAACCCTATGAAACTACATATGAAGTTTGGAGGAAATCTAACATCAGGATGGACCTCATTGAAATTTTCTTCCCCCTCGTCTCTATTTGAATTCCCGTATTTCATAAAAAATGTTTGTTGGGAACTTTTCCAGAGAGAGAGAGAGAGATGAAAGGTTTACATGTTATATTTCTTCCAAAGCTCCTCTAAATTGAGACGGCCCGCATGAATATTGTAGGATCCTAGTATGTTCAATCATTTGTTCCTATGGGCCACGTAGGTATCCAAATTCTACAACATTCCTCCACAAGTCCTACTCCCTCCGTCCCGCAATGTTCGTCGTTCTGGGCTTGGAAGGATGTCCCCAAATGTTTGTCGCTGGCCTAGTGGGTATAGGTCTCCTACTCCGGTCTGCAGGCCGCAGCAGTCCCTTCGCCCCCCTCACACCACCGCACAGCCTTATCCTTTGTTTTGTTTACTGTAAAAAAAGTACTACTCGCAGCGGCCTGTCCATTCGCAGCGGCAGCGGGTGGTACTCCGGACTAGGGGTGTCAGGTTTTGTTCCTATGTTCCTTAATTCTTGAGCCTAAATCTAAAACGACTCACATTCCGGGACGGAGGGAGTATGTTTTAAATGAGTTCTGATTACTTTCCAAGAAGTTTATATTGTATTCATCTACTATATACTCCCTCTGTCCCTAAATTCAATCGTTTGGGAGAGAAGCGCTTGTACCAAGGAGATGGTGATGGACCTGCATATCCCTACTATCCCATGATTACATCAGGTAAAGAAGTACTAGTACAGCACTACTAGTACAAGCAGCAGCAGAAGAGTGGCACTTTTTTCAATTCCTGGCCACGCTCTATCGGACGGCAGGAGCCAAGGGATAAGGCTGGGGCGTTGCCTGAGTGAATAGTGAACACGGACAGCTGCTGAATGTGGTGTGATACCTATGTGTAGGATGTCCAGCGACACTTTTTATGTGACAAAATTTGAATCCTACAATGACTCTTTTTCTGGGACGGAGTGAGTATATCACAATATGCAGATGGATCATAGAACAATGATATAGCATTTGTGAGGGGGAAATACAGTCAAAGTTCGTAGGGTAAAGTCAAAGTTTCCAATTATTTTTACAAGGATCAAGTCCATGCAAGCAACATCTTTTTTTAATTATTTCGTATAAACGAAGTTCAGTACCTGTCAGTCTGTCACAAATGTACAAGATAAGATGGGCAAGTAGGTTTACAGTGCATAAGTGTTGTATAATAAGATACACTGAAAGGACATTTTGTAACCTTTTTTTAAAATAGAAACACACATACTGTGACTACACAAACTTAACTATAGCTATGGAAAACAAAATTCTTGTTATTTGCACCTAGATACATGATTTGGTTAGTGTTTTTACAGACCATATGGTACAATTTCACCATTTGTGAGATGATTTTGTTTGAGGGGCGGGGGGTCGGGTCAGGAAAGAGTATATAAAATTTCACTCTTTCACAGAGGACGAAAATTTCAAAAACCTCAAGCATGTCAACAAGTTGTGGATCAGCTCTAGTCAGTCCCATATTCGGGCTGCGTTTAGATGCAAAATTTTTTGCAAAACGACATTGTACATCTTTTCGTTGTTATTTGGCAAATATTATCCAATCATGGTCTAATTAGGCTTAAAAGATTCGTCTCGTTCATTTCGTCTAAACTGTGTAATTAGTTTTATTTTTTATCTATATTTAATGCTTCATGCATATGTCCAAAGATTAGATGTGACGGGGAATCTGAAAAATTTTGCAAAATTTTTTGTGAACTAAACAGGGCCTCGTTTTCTAAAGGCCATCAGGCACATGCATGCACAAAATATAGTGAGTTTTCTTGGATGATTGCCGTGTATGTCTGTTGTTGACCATAGGCTAAAGATGCAGAGTATACATCCCCCATTACCGAAAAAGAAAATCAATATGCATCAGAAAAATGGGCACCACAACGTCTTGTCAAGTTAAAGCATAGCATTGCCTGTTATTACTTATAAAATATTGGGGTGCCCAAAATATTGCTACGAACCCGAACCAACCAATCGGGTAACATGCACACAATATTATCTTTATTTATTATACTGCCTGTAAGCTGTAGCTGTTCAGACGTTCTGAGCAAGGATTTGACAGGACATTGTTAAAGCCTTTTTAGGGGGTGTTGGATCCGGTGACTAAAATTTTAGAGGCGTAACATGAGAATGTGACATGAGATATTCGGATACTAATAAAATAAATAAATTATAGAATCCGTCAGTAATTCGCGAGATGAATTTATTAAGCCTAATTACTCCGTCATTAACACATGTTTACTATAACACAACATTATCAAATTAGGGACTAATTAGGCTCCAAAAATTCGTCTCGTAAAATAGTCTCAATCTGTAAATTTAGTTTCGTAATTAATCTATATTTAATACTTCATGCATATGTCTAAACATTCGATAGGACAGCGACTAAAGTTTAGGAGGAAGAACCAAATGCCCTAGAGTCCAATATATACATGTTTCACTTTTTGCCCCGAGAGAATTTCACTTTAGAAACCAGCAACTTGATTTTCTTTATAATAGTAAAAAAAATTTATCCTGTGCACCTTCATACAATCTTTCCCCTTGTTGGCATTGCATTAACAATGACACTGACAGATAATACTGCTCTTAGGTTTACCATTAAATGTAAGGCTCTATCTGTGTTTTGGAGTCCAAATAATCCGTTTATGGTTTTCCATACGAAGAAAAATAACTTCCCACCGTACCTATGTACAGATTAGAGATATATACATCCACCAAACTACAAACATCATCTAAATAGATGGACAGTAGGATTCAAGTACTGGTGGATGGAGTCATGCACCCAAGACTCCACCACACTAATGACCCGTTTATATTACGGTAGAAAAACTCTTGTTGTACCAGTAGGAGAGAAAACTGATCGGCTACCTCCATAAAATAGCGAATCTATACAAAATTGTTGGGTAGATTATCTTAATTAGTCATAAAACGAATAACATTAATATCCTAGCACTCTCCCATGCATAGTGCAATTGCGGCTGTGTTTAGTTCCCAAAGGTGGGAGTGACAAATTTACTGTAGCATCACTGTAGTATTTCGTTTGTATTTAGTAATAATTGTCTAACCGTTGACTAATTAGGCTCAAAACGTTCGTCTCGCAAAGTACAACCAAACTGTGCAATTAATTTTTGATTTTGTCTACATTTAGTACTTCAAGCATGCACCGCAAGTTTGATGTGACAAGAAATCTTCTTTTTGCATAGTGCCAAATTCAGAAAGTTTGGAGGAAATAAACACAGCCTGCATGGGGAAAACCTAAATGCCTGCATTTTTTACCCCCTTCTCCGGGGCAAAAGTCTTCAAAGAAAAGGAGAGGGGAAATGTCGCCGCGGTAATAAGATAGGCCCGGTTTAGTTTGCAAAAAAATTTGCAAAATTTTTCAGATTCCCCGTCACATCGAATCTTTAGACACATGCATGAAACATTAAATATAGATAAAAAATAAAACTAATTACATAGTTTAGACGAAATTCACGAGACGAATCTTTTAAGCCTAGTTAGTCCATAATTGGATAATATTTATCAAATAGCAACGAAATTGCTACAATAGCATTTCCCAAAAATTTTCGGGAACTAAACAGGCCCATAAGCTAAAAACCAGAGAAATGATCGGCACCACCATAAATTTACCACTACCGTAACGATATGATATGTCTTGTCAAAGTACAACAAGCGAATCCGTAAGACTGTCCGCAGTGGCATACTCTAAATGATACTCTAAAGCTTTAGAGTATGAATATAGAGTAAAAACTGTTGCACTGGATACTCTAAAACGATACTCTATCCTTTCTCTCACTCTATATTTAGAGTAGTACAGTGTTTACTCTATAGTGCGCAGTGGCGGGCCCTACTAGCTAAACCAAGGAAAAAAAATGTTATAACTCACAAACCAAAAATTCAAATTAAATTTCGATTGCACCATTAAATTCGTCTCAATAAATCCTTCAAAACTAGATCACTCATGGATATATTTAGATAAAGTGACAAGTGGGTCCCACAGTAGATAGAGTGGATAGAGGATGATATAGAGGATGGATGGGTGCGGGAGAATTGAGTATAGAGAAGAGAATCTTGCTGACTAGGACGTATAGAGGATGAATATAGAGGACCATGAGTGCGGATAGCCTAAGAGATCTCCGCACGAGTAGCTCACAAGATATTTCTCCACGCAGTTCACCTGCACTAGTCCTCTGGTAGTAATAACGCAAGCAGCAGGCCAGACCAAGATTCTGGCATCGGCTGGGAAGGGCTAGCCAACCACATCCAAGAAAGGCCACTCCCCACCACAGCATTCTCAAGTTCCATCACACGGTCTATACCTATAAAGCCTATGAGAGAGAGAAGGGGAGGAAGAAAGAGGAGGAAGGCTACAACCTTGGACAAAACCCTACACAAGCAAGCGCGCCTCGTTTAGATCGAACAAGTAGAAAAATTTAGAATGGTAGCTTTTTATTTGTATTTGACAATTAATGTTTAATTATGGACTAACTAGACTTAAAAGATTTGTTTCGTGATTTATAACTAAATTGTACAATTAGTTTTTCTTTTTACCTACCTTTAATATTGGATGCATGCGTGCAAAGATGGACGTGAAGGAGAGAGTGAAAAAATTATGATCTAAACAAGGCCCAATGCTTTTTAGCCTAGCACTGACACCCCTGTACCCCATTTGCATGGACACGATTTGACCCTTCAGTAAGCAAGAACACACGCACACGCATGCACATGAATCCTTTCAGAGGCTTGCGTCTTTTGATACGCATACACACACGGCAACAAAATGCACGCTCACGCACAAACCCGGCGTGCAGCGCGACGTAGCGTCCGGAATATTTGCGTTTATTCGCCATAGAAAACTTGTGCCGGTCGGGACATGTAGAGATGCGCGCGTGGGTTTGATTTCCTCACCGGAGTGCGTGGCGGTCGCCGCCGGCGAGCTGCCGGCGCTGCAGAGGTCGCTGAGCTGCGCCTGGATGCTGCTCAGGAACGACGCGGCCTCGTCGAACGGCCGCGACAGCTCCTCCTTGTAGCGCACCAGCACCCGGCAGTAAGAGTCCTGGAATCACAAGCACGACAGAGAGCGCGTGCACATGTAATAACAGACGATTAGGAACAAGTAAATCCGCTGCAATTATATATGTTCTCGTCTAATTACCCATTTATTTATCTATTTATACAGATAACATAGATAGATTATACACGACGCTGACCCAAGAGCAGACCATGAACTCGTCGAGCTCGGGATCGACGCCGATCTCCCCGGCGCCGGCACCGGGGCGCCTCTCCCGGCTGACCTCCTCCAGCAGCGACGCCACCTGCGGAGGCGCTCCCACCTTGAAAATAAGAAACCGCGCCATGGATCATCAATTATATTCTTGGCATGCACAGCACGGCTAGCCCGCAATCAAGAAGATCCCTGCACGTAGACGTCGCACGCACCTTGCGGCACTCGATGTAGGCGGAGAGGAGGGAGGGGTAGCGAGGGTGGCTGGCGATCTGCGCCTTCATGAGCTCCGTCAGATCCGACGGCGAGGGGCCGCCCGCGCCGACGCCGGCGGCGGACGCCTCGCTCGCCGCGCCGCCGACCCGCGAGATCCCCGGGTGGATGCTGTACAGATCCTCCATGGAGCCGAGCGGCTGCTACTACCTGTACATCACAACTACTCTATGGCACGGCGGCTGCTGCTGCTGTGTGCGCACTAGCGGGTATTCTAGTACGCCACTGTAGTGAGTGAATGATCCTCGTGTGGTGCTGGACTTCCAGGAAAGTGAGGGGGCAGGAAGCCAGAGGCTTACGGGGAATTTATTTGCAGCTGCTTTGCACTGCAGACGGAGAAGCTGCAGGTGCTGCTGCAGCAGCAGGAAAAGCTCTGCAGGCGTATAGATGGAGCCGAGCCAGGAGCCCCCAGGAAAGAGAGAAAAAGAGAGAGTTGGGGATGGGAAAGGGAGGGTGGAGGTGGAGTATTCTATGTGGAAAAGGAGAAGGCTGGGAGGGGTGAGGTATATTTATCATTATTATTAGTTTTAGTCATAATTTTATATTAGATTAAAGAAAACATGTTGTATCCCATATTAGATGGATATATCTTATTATGAAAGAATAATTGAGGCAGGAGCCCACCATACTCCCCCGCATATAAGAATTATTACATATATATCACCAAGGATAAGCAGATAAAGCGAAGGTGAAATTGCTAGTTCAACTTTTTTGTAATTACCAGTAAACATGTTCGTACATTACAACGGGACTACTATTCATTATGCTACCGACAGTACGAGTGTGGCTGCACGACAGAACCACGCAAGGGCACAACGGCTACGACGAGGCAACTCTTGAACCGGCGGCACGGCGGACACGGTAGCATGTGCATGTGGTGTCACTAGCCACGACCAAGTAGTCTAGGCTAACGGCGCAATGACCATCATGTGGACCTGGTCAGCAACGCGAGGCGACACGATGGGGTGGCACAACGGCCCATGCAAGCGCGGCTTTAGTGGTGGCTGATCGGGTATGACTCTTGCCGTGATGTGGACATGGCCCGACAGCCGCAGTTGAACGAGCGGGCAACCTTGACGATGCCCTTAGCGATCGAGAAGAGTGATGCGCATGAAAAGACCTCATTGTGCTATCGATGTGTGCGATGATGCAATGGTCGGTGGAAGGCAAAAAGTAGCTGAACCTCACGAGGGTTCTATGTTCTCGTTTTTCATAAATATTTGAATTTTTTTCTCTCTCATGATAATGCACAGATATATTTATCAGTTAATGATAGAAGCATAAAAAATAGGAACAAAAAGTACTCCAAACAGATAAAACTTGAAAGAAAACTCGAAACGGAGGGCACTTGGAAGAACAAGAGGAAAAAAACACAGAAAGAAAGACACAGACGGACAGAAAAAAAGAAAAATAAAGAAAAACAAACTGACAAAAATAGAAAAAAAAACAGTAGCAAAAAAACAGGAACGGGACTGCGTTATCTAAAAAAACAAACGTAACCGGGAAATGCCGGCACGTGTATGTCAGGCGGAAAATTCTAATGCTCTTTCTTGATTGATTCAATTTAGAGCTCTGCCTTGGTCGATTGATCTTTTCTTGCTCGTCCTTTTCTTTTCCGGTTTGAACTTCAACTTTACACAATTAAAAATAATTTTAAGAGATAGGGCCAAATTATTTTTAAAGATGGGCACACGTAACACCCGCCTCCATAAACAGTGAGGAGGGCTATAAGAAAATGTCCGTTTCGAAAATCATTTATAAAGTCGGGCGTCCTAAGAATACCGTCTCCGACGTCCGTCTCAGTAAATCGATTTTCAGAGACGAACATCTTACGACGACCGCCTCTGTTAATCGATAATTTTAGTCGTTCTAATTGTCCGTCTCCTAAAATCGATTTATGGAAACGATGGAAGTCTTAAAATGTATGTCTCTATAAATAGATACATTAGAAAATTATTTATAACTTTTTCATATGAACTTTGATGAAGACGAACTTTATATAAAAATTGTAGCCCTCGACGCGATCTACAACTTTGTACTTGAAAAGTTTTTGAACTAAAACAGTTTAGGGTCCTAAAATATTGTTGTAAGTTAATTTGAAGTTTAAAATTATCAATCAAACAATCTCAAATGTTGACATGGTCTATGCGAAAGCTATAGTTCTCAACACAGTCTACAACTTTGTAGTTGAAAAGTATTTTTATTTAAAGTCATTTAAAGTCCCAAATATGTGTTCTAAGTTTATTGATTTTGAAACTCACAATTTATAATTCGTAAACAGCCTTGAATGTTTACATAGTTAATACCAAAGTTGTAGTGATCGACCTGAGCTACATGTTTATTGTTGATAAGTTTTTTATTTGAAGTCGGTTAGAATCTAGATATGTGTTTTAAGTTTATTGATTTTGAATTTTTTTTAATTTTTCAAACAATCTCGGATGGAGACACATCCTATACCAAAATTGTAGTACTTGACAAAATTTAAAACTTTGTAGTTAAAAGTTTTTTATTTGAGTTCATTTAGTAGCCAAAATACTCAATATAAGATTACAAAATATTGATATAAAAGATAGCATATTATATATGGTCATAAATGAGCGTGTGTTGTAGTGGTAGAGGTAGGTAGTGCTAAACTTGAGGTCGAGGGTTTGATTCCTAGAAGTTGTATTTTTTTTTTGTTTTTAGTTTTTCTAGAGACCATTAATGGAGGCAGAGGTCTTAAGGTGTCCGCCGTGGCATTAACGGAGGTGGACATGTTAAGATGCCAGCCTACGAAAAACCAAATTAACAGAGGTGGACGTCATGCCCGCCTCCATTAATAAAAAATATTCACCTCTGAAAATAAATCCTCTCGTAGTGTTAATGTATCATACCTGAACTCCCGTGGAGGTGGGCGACCGGTATTCTTTTTTATTAGGTTTTTACACGGTTGTTCCACCTTTGCTATGATGAAAGGGTTTTGGTCACAGATTGGATCAAAAAATTTAGTTAGAAAGAGGCCAGACAAAAAAATAGAAAGACATAGTCTAGTAGCGTTGTTGGATCCGTGTTAGGTACCCAACATGGATCTGCCAGGGGACGTAGATCTTATCAAGGAGGTACTCCCAACTAAATTCGGCGAAGGCCTCCCGGGCATGGAGGTTCATGTGGTGGGCTAGCACCAGAGGCCCAGCTTCCATGGCGTCCTCGAGCCCGGCGCGGAAAAGGTAGATGGAGGGCGGCTCCTTCTTACACATATGCAAGTTCCCAAGCTAGTCAACGACAAAGTCGAAGCTGCTGAAGGTGA
This sequence comes from Saccharum spontaneum, assembly GCA_022457205.1. Classification (NCBI taxonomy): domain Eukaryota; kingdom Viridiplantae; phylum Streptophyta; class Magnoliopsida; order Poales; family Poaceae; genus Saccharum; species Saccharum spontaneum. The sequence goes on along the minus strand of CM039589.1, from coordinate 24,913,094 downwards.
TCTTGGCACCTGGTTGCATCTTCTTAATGTTGTTGAACTTGAAGATGAGACCCATCTAAAACGTGAGGAATATGTGAGCAAAAGGCCCCTACTTGGTGCGCCAACTGTCAGAAATATTAGCTCTGGCAATATGGATCAGCATACTACGCACAGGGAATCAGATGGGCAGCACACAATGATACGAGGTTTATACTGATTTAGGTACATGGTACCCTACATCTAGTTTGAGGTGGATCTCCTATCTCATATGCTCAAGTTACAGGGGGTGCTGATTGTAGCTTGCGATGTGCCGATCGAGGGGGTCTCTACCCCGCCTTATATAGTCCGAGGGATATGGTTACAAGATCTGATCGGTTTACTAATATGTTTCCTAGTTGGTTACATGTAAAGTACAACAAATATTCTATCCTATCTCCATAGGAGTCGACGTCCAAATCTTCCTCGTAGGTTTCTTGTTCACCATGTCAGATGACGTACCCTAGTTTTGGTGGGCCTAATCCTTGTCATTTTCGGCCCATCGTGACTATATTGGGCTGATATACATGCGGTAAGGTACCCTAGGTCCATATCTCTAACAAAGTGGAACTAGGTTAATTGATAACAGAATTCACTACTTATGATGTTGATTTACCTTCACTTAGGTGCAATGTTGATGATCATCAATGGTGTTTAGTGACCATCAACAGACATCATGGAGAAATATTACAGAGGCGATGCAGACTTTAGAATTGAAAACAAAACACAGAGAGTGTGTCATGTTGAAAACTGAGTAGCGAACAACTCCGGTGAACAATAGAAAGAAGGGTTAAGACCATTGCTCCGATGCTAACTCTGGTGACCACCATAGAATTTTGGCGGTTAGTCCATGTGGCACCACCGAAAACCTCTATGGTAGGCACCAAACCTTCTGGCGCTCTGCAAAAAGCTGCAGATTTCCCAAAACGGTTATATTCTTGATTGGGGCTATATATACCCCTCACAGCTGGTCATTTGGGTGGAGTTGGAGCTCAAGGAAGGTATAGGAGAGCTGAGGTCCATCTCTAGTTGCTCTATCCACCAAAGTGCTTAAAGATTACATAGGTGATTAGTGTAGGTGCTTTATGAAGTGTTTAGGCTAGTTAGACCACCGCTTTAGCCCTTGCTCAAGGTTTAAGCCTAGTGTTTAGTGACGTTTGCATACCTCTAAACCACTCGGTGTTTGCGCGGACCATTGCTTGTACACTAGGGGCTTGTAGTCTTGCAAGGCCCTCTACGTGTGTAGTGGCCGCCAAGCATGTATGAAAGGGAACATGTGACCTGTGATGTTTTGGTCGAAAACACAATAGTAAAGATGAGCAGTCTGAGAGAGGGCCTAGCGGAGACCCACTTACATACGCATGGGGAAGGCCCACGGGCTTAGCGGAGTTACTCGACAAGGAGTTTGGCCCTTGTGAGGGCATCCATACAAGGGGTCCAACGAGGACTAGGGGGAAGCGAGCTTCTCAATACCTTGGTAGAAATTGGGAGTCATCAATGGGAGTTTGCATTCTCTACCATTTAGCTTCCACATTTACATTGTGTACCAATGTTGTGTGCTTACATTTCTAGTTTAGTTTGCTAGGCCAGAAGTAACACGAGATACTTCTGCGGGAAAGAGACCTCCTAGCACCCAAAGATGAATGCCAAGCTTGCAGCCATCTCTAGGCTAACATTCATTGGGACAAAGGTACTTTTGTTTGTCCAAGTTACTTTGCAGTCTTGTTGTGATGAAGAAAGTGTCCATGATACTATTTAGTCTTTCTAATTGTTGTGGGCAAGCACATGTGACAATCAGGGTATCATCTGCATACTATAGCACTGAGCATGGCTCTAGTTCTAATGGTTGAGGCCTCCCTCGGCAACATAGTATAGGATTAGTTGTTGGATGAGGTATGGCACGAGGATGAAAAAGTATGCTGACAAGGGCCCCCCTTGCTGCAGCCCCTTCCTGTAGTGAATCCATTTCCTAGGGACACCATTGAGGAGGATTGCTGCTTTACTAGAGTTGTTCAGTTGAGTGACCCATTGCCTCCATTTCAGTGGGAAGCCTTTAGTATCAAGGACCCGATCTAGAGCAAGCCAACTTAAAGAGTTAAAATTCTTCCAAAAATCTAACTTGAGAACTACAGCTGGAGCACGCCACTTGTGGCGCTGCTAGACTATTTTTGCTGAGTAGATGAAGCTTTTAGAGATGCATATGCCACAAACATCTTCTATGATCATTGAGTACTGATTAGCATTATTATTTTGTTGTTTATGGGATCACCACTCGTATTGAGTACTCCAATTTGCTTTAAGGATTTGGATTAGAGAAGTAGTTTATAGTGTAAAGTGGTGTTTAGACTATAGATTACCTATAGATGCAGCTTACCTTCATGAATGGTTGTAGCAGGTGGTAACAATCCTATCTAGCCTTTTTAGTCCACCAATGTTTGGGTAAGTTCTTAAAATGTAGGGCTCACGCGAAGACTATCAAGCTTCCAGCTTGGTTGGGTCGGTGGCCCGAAGTAAACAATCTAAATCTAACCTTATTCTATCAAGTTTCATAACCATATAAATCCTCTCTACCCATCTTATCCTACACCTTTGTTCCTATATAGGACAAACCAGACTCTTAGTTAGTACTCTTATGTTCCTCGTATAAATTGATATCTTAGAATACTCCTAGTTGAAAGCTGTATTATTGACTTCCATGCGCTTGCAGATTTATCTATGTGCCACCGTTGGTATACCAAGTACATACAACATATGTGTATATATGAATACATAAATAAGCAAATGAAAAGCCCAAATGTCGGCCCATCTATCAGCCTGCTTCTTGGAAACAAAAAGTCATGATGGAATTAGAGGCAGCTTCCCACTCTGGACGGTGATCGTGGTCATGTCATCGACAACTTTCACTACTCACGAACATGGAGTCCTGAACGAATGAGATGGATTAGTCTTCGTGGCATCGCTACATGGTGTGAGCGTGATGGCGACTATGCATCTGCAGATCTATATGCCCTTCGCCTCGCAATTTGCGGATCGGATGACTAACAACGCCTCTAGCCCTTTTGGTTTGCTTAGGATTGCATTATATATCCGGACGAGGGGATGCATTGCTAAGTGGAACTCTATTTTAGAAAAGAGTGTTTGGTGAGGTTGCCGAGTGGATGCCAAAAAAAAAACTAAGATGCTACTTGGTTACCTGTATGAGCAGATACAATCTGTCTAGCGCGTGTGTTACTAAAGAGAAGCTCGACTTAAGTGTATGTTGATAGTCTACATCCACTTGTACAATTGCATCCGCTCATGCACCAACCAAACACATTGCTCAGCTCAATTTTATGACTCCACCGTTCAAATGAGAGGAGCAGATCAACCAAACACGCCCTTGCGGTTCTGTTCTTCATGGAATCAAAATCAAGGTCCAATGAAAAGACGTGTGGAATCAAAATCAAGCTGCCAGCTGCATCTATATGCACTAAATTCGGATTCAATAATTTGAATGGGGTTGCCTCATCCGTTCCTGTCACTTATTATTTAGTAATAGTGGAATACCGCATGGAAGTCACCCTCATAACCTTATGTCTTATCATTATCAGTAAGTCTATATCCATTGTTATTAGTATGTCAAATGAAACTATTAAAACATTGTTTGAGGTTAACTATGTTATAAGAAAATTTAATGGTTTGACTATGTGCAACATTGAGAATGATAGTTATCGATATAGTTCTTTTGATAATTTTGCATCAAGCACTATCTGAAGATGTTTTCTTAACAAAACACTGAAGTGTTATTGTTTTATTTGAGGCTGTTGTAATAGTTATTTTAGTATTTTTTAGTTCCTTTTTATCGTACTAGTATTCTTGTCTTCTATATGAACTAAAATATATGCTACCGTTCTTACTGTTAAAGAATTAGGCAATTTCCAGATTAAAAGCATGATTAAATCTAGAACATAAATCATGATAAATATAAGAACTAGATTAAACATGTATGGCATACTAGTATAGCAGATCAGTATATTCCACAGCATTAACATGACAAGCATTGATAGTCCAGCAGATAGATTAGATTGTACGAACGTCAAAATTAGATCAAGAGAATTATACCTTTCAGTTGTAGTAGTAGATGGTGTTGAAGATGTTGCTGGCGGTGGTGATGGAGCGAGATCGCTGATGTCGATGTCGTCGATGTTGAAGTCGTCGTCAAAGTCGTCGATGAGAGGCGGAGGAGTATTCTTGATGACGACCCCGCGAGCTCTAGCACGACGAAGCCGACGCGCCGATGCACCCTTCGGAAGTCGAGCCGTTGTGGAAGCTTTGGGAGCAGTCGCGCGAAGAACGCTTCCCAAAAACCTTATTCGTCTTCTCCCGGTGCAGGATCGCAAAGACGAGGGTTCCGGAGACCTGCTCACCCGGTCGCTGGTGCACGCAAGCGATCGGGCTGGAGTAGCTACAGCGGCGGCGCAATAGCGAGTAGAGGCAAAAACCCTAGGATCAACTGGATGCGTTTTGGCGTGACCGGCAGGTTGCTTATATAGTCCTGTTCAACCAATCTCGTGTCGCGATCACGATCTAAATTGATTTAGGACTCTTAATTTGTAACCGGTTAGGACTCATGCAACTTGAAGGCCAAGAAACCAAAAAACGAAAACAGCAAAAGGAGACCGCGCTCCCGCAAGGCGAGGAGCCGGATTTCGGCGGACCATTCACGCAGGTGCCGCGCACCCGCGCCCTTCGCCCCGCCCCGCCCGGCGAGGCGAGGCGAGGCGAGGCGAGCGAGCGCGCGCGTGTGGACTTCACTTACTCCTCCTCACACTAGACTTGAGGAAGTGGGGAGGACTTCCATATTTAAGTATGACTACCTCCACTTCCACAAGCAAGGTGGTACTAAAGAGTTCCCACATCCCCTCTTGCTCACATGAATGGGCCTTTGAGATTTATTAGGAATTTCACAATTGGTTATTGGGCCAAGCCCATATAAATTCCAACAATCCCCCACCAGATCTCAAATACCCATTTAGAGATTTGCCTGTTCTCACTACTGTTTGATATACCAGTGTTTCGGCAGAGACTGTGAAGTTGAACTTCCGCCTAGAATCTCAAGCTACACTCATCCACAACTTGAACAATGGACTATGCCTTGAATTGCAAGTTTTGTGTGAATAAGCTTTGCTCAAAATCAAACTAGTACTTGGCTACTAGTAGCCTTACTCCGTGGGTGGAGCATATACGTCGTACTCCCTGGTCTCTTCATGATCTTACTAGAGACCACCCAAGTCTCATAGACTGCGACGTTTTACAGTCAAAATCATATAGGCATGTTCTTTCAAGAATGCTCTGTAGGACAGCATCTTCGCTTGTTAAAGCCAATAAAACATGTTAAGGCATTAGCCAACCTACCATACAGTGCCTCAACGCTTTGAGAGTATTGCATCTTCACATAGAGAGGGTTATAATTATACTCTCCTCAGTTTACCAATAGTTTGTTCTTCCCAGATCCTAAGTCACGGGATCTCCGATCAAAAAGGTTGGGTTACTACTACTGTAAACTCATATGGGTCTCAAACCCATCTCCCTTGATGCTATTTCTATCACATTCCGTGATAGTCCTTTGGTAAAAGGATCTGCCAGGTTCTTGTCTGTTTGCACATAAGCCACAGTGATTACTCCGGAGTTTCTCAACTTCCTGACAGACTTCAAACGTCTTTTAACGTGTCTTGTTGACTTCGCATTATCCTTAGCACTATTTACTTTAGTGATCACTGTTTGGTTATCACAGTTCATAAGGATAGCCGGTATTGGTTTTTCAACCACCGGCAAGTCTGACAAGAGCTCACGCAGCCACTCTGCCTCTGCAGAAGCTGTATCCAAAGCAGTAAGTTCTGCTTCCATGGTAGATTTAGTCAAAATAGTCTGTTTACTAGACCTCCATGACACTACGCCACCTCCAAGAGTAAACACATACCCACTAGTAGCATAGATTTGATCAATATCAGAAATCCAGTTCGCATCACTATATCCCTCTAGCACAGCTGGGTGCCCAGAATAGTGAATCCCAAAACTCATTGTACCTTTGAGATAACGCAAGACCCTCTCAAGTGCATGCCAATGATTTTCACCCGGATTGGACATGTACCTACTCAACTTGCACACGGCAAAAGAGATATCTGGTCTGGTTGCACTAGCTAGATACATGAGTGAACCAATTATCTGAGAATATCTCAATTGATCTCTAGCAATCTTCTTATTCTTTCTCAATGTCACACTAGGATCATAAGGTGTTGAAGTAGGCTTGCTATCCATAAAGCCAAAACGGCTCAAGACCTTCTCAACATAGTGAGATTGTGACAAGGTAATCCCACTATCTTCCTTAATCAGCTTAATGTTTAGAATTACATCAGCTTCTCCTAGATCTTTCATGTCAAAACTCTTTGACAAAAAAGACTTGACCTCATTAATAATATCAATGTTTGTTCCAAAGATTAGAATATCATCAACATATAAACATAATATAACAGATTGGCCCCCACCATGTCGATAATACACACACCTATCAGCTTCATTAACAGCAAAGCCCGCACCAGTTAAAGTAGTGTCAAACTTCTCATGCCATTGTTTAGGTGCTTGTTTTAAGCCATACAAAGACTTCAGTAATTTACACACCTTCTGCTCTTCACCTTTTACCACAAATCCATCTGGCTGATCCATATAAATCTCCTCATCCAACTCTCCATTAAGGAAAGCTGTCTTCACGTCCATTTGATGAACGAGAAGACCATACGAGGCAGCCAGAGAAAGTAGCACTCGAATAGTGGTCATTCTAGCAACAGGTGAATAAGTATCAAAGAAATCCTCGCCTTCCTTCTGGGTATAACCCTTAGCCACAAGCCGAGCCTTGTACTTGTCAATAGTACCATCAGGCCTAAGCTTCTTTTTGAACACCCACTTACATCCAATTGGTTTACAACCAAAAGGTAGCTCAGATAACTCCCAAGTTCTATTAGAAAGAATTGAGTCCATCTCACTACGAACAGCTTCTTTCCAATCATCTGCATCTGGAGATGCATATGCCTCTGTAATAGAAGTAGGAATATCGTCCACAAGATACACAATGAAATCATCACCAAAGGATTTTGCAATCCTTCGTCTCTTGTTCCTCGCAGGAACTTCATTGTCATTCTCCTCAAAGACTTCTTCAGGTGGTTGCTCAAATGATTCAATAGAAGACTCAATAGGTATCGTAAAATCAGGAGCTATCTCAGAGGAAAATCTAGCATTGCTACACATATCTTTCATAGGGAATATATTTTCAAAAAATGTAGCATCACGAGATTCAAATATTATATCAACATGCATATCAGGAACTTCAGATTTTACTACTAAAAATCTATAGGCAATGCTATGGTGAGCATATCCTAGAAAGACACAATCCACAGTCTTCGGTCCAAGCTTACGCTTCTTAGAAATTGGAACATTGACTTTCGCCAAACATCCCCACGTGCGCAAGTATGAAAGTGATGGTTTCCTTCCAAACCAATTCTCATATGGAGTTGTCTTTTTATTTCTGTTTGGAATTCTATTCAGGACATGACTCGCAGTCAATAGAGCTTCCCCCACCATGCCTTAGATAGACCAGCAGTGTCTAACATGGCGTTCACCAAGTCAGTCAGCGTGCGGTTTTTCCTCTCGGCAATCCCGTTAGATTCGGGAGAATAAGGAGCTGTCCTCTCATGAATAATACCATGTTCCGCACAGAACTCATCAAATAATATAGAAAAATATTCACCACCACGATCTGACCTTAGATGTTTAATTTTTCTCTCTAGTTGATTTTCAACTTCAGCCTTATAGATTTTAAAATAGTCTAGCGTTTCATCTTTAGTTTTAAGCAAGTAAACATAGCAAAATCTAGTTGCATCATCAATTAAAGTCATAAAATATTTCTTTCCACCTTTTGTCAACACACCATTCATCTCGCAAAGATCAGAATGTATGAGTTCTAGAGGTGCCAAGTTTATCTCCTCTGCTGCCCTATGAGGCTTTCGAGGTTGCTTAGATTGCACACAACTATGACACTTAGAACCTTTGACAATAGTGAGATCTGGAATTAAATTCAGACTAGACAAACGTAACATCAATCCAAAGTTAACATGACATAAGCGAGAATGCCAAACACTCGAATTATCATTAATCGTGCCACAAATATGATTCACTGACTTATTACAAAAATCTGCTAAAGATAGGCGGAACAAGCCTCCGCAATCATAGCCTTTACCAATAAATTGTCCATGCTTAGACATGACTACTTTATTAGACTCTAACACTACCTTAAACCCATCTCTCAATAGAAGGGAGACGCTAACAAGGTTCTTGCGAATAGTAGGGACATGCTGTACGTTCTTCAGCTGCACGATCTTTCCCGAAGTAAACTTCAGATCTACCGTGCCAACACCACGAACAGAAGCATGTGACCCATTCCCCATCAGGACGGAGGAACCTTGGAGCCCCTGGTAAGAAGAAAACAAAGAGATATCAGCACACACGTGAATATTAGCACCTGTATCAACCCACCAACTTGGAGATTGAAACACTGAAAGTACAGTAGGAAAATTACCATACCCGTCATCAGCACTGCTAGCAGTCACGAGGTGAATTTTCTTTTTCTCTTTCTTGTCCGCTCGCTCCGGACAATCTTTAGCAAAATGACCAAGCTCTCCACACGCGAAGCAAGGTAGCTCTGCTTTGTCTTTCTTCTTCTTCTTGAAGGCAGTATTTTGTTTGGCATTGAAAGCAGGTTGCTTAGGCTTTCCCTTGTTCTTGCCATGGTTTCTCTGGACAAAGTGGGCGCTAGATTTTTCCTCGTTCCCCTTCTCAATGCTATCTTTAGCCCGAGCTTTTTCCTCGACATCAAGAGATGCTATCAGGTAAAGTTCTCCATGGTCATCTTGTAGTCATTAAAGCTCTCCATGGTATACAGCTCTTTGCCTGCATCTGAAGCACCATAAGTAGCATTCAGATGATCCCATAAAGCCTTTGCGTCTCTTAAGTGCATCATAGTATCAAATAGATAATCTGAAAGCACATTACGCACAGCTCCCACAAAGATATCATTAGCTTCCTGGAATTTTCTCTGATCTTCATCAGAGATGTTTCCCTCAGGCATGCCATCTTTGACCCAGAAAACTTTCATGGCAGTAAGCCAATCAGTGACCTTGACAGACCACCTTTTAAAATGCGCACCAGAAAACTTTTCCGGCCTCAGCGCGTCAACAAAACTAGCCATAGATAATTCTGGAAACAGCCTTTCATAATAAGGTTTTTGGATTGTTAAAGAATTAGGCAATTTCCAGATTAAAAGCATGATTAAATCTAGAACATAAATCATGATAAATATAAGAACTAGATTAAACATGTATGGCATACTAGTATAGCAGATCAGTATATTCCACAGCATTAACATGACAAGCATTGATAGTCCAGCAGATAGATTAGATTGTACGAACGTCAAAATTAGATCAAGAGAATTATACCTTTCAGTTGTAGTAGTAGATGGTGTTGAAGATGTTGCTGGCGGTGGTGATGGAGCGAGATCGCTGATGTCGATGTCGTCGATGTTGAAGTCGTCGTCAAAGTCGTCGATGAGAGGCGGAGGAGTATTCTTGATAACGACCCCGCGAGCTCTAGCACGACGAAGCCGACGCGCCGATGCACCCTTCGGAAGTCGAGCCGTTGTGGAAGCTTTGGGAGCAGTCGCGCGAAGAACGCTTCCCAAAAACCTTATTCGTCTTCTCCCGGTGCAGGATCGCAAAGACGAGGGTTCCGGAGACCTGCTCACCCGGTCGCTGGTGCACGCAAGCGATCGGGCTGGAGTAGCTACAGCGGCGGCGCAATAGCGAGTAGAGGCAAAAACCCTAGGATCAACTGGATGCGTTTTGGCGTGACCGGCAGGTTGCTTATATAGTCCTGTTCAACCAATCTCGTGTCGCGATCACGATCTAAATTGATTTAGGACTCTTAATTTGTAACCGGTTAGGACTCATGCAACTTGAAGGCCAAGAAACCAAAAAACGAAAACAGCAAAAGGAGACCGCGCTCCCGCAAGGCGAGGAGCCGGATTTCGGCGGACCATTCACGCAGGTGCCGCGCACCCGCGCCCTTCGCCCCGCCCGGCGAGGCGAGGCGAGCGAGCGCGCGCGTGTGGACTTCACTTACTCCTCCTCACACTAGACTTGAGGAAGTGGGGAGGACTTCCATATTTAAGTATGACTACCTCCACTTCCACAAGCAAGGTGGTACTAAAGAGTTCCCACATCCCCTCTTGCTCACATGAATGGGCCTTTGAGATTTATTAGGAATTTCACAATTGGTTATTGGGCCAAGCCCATATAAATTCCAACACTTACTAGTACTATTGTATGCTACCTTTATCATATTACTCCAAACGAAAAAAAGATCTCGTCCAAAAGTCTTTTAAGAGACCGTAGAGCTGGGCCTGTGTGAAATACTGTACGTACGACCGACCGGTCATTCGTGGCTGCAACGTTAGTACAGACGTGATATGAGCGACTAGTGAGGAGTACGTCACGTGCAGGTGCAGGCTTGGATTGGCCTGCGTATGTACACCGTGGTCCGTGTGGTGTGGAGGCTGGAGCTGATGAAACGAAGTTGCAACAGTGACCAAACTGTGTCGTGGTTTCCCAAACGGGCTGAACAGTGCGGCGCTTGTCGCCTCTCCTCCAAGGCTCCCATGGCCCACACCGCACCGCCCTGGCCCGCTGGCCGGTGGCCGGTGGCTCCGGCGCTCCGCTCGCACCCACCTCAATGATGGGTAGGCCCGTGTCGAGACCTCCACGCGGTGGGTGGGGACGGCTTGAATCGGTTGGGGACGAGCACGAGCCCAGCGCAGCAGGTGGGCGCCCGCATTTGCAGCAGTCGCGTCGCCAGCCAGGCCGACGTGACAGCCGCTGTTGGTTCGGCTGGTACAGCGTTGCCTTTTCGCTCTCTTTTAAGGCCATCCTAAAATCCACTGTGAAAAAAAAATCCCATCACATAAAAATATCGGCACATGGAGCACTAAATATAGATAAAATAAAAAATTAATTACACATTTTTGTTGTACTTTGCGAGACGAACGTTTTGAGTCTAATTAATCAATGTTTGGACAATTATCACTAAATAAAAACAAAATGCTACAGTACATCGCAGTGATGCTACAGTGATTCAGGGATCCACACTTAGGATCTAAACAAGGCCTAAGATCATCTCAATAGAGTTAGCAAAATTATATATAAATTAAAAATCAAAGATAGACATGTGAATCATGAAAAAAAAATGTAAGTTTAGTTCTATATAAAAAAAGGGATTTACTCCCTCCATTTCAAAATAAATAGACATCTCATTTAAAAAGAGTTAACTAATTTAAATCTAACTAGATTTATATGAAAGAATATGGATATTTATATCTTCAAATAAGTATACTATGAAGATACATTACATGATTAATCTAATAAATTTATTTGGTATGCGGTATACCTCACTTTTATGAGTAGTATCATTCTATCTCCTTTTACTGATTAAAATATTTTACAAGTTAGCTATTTTATTTAATAGTTTTAGAGGTGCCCTAGCCTGGGGAAAATTGCGTGCGTGGTGACCAATGCAGTCCATTGATGAGAGGATGGGTAGCACATGGTCATTGTCTAGTGTGTCGTCATGCTTGTTCCTTGCACTGTATACGTATTTGCGTTAATCGCCAATGAGGACGCTTATACAGCTCTTATCCAGTTTTCACAATCCAGCTCAGTAATCAAACAGTCCAGCTTTGATTTTATTCTACTACTCTCTTCTTTATTGAAATACAGGTTTCAAACACGAGCTACCATGGACACTAAATAAATTTTTAGATCAAAATAATTTACCCAGCTTTATTGAAAAGCATAACGAACGCCACCTATCCGAGAACTGGGGTTACCGGTTTTACAGTTTAGCACAAAAAGCAGGAGTTTAACATCCCTCACCTTTCTCCCTTACTACTAACTCACAAACCGAAACTTCTAAACAACCAACATTCCATTCTACCAAAAGCAGAAAGAAGATTACAGCAAATGACTCATCATAACCACATGAAACATTCAGTGAGCGTTTGCCGCGATCAAGCAAATCATCTCATATGTCATAGGACTCAGCTTCGGTTTCACCAGGTGGCGCCACGTCTTGATAAGTATTAACACTAAATAAATTGATAGGTACAAACAATTCACAAATATAACAAATTCTAGAATTTTTTAGTACAATTTAAGGCACACAGTCACATATACTACTCCTCACTTAAGCACAGTAATCAAAATTGTTTCTGTGCCTCTATTATATATTTTTTAATATGATTTATTTTTTAAAAAAGAGCCCAATAAGAACCATGCGTCCTTGATTGGGCGTAATCACATATTAAACGGAAGGTTATTCGTGCCATTAATAAGATTGTCAATTGGCAGGTCACCCAAGCAAGCAAATGTCAAGTTATATTGATTGGTATCGTTCCAATATACTCACAACCCTTATATTTATAGATTATTTAATGCTAGGATCCTTATATATATGCTACATGGATCCTTGTTCGCTTGAACTTATCAGCCATGGAACAATATTTTTCTCTCACAACAAATCAACTTCAGCTGGCTTATCAGCCACAGAAATCATCAATACCAAATAAAAGGTATTCCGGGTCTTGACCCGTCTCCTCCATTGTCTTTATTTTAACGAACACCTCCTGTACCTCCCAAATTCCAGTCCTTCTACTTCCATCTCCTTCGTCACAGTCATGCTTACCAACTCCCCCAAGCTGGCAATGTCAAGGTCAGCAGTGCAAATCCCGCCCCTCCCCCCCACCCCCATGCCAGATCCGCAATTCCTCTCCGCGCACCATCTCTCCTTCTCACCAGATCTAGATGGCTAGAGAAGGGTTAATAGCCTATAAAAATAATCTCTACTCACAACCATTAGAGCAAAGGTAATTAATATAAAATAACAAATCCTAATAGTCACTACTTGCACTAGCTCTAGTTTACCCGAGCAAACCCCTACACAATTCCAATTATAATAGCGATTCATCTCTACACTAAAGCACTTCACCACACAAAAACTAGTGAGCTACTGGCTAAACAAACTACACTAGAGAGCTAAGAAAGCAACTTCAACTAGTTACTTCTACGAGTAAAGCTACACTACTCTAATGAGCTACCACTACAATAAAGTACCACACAAGATGAACAAGTGTGGAGCTAGCACAATATCGAACCGGACAAGAGATGAACACAAGATTTATCTCTTTGGTTCGGTTACTTGTCGACAACCTACGTCCATGTTGTGGCAAGTCTCAAAGAGATGATTCGCATGCTAACTAGCCAATCTAGCTAGACCCACAACTTGGGTACCGCAATGATCAAGATTAAGGAGCACTCCAACTAGCCCTGAGCATTCCACTAGAGTATCCCTTTGCAACTTAGCGAGGTACAATCAAAACCTCTCACAAATCACTGGTTGGAGGCGGAGAACAATCACCAACACTCCCCTCAACAACCATAGCTGCTCTATGTCATCTAGGTGATGGCAACTACCAAGAGTAACAAGAAAACCGCAAACCAAAAACAATAAACCAGTGTCACTAGATGTAAATCAATAAAGCAAATGCACTAGATCTCTCTCGTTCTCACTTTGGATCAACAAATGAATGCACTAGCTGCCCGCATCCATGCCATGAGCGTAGGTAACCTGAGAACACAGTAAAGATGGAGGCCCATGTGGAATGAAGAGGTTGACGCATGGGGTCCACACGTCAACGAGGTCAAAGAGAGGGTAAAAGGACTCTAGTGAGGGTATTTCAGACTATATATAAAATAAAAAATACTGTGGCTTGTCGTCGGAGGTGTACAAAATAAATAGCATTTAGAAAAAGAGCAACAGATTTGTAACATGATTCTCCCCCGCTAGGCCTGGCCGTTCGGGTTACCCGATTTTTTCGGGTCGAGTAATTTGGGTAATGGAAACTGCTACCTGATATTAGTCCTAAAAAACATTACCCGTAATTTCGAATACCCGATAATTCAGGTTCAGGTTCAGGTATTCCAGATACAACCGAATTTAAAAAAAAAACAGCAAACTATACAAATATTTAGTAGCAGTTTATATATAATTTCAGCATCAATTTATATAGAATTTCAATAGCATTTTGTAGAGAATAATGTATTAAAGTCACTTGTTTAAACAAAGAGAATTATATTCTAATAAAGTGATAAGTTCAAGTGTTCATCTAACAGCACAAAGACAGAGACAAATGTTTGGGTAGTTTGGGTACTGGGGGATATTATCCGAATTACACAAACTAATTTCGGGTAATCAAAATCGCTATCCGAATTTAGGATCGGATACCTCGGATTCAGATAATTTAAGTATGGGTAATGGGTATCGGGTATTTTGCCCTGGCTTATCCCCCGCTGGCTGCGACGCTGCGAAGGCAAATGACATCACCATGTGCTGCTCAAAAGCCAAGTCTGAACAGCACGTGATGACTGGGGCAGCCAGCCGATGCCGATTGATAGATGCGGCTCGGTTAGAGATGGGGTGGGAGGCGTTGCTGGACCACAAACCGCTTCCTCGGACGCAACTGCAACTGAACAAAACGCGGCAAAAGCAGGAAGCACCTGCATTGAGATCGTCAGGTCGATCTCCTGTCCAGGTAGTATTTTGCATAGTGCAACGCGCGCAGGCAGTCCATCCAGGTTCCAGGACCACTGCTTTGCTAGTAACTAGATTCTGCAAAGAGAGTTTCCACACCAGCAGTTTAAACCCTCTCATTGGAAGGTGTTGATTGAGTACATAAAGGTAGACAGTGTATAATTGCATACCGTACCAACTTCACATGTTCTTCGCCGTGCTTCCCCAGGTCAAGGTATTGCGAACAATGGGATATGGAGATCGGTCAAAATTAAACATTATGGTTGTATCATACTCCCTTTTATATAAAAATATTTGTCATAATTGATTTTGCATGGTTTTCAATATATATCTTTTATCACTATGAGCCTGATTGGAATGCAATGATCTTACAGGAATTATGTAGGAATTTTAGAGGAATCAATTTAATTTTACAGAAAAAAAACGTAGGAACAGAATGAAATTCACGAATTCTAAAAAAAGGCTTATGTTTTTGGATTATAATTTTAAAACCTATAAGTTTTTGTTATTTTTTAAGTATCCTTGGATACACTGCCTAGATATAAGAGAGCTTCTAGAAGTAGAAGAGCTTCTAGGTTTTGTGGTGAGCTTATCTTATATCTACATAAAGAAGGGTTATTGTATCTCTAAAAAGATTTAAAAAAATACTTGGTAAATTAATGAACATGTCAAGTGATAAAAATAAATAGAGAGTTCTATTTTTTGTTTTCTCCAACAGTCTCAAATAGTTAGTTTCCTAAAACTTAAAAACCGGTCAGTAGGAGGGAAAACCAAGAGGACCAACCAATAGTATACGTGAAACCCATGTGCATATATGTGACTTGAGGGTGAGATTTACCAAGCGTTTGTTTTTGCAAAGTCTAGATACATAAGAGGATCTTCAAGAGTACCCCCATATTCATTCCTTATTCATGTTTTTTGGAAAAGAAAAAAAAGAAAAACTCGTCTAAGAGTACCCATGTCCCTTCTCCTTCTCTGCCTCCACACATAAAAATACGCGCATCTCCTTCTCGCGACGTCACTTTGCCGCTCGGAGGCAGCCGTGGCCCCTCCGTGGTGGCCGTGGCCGTTTGCTGCCGCTCGGAGGCAGCCCGTGGCGCCTGCGTGGTTTCCGTGGGCGGCAACTGCTGCTCGGAGGCATCCCGTGGCCCCTGCGTGGAGGCCGTGGCTAGCTGCTGCCGCTCGTTTTCGCTCGGAGGAGTGCCCGTGGCCTGCTACTGCTTCCTGGCGTGCTACTGCTTTCTGGTCGGCTGCTGCTATTTGTCTGGCTGGCTGCTGCTTCCTGGCCGGCTCCTGCAACGACGAAGGAAGAAGGCGGCGGCGGCGGCGGCGGCGTAGGTTTGCGCGACCACAAAGGATTTCGCGCGGAAAAAAAGTGCTGCAAAAAAAACCAACCGGGACCGAATTTTGATTTTTTCAGTGAAATATTGGGTACTATTGGAGGTGGCCTTTTTTTTTCTCCCAATATCTTTTTAGGAGTTGGAAAACATGATGTCTTGGGGAACAAAATTTATGGTATTCTTGAGATGATCTGAGTTACTATTTGTCGGGTACTAATATTAGGGTACCCATATGACAGAAGTTAGAGGACATCGACCTCTGTCCATCTAAAACGATTATGAACATAGTTGCGGCCTGGTCCGGCCCAACCAAGGAGGTTTCGGGATCGCCCTGTCCCTCAGGCACAGGCTCCGCCTCGCCCGACCCCTCGGGTAAGGGCTCCGCCTCACCCGACCCCTTGGGTGCGGGCTCCGTCCCGCCCGACCCCTTGGGTGCGGGCTCCGCCTCGCCCGACCCCCCGAGGGGAGCCCCGCCTCGCCCGATCTTTGGAGGCGCGTCCGGCCTCGGGCGGGAACGCAGGCCCCCTCGAGGGGCCCACGCTATCACCAGCCACTTCGGGTGTGATGGCGTGAGCCCGGAGCCAAACTTCTAACACTGAGCGAGCGAGCCTCGACATGACCCGTGGCCATGACGAGCCGTACCAGGGCGCGCACGTCGTCAACGACGCCGGGCGGACCGGCGCTGTGCTACCTAAACCCCATACAGATCCTGTCAAGGGAGCCGGGTGACCATGCCTGTGACGCTAGGAAGAGGGGCGGACACGCCTCGACGTGACCCACAGCAGCAACATGCCATACTTGGGCGCGCACGTCACCAATAGTGCCGGATGGACCGGCACTATGCAACCAAATCCCTATACGACCCTAGTTAAGGGGAACCGTTGACTACGCCACGCGTGGCGACGGGATAGAATGCCACAACCGGATGACGACGCATACCTGTAGCGGGGACGTGACGAGGAGTCGCTGCAGGTCTAATGAGGAATTCTTCTCACCTGTTTTTTCTTTCTTCTTTTCCTTTTTCTCTATCATTTCTCATGTACTACTAGCCATTCCCTTGACCTATAAAAGGGAAGGGCTAGTACCCCTCTGGGGGGCTCTTTTTCAAGCCCACAAGCACATCACGACCCAACCACGAAACAACACACAGACACTCTTAACCCACAGAGACTTGAGAGCTCATCCCTCTCTCGACCGTTTGTAGCCCCTACTACAAAGTCAAGTGCAAGTAACACGAACAACTTGTCACTGGAAGAGTATACATCCTCGTGTCCTCTTTGCACACCATCTGAGCCTAGACGCACAATCATAAAATTCACTAGCCAATGGTTTCGTAACACTGACAGTTGGCGCGCCATGTAGGGGCCTTTTGCGTGTCTTGTCGCTTTCATCAGGCTTCGGATGGCCAGCCACGGCATCAACTGGACCCTGGGTGCGCACGTGCGCTTCGGGATTCTAGACTTCGTCGTCACCATGGAGGGAGAGCTGGTGCAGGCTCTCGGGCCTGTCCAGTCTCCTCCCCCGACTGGCCTCGACATGATCGTTGAGGCTCTCGAGGAGCTGCAGCTAAACGCCGCGGAGGCTCGCGCCCCCGGGCGCGACCAGCACCTCGACTTCGACTTTGGAAGATTGGAGCATCAGCTCGCTGTATACCTGGGACCTCACCCGTCCTGTGAGGACCTGACTGCCCTCACCTTCTCCTTCGTCAACATCATGACGCACCTTGCCGGTGGAGAGCCGCTCTCCCCGGATATCCTGGCCCAGGGTGCCTTGACGGCGTTCCCCTACGGTTTGTGCAACGCCACGTAGATCATAGAGCGTCATGTGGCGCGACATGTTTGTCCGCCACCCACGAACGATGAGCTTGTGGGTATGGCCGACTACATTGAGGATAGAATCCAAACTCTAATCTTGGTAGTGATGCTAAGAAATATTAACAGGGGCTGATAGGAGAATACTTATACTCAGGAACTTTCTTTTGCATCCGACCCCTTTTCTACGATAAGATCTGAAGGCAAAGGGTCGCGGAAGCAAAATACCGAGTAAAACGGGTCGAACTGCGGGAAACCTACGCCCCCGCGGTTACGGTGACTTTTCTCACCCGCGTGATCAGGATTTTTCGCCTGCACCACGAGCTTTACGGTCTCGGCGTTAAAAAAGGGGTCGGAACGCATCGACTTTCACATAAAAACGCTAACAGTCTTGATTCAATTAAGACAATTGTTTACGTGATAAAAGTTTGATCGAACTACGACGAAAGAAAAATACTTGTTTCTTTACAAAGTTTTTGGCCACTACGGCCCGATTTCATCATTGCAACCTGACTAACCCCTCCTGGGAGAACTATGTCTTTTATCTTCCCTGCCAGGTCCTGAGAAAGGGGAACCACCGCCTTCTCCAGCTCCTCCAGCTCCTTCTCATCGTAGCCGGGCGCGTTGTAAGGTCCTAGATGGCTAGAGGGGGGGTGAATAGCCTATTTTAAATTCTACAAGAACCACTAAGCAAACTTGTTAGAATAACAAACGGCGTAAAGCGAGTTTTGCTTAGCCAAAGGTTGTGATGCAAGCCTCCTATCCACAAGTCTAGTAGATTAAGATCTCTAGTTCACACAAGAGCTAAGTCACTAAGGTTACACTAGAGAACAAGCTAACACTACTAGCAAAGCTACTACTAGAGCTACACAAGATAAACTAGTGAATGTAAATGCAAGAGAGATGATTGTGATTATTATACCGACGGTGAAGTGAAGATGTTGCCAATCACCAAGATGATATACAATCAATCAATATTGACAACAACACAATATAAAGACCAATCACCGGGAGACAAGAGACACAATATTTGTTCACCCGGTGTTCACTTGTGCACCGACAAGCTACGTCACCGGTTGTGTCGACCAACACTTAGATGGTTCCTCGGTGTGACCCTCAAGTCACTTGCCCCTCAAGGCACGCCCCGCAAGGCACCGCAAGACACCACTCTCAAGTGAGGTAACTCAATGACACGCGGATTCCACTAGAGTTGCTTTTGGCGTCCCGCCGAGGAAAGCACAAGAACCTCTCACAATCAATCGGAGGTGGCCAAGAACAATCACCTTCTCTTGCCAACGCCTCCAACAATCTCCAAGCCGGCTAGGAGCGGTACTCTCCAAGAGTAACAAGAAATCAACCGGCTAAACCACCCACAAGTGCCACTAGATGCCCTCAAGCTATGCAATGCACTTTGGGATCACTCAATCTCACTTTTGATTTGCAATCAAGCAAGGGAGATGAGTGGGAGGAGTTGTTCTAGCTCAAAGGATGCACAAGTATGTTAGAAATGCCAAGAGACCTCCCCAAGGGCCGGCCAACAAGTATTTATAAGCATCCCATCCGAATAGAGCCGTTACAACTCCACTCACGATTTTCGCGGGACCACCGGACGCACCGGTCGTAACAGACCGGACGCGCTCAACCGCGTCCGGTGCCTCAGCGATTTCAAATTCGTCCGTTAGAACCTCCAACGGTCACTGCGCGCCAACGGTCAAACGAGCGACCGGACGCGCTGTTGCGAACCACCGGACGCCACAGTACCCGCGTCCGGTGCGAGTCCAGTAAGCTCCCTGGACCACCGGACGCGTCCGATGGTGTGTGACCGGACGCGGACCGCGTCCGACGTCCTCGGTTCCCTCAGGGCGCATGACCGGACGCGCCGGTCCCGTGGGTCACCGGACGCGCCGGTGGCAAACCCTAACTCGCGCGCCTGACCCCGACGCTGTACTGACCGGACGCGCCGGTCGAAACTGACCGCGTCCGGTGCAGCGTCCGGTGCAGCGTCCGGTCACCTCTGTGACCGCGTTCGCCTCCGTTTCTTTTCCGACTTCCGGCGCAATGGAAAATAGGCATTTCATTTCCCCGAAATCGCCTGAATCCCGCGCTCGCACGCTCGGCGGGAGGGAGAGAGGAACCCAAACCCCTCTCTACCCGCAAACGACAGCGCGACCAACGCCACCTTTGCAAATGTGCCAACACCATCAAGTGTACATCTCCATGTGCTTGTGTGTTAGCTTTTTCTCAATCATTTTCAAAGGTTTTCCAGTTAGCTCACTAGGCCCTACATGCAATGCACTTCATGAATTCACCTAGTGGCACCCATGCGTCGAATAACCGATAAGATTTCCCCTCTTAATAGTTCGGCTATCGATCCTAAACCACTCACACCCTCTATGGTGTCTTGAGTGTAAAACAAAATGGCCCTATGGTTATACCTTTGCCTTGAGTCCATTTTGTTTCTCCAAATGATATGATCCACTTCATATCATCACATGACCGTCTCGATCCATCGACCTTGACTTCACTTGCTCTTTACCGTTGCATCGGTCCATCGGCGCCAAGTCTTGCTCAAGCTTCACCATCGCATGGTCCTTCGCTTCGAAGCCTCGACTTGCCCTTCACCTTTACAGCCGGTCCATCGAGCCAAGCCTCATCTTGGTCTTCACCATCTTGGTCACATGAGTCAATATCATGTCTCATATGCAATGACCACCTTTATCTAAATCATCCACTTAGATACAAAGGTTAGTCCTAGGTTTCATCAATTAGCCAAAACCAAACTAGGGACTTTCAATCTCCCCCTTTTTGGTAATTGATGACAACCCTCACAAAGATGATTTTGATAATAAAAGTTTTGAACTTGTCATACTTGTCCAATCATTTTGCTCATAAGTAAAGTTTGGACAATTATCACAAGCTCGGTTTTGGTAGCATTAGCTCCCGCTACATATGTGCATAGAGTTTGGATTGAAAGCTTTGCACATATGCATGGATAGAAGTGTTGGGAGAGTAATTCTACCAAAATGATGCTAAGGTGTAAGAAATGGACCTTTGAAGCGTGATACCAATCGGAGTTGCCTTTTACACCATCCTTAGCATCATGAAGTAACTAGACAACCAACAAAACTCAAGAACCCCGTGAGATCAACATTATATGTAAAGGTTCTTGGACCACTTGTAAAGCTTTAGGCAAGTCTAGATACCACATGTAAAACTATTCCTATGCATGCTAGTAGATCATTTCATCATCCAAGTTCTATACTAGCATTGCACCACACAAGCATGTATATTGAATCTAAATACATGTGCAATGAGCAAGTCATATGAAAATGCACAAACAAATGCAACAACTTTGTTTATGAGCTTGCTCCCCCTACTTGTGTGCATCAAAAATTTTATTACCCCTTTATCATGTTGAATCATCTTTTTCTCTCCCCCTTTGTCAACAACTTACCCAAAAATGGGATCAAATTGTGGAGAGAAGAAAAATGTTTGATGGAGTAGGTTAAAATTCATCAATTTTGGTTCAACCTAGAACACTTGCCAAAGATATTTAATTCGATTTGAACCAAAGACAAGCTTCTTCACACCTCATAAAAAGGGTTATCTTGCCTATGTTGAATTAAACACTTATAGCAAATCTTCTAGATTCAACACTAGGTTTGCAAGCTCACAAACATGTCATATGCCACCACTAGATCAAAACAATCAAAGAGGCAATAGTGGTAACATATATCCAACAAATTCATTTGATTTAACATGAATGCTCATGCATACCACTTATTATGTCTACATGCTCTAGCAAGTCCTTAGTATACAATGAATGACATGTCAATCAAATTTACCTTGCAATGTCGAAGGAGAGGCATGTCAATAAGTGAGGTGCATTCAACTCATGTTTGAGAAATCAAGAATGTTCAATTCATTCCTTAACTTGCAAAACCTCTTTTCATCAAGTGGCTTAGTGAGAATATCGGCAAGTTGATCATCGGTGCCAACACTTTCAATGGCAATATCTCCCTTTTGTTGATGATCTCTAATGAAATGATGCCTTATGTCAATATGCTTTGTTCTTCCGTGTTGAACCGGGTTTTGTATCATCTTGATTGCACTCTCATTATCACATAGCAATGGCACATTCTTGAAGTTGAGACCATAATCCTTCAAAGTTGATTTCATCCATAGCAATTGTGCACAACAACTCCCCGCACTCACATATTCGGCTTCGGCGGTAGAGATTGCCACACTATTTTGTTTCTTTGAGGACCATGACACAAGTGATCTTCCAAGTAATTGACATGTGCCACTTGTGCTCTTTCTATTGATCTTGCAACCCCCATAGTCGGAGTCCGAATATCCAATCAATTCAAACTTTGACCCCTTAGGATACCATAGTCCAACATCTCTTGTTTGCTTCAAGTACCTCAATATTCTCTTTGCGGCCGTGAGATGACTCTCTCTAGGTGAGGCTTGATATCTAGCACACATGCAAACACTAAACATGACATCCGGCCTTGATGCGGTGACATAGAGTAGACTTCCAATCAAAGACCGATATTCCTTTTGATTCACCGTATTGCCATCAAGATCACTATCCAAATTTCCATTTGTACCCATTGGAGTTGAAATTTGCTTTGCATCTTGCATTCCAAACTTCTTCAACATGTCCCTTATGTATTTCCCTTGACTCACAAATGTCCCATTCTTCAATTGCTTTACTTGGAGACCAAGGAAGTAGCTAAGTTCACCAATCATAGACATTTCAAACTCTTTGGCCATCATAGCACCAAATTCTTCACAATAAGCTTGATTGGTTGATCCAAAGATGATGTCATCAACATATATTTGCACTATAAATAGATCATTTCCAATCTTCTTGGTGAATAGAGTTGTATCAACCTTGCCCATCTTGAATCCCTTAGAGAGAAGGAAATCCCTTAGCCTCTCATACCATGCTCTAGGTGCTTGCTTTAAGCCATATAAAGCCTTCTTCAACTTGTACACATGGTTGGGTTTCTTGTCATCTTCAAATCCGGGCGGTTGCTCAACAAAGACTAACTCATTGATGATCCCATTGAGAAATGCACTTTTGACATCCATTTGATATAGTTTGATGTTGTGTGCACAAGCATAAGCCAATAGAATCCTTATTGCCTCCAATCTTGCCACGGGAGCATATGTTTCATCATAGTCAAGACCTTCAACTTGAGTGTAACCTTGAGCAACTAGCCTTGCTTTGTTTCTCACTACAATGCCATCTTGATCTTGCTTGTTTTTGAACACCCACTTGGTTCCAATCACATTGTAGTCATTTGGTCTTTCTACCAACTCCCAAACATCATTTCTTGTGAAATTGTTAAGCTCTTCTTGCATAGCCATGATCCAATCGGTATCCCTCAAAGCTTCTTCTATCTTCTTTGGTTCTATGGTTGACACAAATGATGCATGCTCACAAAACATAGCCAATCTTGATCTTGTTTGCACACCACTTCTAATATCACCAATAACACTATCAATGGGGTGATCTCTTGCAATATGTTGTGGTTGGAGTACTTGCATTTGATTGCTTGAGCTTGGTTGATTACTTGATGTATCTTGATGAGAAGAACTAGCACCATGATCTTGCACTTGAGAGTCACTAACTTGTTTGAATGGTGAATTGAGCACTTGATCTTTATCATCATCTTGAATATCAATTACTTGCTTTGCTCTAATGTCCCCAATGTCCATGTTCTTCATTGCTTCCACTAATAGAGTTCCACCAATATCATCTAGATTTTCTTCTTCATCTTGTGACCCATTGGTTTCATCAAATTGCACATCATGGACTTCTTCTAGAATGCCACTTGAATTGTTCCAAACTCTATAGGCTTTGCTTGTAGTTGAATAACCAAGTAGGAACCCCTCATCACATCTCTTGTCAAACTTCCCCAATCTAGTGCCTTTCTTCAAGATATAGCATTTGCAACCAAACACCCTAAAGTAAGAAATATTGGGCTTTCTTCCATGAAGTAGCTCATATGGGGTCTTCTCTAGCAATGGATGACAATATAGTCTATTGATGTAGTAGCAAGCGGTATTGATTGCTTCATCCCAAAATGATTGACTCACATTGTACTCATGAAGCATTGATCTAGCCATATCAAGCAATGTTCTATTCTTCCTCTCAACTAGACCATTTGATTGTGGAGTGTACTTGGCCGAGAATTGATGTCCAATACCATAATGATCACAAAGTTCTTCAATTCTTGTATTCTTGAACTCACTTCCATTGTCACTTCTCACTTTCTTGATTCTAATCTCAAACTCATTGTGAACTCTAGTGAGAAATGTCTTGAAGGTGTCAAACACTTCACTTTTGTCACTAAGAAAGAATACCCATGTGAATCTTGTGAAGTCATCCACTATGACAAATCCATACTTGTTGCCGCCTATGCTTGTATATGTTGTTGGTCCAAATAGATCCATATGCATCAACTCAAATGCTTTGCATGTGCTCATTGTACTCTTCTTTGGATGTGAGCTTCCAACTTGCTTCCCGGCTTGACATGCACTACAAAGCTTATTCTTCTCAAATTCAACATCTTTCAAACCATTGACAAGATTATGAGTTGTAAGCTTCTTCAATTGTTTCATGCCAACATGACCAAGCCTTCTATGCCAAAGCCAACCCATGCTTGATTTGGAGACTAAGCAAGTTGTCAAAGAAGTTTCTCTAGCATTGAAGTCAACTAGGTAGAGATTCTCATATCTAAAGCCCTTGAATGCCACATTTGAACCATCCACACTAATAACTTCCACATCATCAACCCCAAAGATGCACTTGTAGCCTAGATCACATATTTGTGCCACGGATAGAAGATTAAAATCCAAGCTTTCAACTAGTAACACATTGGAGATACTCATGTCATTTGATATTGCAATCTTGCCCAAACCAATAACCTTGCCTTTCTTGTTATTGCCAAATGTGATAGAATCAACACCACTATCATTGTCATTGATTGAGTCAAACATTCTTGATGTACCGGTCATGTGTTGAGTGCACCCACTATCAATAATCCAATGCCTTCCTCCGGCTTTGTAATTGACCTACAAGCAAATCAATGAAGTTTAGGTACCCACTTTTGTTTGGGTCCTTGTAGGTTAGTAACTAAGCTCTTTGGTACCCAAATAGCCTTCTTCTTTGGGCCCACAATTGGTGTACCAACAAACTTAGCTTGCACACCCTTCACACCCTTGGTAAGCACATAGCAAGAATCAAAAGGTATAGCATTAACAAAGTTCTTGCTTTGATTCTTTTTATTGCAATTATGCTCTAGGTGCCCAACTTGCTTGCATCTATTGCAAAACCGACCATTGCTCTTCACAAAGCTAGGCTTTGGAGTTGCAAAGGCCGACTTGCCTTTCTTGGGGTTGTAGCCCAATCATTCTTTGTTAAGAGAGAACCTTTGGCTACCCAAGCACTTAAGCAAGCGGGCCTCACCACCATAGGCTTTGCCTAGGGCGTGAGTGAGCTCATCCACCTCTCTCTTGAGAGTCTCATTCTCAACCATTAGTGAAGCATCACAAGTGAAACCATCACTAGTAGTGGAGGTAGAGTTAGTGGTGGTGGATGAAGAGCTACAAGAAGGGTTAGCATTTGACATGATGATAGGTTCATTAATGGATTCATCAATTATATCACATGTAACACCTATATCACATGATACAACAACCTTCTTCTTAGCTTGTTGCTCAAGTAGCAATGAGTGAGCTTTTTCAAGCTTGGAATGAGCCTTATCAAGATCCTCATGGTCTTCCACTAGACTCTCATGAGTGGTCTTAAGCTCACTAAGGACTTTCTCAAGTATTGCTACTTTCATTGAAAGCTTCTTACACTCTTTGTCCTTGGCAATGGCTATGTCTCTAGTTTGTTGCATCAAGTCATATAGTTGTTCTTTAGTTGGTTCATCATCATCATTTTCATTATCATTATCATTATCACTATCATGAGCATATTCCATTTCACTTTCATCATCACTCTCATCATATAATACCTTAGCTTCTTTAGCCATGAAACATGAAGAGGATGAATCAAATAGTGATGGCTTCTTGTTGATAGCAATGGAAGCAAAAGCATTGTTGGATGATTCTTCTTCTTCTTCTTCATTATCTTCACTTTCCCAAGTGATCACATAGGCACCATTTTTGCCTTTCTTGAATGTCATCTTGGCCTCTCTCTTCTTCTTCTCAAACTTATCCTTTTTGTTCTTCTTTTTATCATAAGGACATTCCGCTTGAAGGTGCTCGGTGCTATCACAATTGAAGCACTTTCTTTGTTGCTCATTTCTTTTGAAGTTGTCATTTCTCTTCTTAAAGCCTCTTCTCTTGATGAACATGTGACCCATCTTCTTGACTACAAGAGCAAGTGCCTCATCATCAATTTCAAATTCCCCATCTTCATTGTTGTCTTCTTCTTCTTCAATGATGGTAGCTTTGCCCTTGGAGGAGGTGGCTTTGAATGCCACGGTCTTCTTCTTCTTCTCATCTTCCACTTTTTCCTTGTCATCAACATCTTGATCATATTTGTCATAGGTCAATACTTCACCAAGCAAATCATTAGGCTTCATTGCTTCAAGCCCATCTCTTTGCAACATCATGATCAACATCTTGAATCTTCTAGGTAAGCTCAATAAGAACTTGTGACAAAAATCTTGATCTTGAGTCTTGTGCCCTAAGCTCTTGAGATCATTGACTATTACTTGCAATCTATGAAACATTTCAATGATTGTTTCATCATCCTTTTTCTTGAAGTTCTCAAACTCACTCTTGAGCCCATATAGCTTGGCACTCTTCACAACCTTAGTGCCCTCATATGTTTCACTCAACCTTGTCCATACTTCATTTGCCAAATCTAAATCCTTGATGCCCTCAAATACTTTTGTGTCAATGCCATTGTAAAGTGTATTGAGAGCCATTCTATTGCATGTTCTATTTGCTCTATCTTCATCGGTGAGATGATCGGGATCAATGATAGCAAAATCATTCTCGGTGACTTGCAATACTCTCTCATGAATAGAACCAAGGTACATTGTCATCTTTCTCTTCCAATGAGCAAAAGAACTAACACCATCAAAGAACGGTGGCTTGCCCCCAACATGATTGAACACAATTTGAGCCATTTTTCACACCGAAGGATGTTAAGCCTTGATTAAAACGGTGACCACGGCTCCGATACCACTTGTAAGGTCCTAGATGGCTAGAGGGGGGGTGAATAGCCTATTTTAAATTCTACAAGAACCACTAAGCAAACTTGTTAGAATAACAAACGGCGTAAAGCGAGTTTTGCTTAGCCAAAGGTTGTGATGCAAGCCTCCTATCCACAAGTCTAGTAGATTAAGATCTCTAGTTCACACAAGAGCTAAGTCACTAAGGTTACACTAGAGAACAAGCTAACACTACTAGCAAAGCTACTACTAGAGCTACACAAGATAAACTAGTGAATGTAAATGCAAGAGAGATGATTGTGATTATTATACCGACGGTGAAGTGAAGATGTTGCCAATCACCAAGATGATATACAATCAATCAATATTGACAACAACACAATATGAAGACCAATCACCGGGAGACAAGAGACACAATATTTGTTCACCCGGTGTTCACTTGTGCACCGACAAGCTACGTCACCGGTTGTGTCGACCAACACTTAGATGGTTCCTCGGTGTGACCCTCAAGTCACTTGCCCCTCAAGGCACGCCCCGCAAGGCACCGCAAGACACCACTCTCAAGTGAGGTAACTCAATGACACGCGGATTCCACTAGAGTTGCTTTTGGCGTCCCGCCGAGGAAAGCACAAGAACCTCTCACAATCAATCGGAGGTGGCCAAGAACAATCACCTTCTCTTGCCAACGCCTCCAACAATCTCCAAGCCGGCTAGGAGCGGTACTCTCCAAGAGTAACAAGAAATCAACCGGCTAAACCACCCACAAGTGCCACTAGATGCCCTCAAGCTATGCAATGCACTTTGGGATCACTCAATCTCACTTTTGATTTGCAATCAAGCAAGGGAGATGAGTGGGAGGAGTTGTTCTAGCTCAAAGGATGCACAAGTATGTTAGAAATGCCAAGAGACCTCCCCAAGGGCCGGCCAACAAGTATTTATAAGCATCCCATCCGAATAGAGCCGTTACAACTCCACTCACGATTTTCGCGGGACCACCGGACGCACCGGTCGTAACAGACCGGACGCGCTCAACCGCGTCCGGTGCCTCAGCGATTTCAAATTCGTCCGTTAGAACCTCCAACGGTCACTGCGCGCCAACGGTCAAACGAGCGACCGGACGCGCTGTTGCGAACCACCGGACGCCACAGTACCCGCGTCCGGTGCGAGTCCAGTAAGCTCCCTGGACCACCGGACGCGTCCGATGGTGTGTGACCGGACGCGGACCGCGTCCGACGTCCTCGGTTCCCTCAGGGCGCATGACCGGACGCGCCGGTCCCGTGGGTCACCGGACGCGCCGGTGGCAAACCCTAACTCGCGCGCCTGACCCCGACGCTGTACTGACCGGACGCGCCGGTCGAAACTGACCGCGTCCGGTGCAGCGTCCGGTGCAGCGTCCGGTCACCTCTGTGACCGCGTT
Source organism: Saccharum spontaneum (assembly GCA_022457205.1). Lineage (NCBI taxonomy): Eukaryota > Viridiplantae > Streptophyta > Magnoliopsida > Poales > Poaceae > Saccharum > Saccharum spontaneum. Next base: position 24,884,581 of record CM039589.1, on the reverse strand, counting down.
CGCCTCCGTTTCTTTTCCGACTTCCGGCGCAATGGAAAATAGGCATTTCATTTCCCCGAAATCGCCTGAATCCCGCGCTCGCACGCTCGGCGGAAGGGAGAGAGGAACCCAAACCCCTCTCTACCCGCAAACGACAGCGCGACCAACGCCACCTTTGCAAATGTGCCAACACCATCAAGTGTACATCTCCATGTGCTTGTGTGTTAGCTTTTTCTCAATCATTTTCAAAGGTTTTCCAGTTAGCTCACTAGGCCCTACATGCAATGCACTTCATGAATTCACCTAGTGGCACCCATGCGTCGAATAACCGATAAGATTTCCCCTCTTAATAGTTCGGCTATCGATCCTAAACCACTCACACCCTCTATGGTGTCTTGAGTGTAAAACAAAATGGCCCTATGGTTATACCTTTGCCTTGAGTCCATTTTGTTTCTCCAAATGATATGATCCACTTCATATCATCACATGACCGTCTCGATCCATCGACCTTGACTTCACTTGCTCTTTACCGTTGCATCGGTCCATCGGCGCCAAGTCTTGCTCAAGCTTCACCATCGCATGGTCCTTCGCTTCGAAGCCTCGACTTGCCCTTCACCTTTACAGCCGGTCCATCGAGCCAAGCCTCATCTTGGTCTTCACCATCTTGGTCACATGAGTCAATATCATGTCTCATATGCAATGACCACCTTTATCTAAATCATCCACTTAGATACAAAGGTTAGTCCTAGGTTTCATCAATTAGCCAAAACCAAACTAGGGACTTTCACGCGTATCCAAGGCTCATCGCCTCCAGGTTGATGGTCTCCCCATAGTGGGAGCGAGTGATCATGAAGGATTGGTTGATGCCAGCGTGGAAAGCATCCCTCTCAAGCGCGCCCGCTCGGGCCATGATGTCAACGACGTGAGCCGGCAACGAGCTGGTTCCCTCCGCCTGCACCACTTTGAGGTCATCACAGATGACCCCGATAGCATCACACAACATGTCGTGCTCGTTGGCCTTTGCCTCGAGATTCTTCCTCACCTCGGCGAGCTCTAGATCCAGGGTCAGCACCTTTGCCTTTTCCTGACTGAGGTCCACCGCGAGCCTGGCAGAGGCATTCTCAGCATCCAGCTTGCGGGCCCTCTCCCTTTCGAGCTCGGCCTCGAGGGAGCCGACCCGCTGCTGGGCGGTGTCATGCTCCTGGCAGGCCACGTTGCACTCCACGCGAGCCGTGCCATGCTCTGTGCAGAGCCCCTCCTCGGTCTGGCATGGCTCGTCTTGCTCCTTTCGCAGCCACTCGGCCGTCGTAGCATCATGATGCGCTTTCATCTTCGAGGTCGTGATCTTCCCCTCGGCCGCTAGATTTTGTTCCCTCTCCTATTGAACCTCGTCTAGGAGCTCGAGGATTCACTGGCGGGCCACATCATCCCTCTGAAGGACCTCATCCCGCTCGTTCCTAATCGCCGCGGCCTCCTCGTCGTCCTTGCGTGACCTCTCCAACTGCTCCAAGGCCATCCGCCCGGCTTCGTCGGCGTGCCGATGGGCCTCCGCTTCGCGGATGTGAAGGTTGGCCACCTTCGTGTTTAGGCGGTCCTAGGCCTCCTTATGCTGAAGAAGGAACTAGGACTTTGCCCAGCTATGCTCCATGAGAGACTGCAGGGAAGGTGCAAGTCAGAGACACCAAAACGCAAAACAAAGACCAAAAGTACAAGCATTTCATACCTAGCCGGTCAGGGCAGTGCCATTCAATGTGCTTAGCACATTGGTGAGCAGCTGCGCCACGCCTCCCAACAACGAGTGCTGGCCACGCCACTCCGACCCCTCCACAACGTCATCGAGAGCAAAGACTGTAGCCCTCAGATTTTGTGGGTCCACCCACTCGATCCGGGGTCCGCCCCACGCCTCCGGGCCACCGCTCGCCTAGGTCAAGTCCCAGGATGACTCCCCAGACACTGGCGCCACCGAGCCCCCTCACCGTGGTGCCTCCACGGGGATTACCTCTCCGATGGCAGAGGAGGTCGGCAGCATGGATGCAGACCCCTGCTCCATCACCGTGACTACCTAGGACGCCTCAGTCATGTCCCCTCCCATCTACCCCGCCCCGGACGCTGTCACTTGCACTGTCGGTGGCTCGGGCCGCGCTGCCTCCTCCTGTGGCGTCGCGGTCACGCCAGGCTACGATGCGTCCGTCGCGGGCGTCTCCACCTCCACTCATGCCGGCATGATCACGATCGGCTGAGCCACCCCCGTTGTAGGTGTCGTAGACGCACGCTCTGTCTGCACCGCCCGCGTGGCCGACGAGTCCGCCTGTGCCGCTGTCACTATTGGCGCCACGATCGTGGCTGGCTGCCCCACAACCGTCATGGACGCCTCCCATGCGCCCACCTCCTGCTGTCCCTCGCGGATGCCATCGCCGCTGCTGGCGGCACCTGCTCCGCTGATGTCGCAGCGCCGGCCGACGATCAATGAGCCTCCTGGAGGGCGATGCTCTTCTTTGGCGCCAGTGCCAGAGGGGTCCTGAATCGGCCAGCACTGCAAGAAATATAGATGTGAGCCCACGGCAGAATCAAACCAAAGCGAAGGGACAGAGGAGCTCGCTACTTACCTCGGCGTCACTGGGCGACAGGGGCATTTAGGAGACAAATCGCCCGACCCCTGCTCCATCTCGTTGAAGTGCGGCCGCTTGGAGCTTTCCCTCTGCTCCAAGGGGTCGGCAGAACGAACTATCTCTGTCGGCCCCTAAGACGTGTCCTCTCCTACATGATGGGGGAAGGGGCCCAGCGCCCTCTAGGTCAGGCCCACGGCCTCGCCCGCCTGCTGCCGAGAAGGGTCACCACTCGCCGGCCTGTCCTCCTCCACAAGGGCGTCCCAGGCGATGCCACCGTCGTCATCTTCGACCTCTTCCTCTTCTTCCTCCTCCTCCTCCTCGTCGGTGTCTAAGATGTCCTCGCCTCGGTCTCGCCTCTCTTGCTAGTCAAACTACCTCATCTTCTTGTCCTCCTTCGCCTTCCTCTACACCTCGTTCAAAGCACTATTGGCCGCCCTCACGGCCTCGCTCCTCGGCAGCGGCACCAGGTACTCCGTGAGCGTGAGGTCCCTCGGCTGGCACCACACCACTCAAAATCAGATAAGTGGGATCGAATGAATCAACTGGGGAAAGGAGGAGGCGAGGAGAGGATAACTTACAAAACTGATAAAGCTAGGCTCTGGTCACATCGGGGGTGCCTCGGCACCGGATACACAAACTCGATGGTGGCTCCCGACGAGTCCTTCGAGGCGTCCATCGCCTCCTTAAGGCGCTGCACAACCTCCGAGTAGGCAAGGGGCCCCTCGATGAGCACCATCCCCTCAAGCCGAGCGACGGGGACCATTCGGTGTATTGGGAGCACGCAAGCCATCAGGGGCGCCACTCTCGCACGGTATGCCCCGATGACGCCACTTCCCTTTACACCACCATCCCTCAAGATCTTGATGGCGGCGAGGTGGTCGGCGATCCTCTTCACGTCCTTCTTCGGGACGCCCCACCCCCACAAATCTAGGACCGCTTCAACCACACGCTCGGTATACTCCGGTAGGGCGTGCTCGGGCAATTCTTCCCCGTAGGGCATTGGTTTTGCCCACAGGGAAGAACTTAGCGAGGAACGCAGTGGAGCATTTGCTCCATGTATCAAGAGCTTCCTTGTCCTTGTAGAACCACTGTTTCACCTTCCTCACAAGAGAGAAGGGAAACATATAAAGCTTGATAGCCTCGGGTGCGACGTCTTTGATGATGATGGTGTCGCACAATTCAAGGAAGTGTTGTAGGTGAGCATTGGCGTCCTCACTCAGTAGTCCACAGAATGGACTAGCCTCCACCATGGTGATCATCTCGGTCCTAAGTTCAAAGTTTCTGTCACCGATGTTGACAGCGGGTCCGATGGGCACGTTGGCAACAGCCGAGACAAAGAACTCATGGAGTGACTTCTAGGCCATAGCGTTGGTAGTAGCTGGTACAAGAATGAGCGGTTCGGTTGTCGATGGAGTGGCAGAAGAAGTAGAGGCACGAGTCCCCTTCTTCCTTAGGAGTGCCTCCGGATCTGGAACGAAGTTGTTCGGCAAACCGAAACCACTCATGGAATATCCTGTTTTCACCCACAACAGGAGAAAACATAGAAGGAAGATTAGCTTGTATGAGCAAATGGCTACCATACATGCATGCTATCATGAACATATCCTACTAGAGTCTTATTATCCAATGCCTTCTTCGGCAACGGCGCCAGAAATGCTTGTTGGCATTTCTTAACACGTTCACCAAGAATGGAGGTTTTACATCCACCCAGGGTAACAGTGTCAGAAATGCCTATTGGCATTCCCTAGCATCGCTACTAGAATTGGATTATCCTAGTAGCAATACTAAGGAATGTCAATCGATAGGTCATAACGTTTACAAAGGTTATCCGCAAGCGCACGGATCTATCGTTGTAGCATTTCACCCGGAAGTATTATCAGGGTATCGTTATTTATATTTTCCCATAGGAAGGCATGGTAGTAAGAGTTCTAGCATGGATATGAGTAAGATAGACATACGTGCATAACTAACCAGATGATCATACATGGGTAAATGATTGTAGTGTAGATAGTGGACACACACATACACATCTGACACTCCGCTTGAGGGGAAGAAGAAGAAAGAAGAAAGAAAGAAAGAATATCCTAACAGGAGTAGATGTATCCTAATACAGTTGTATACTATGAGCAAAGTAATCATACATATACATGAGCTAGATCTAGGCTTATGTGAGATGGATCAGGAGGCCACCGAGTACTGGTCTGCCAGCAACCTCATGTGACAATTTACGTACTCCTACACCATGGCCGAACGTGGGGGATTACGAAGGACGGACAAAGCTGTCACCACCTGCTGCCTTCCCCTCAACTGTGGGACATGAAATGCATTCACCTGCCCCTATATATCCAGGCACCTTGTCCGCATACATAGAGACCACCCAAGTCCCCCGGGTCCCCGACCCTACGGATCGACGGGTAAAGGACTTGGGCATACCCGAAAGCATGATGAACCACCACCTCAACATAAGTCTAAATCTATTCATGAACATGGTACGAACGATAAAGCATTGAGCCAAGTATGATATGAACATGACATAGGAACTATATTTAGTTCATATATCATGAATATATCAACATGACTATACTCTAGTTCATAGCACAAACTATATTCATAAGATGAAGACATGGCTATTTGGAGAAAAGATAACTCTTTTATTCTCACCAATTCTTCTCCAAGGAGCCAAGCCCTCCAAGGTAGCTTCTCTACTCTACTACTTCTACTAGACGAATTCTAACCTAGAGAGTGGAGAGGTGGAGTGGAGAGAGGGAGCTCAAGTGAGAGTGTGAATTGTGTAGTGAGGTATGTGTGAGAGAGGGGGCTCCCCTCCTCTTATATAGGGCTAGGATAGGCAGTTGGAGGGGGAATATTCCCCAGAGCAGCCCGCACTGCTAGCCCTCAACATTCAATGTGCCGACATGAGTGAGCCGGGCCGAGGCGGTGGCATGGGGGAGCCCACGTCCCAAGCGCGCCCGTGCCCTGGGTGGCTGGGCCCGCATCCTCCTTCACACGATGACTCTTTTGCTGGGCTTGGACTTCAGTGCCGAGGTGGGCTAGCCCAGTTTGTGTTCATGTGTTGGGCTTATTCCTCCTCTTGCTTGTTTACGCCTTCCTGAGTCGCGCCTTTTCATTATGTTTCACTTGTTTCCGGTGTATGTTTCTGCAATATGTCAAATCTACTAGTACAAGTGGAATTTGGTTAGTAGCAAAGGTATATGTGTGTAGAAGTGTATAATTTTCTCCTTTTTGGACTTATGTTGGTGGTATAAATTTGTTGATAACGACCGCCAACAGTATGCAGGCCGACGGAGAAGAAGTACCACCAAAGATCAAAGTGAGGCTCGATCCCCAGGTACCCTTCGCATGGCGCGATGAAAGCCGCAATGTGCTAAATCCCATTGGGATTCAGATGTTGCAGCTCGATCTTGTAGTAGTGGAGGAGCCCTAGGAGGAAGCGGTGGGCAGGAGCCACAAGCCCGTGATCGTGGAAGTGCGCAAACGACACCATGTAGCCGTCAGGTGGCACCAGGAAATCATAGCCGTCGAGCACTATCCACTCGTGTGTGGCGGACCTTGCATGAAGAAGGCCACGGTTGACGAGTCCCTCCATACGCGCATGGCTGCAATCCGAGTGATTTCACAGATCCATGGGAGGCTAGGGTGGAAGAGCGGAGGTTGCGGTGACGGCGGCGGTGAAAGAAACGGAGGCGGTGAACCCTAACGTTGGCGACAGCGGAGCGGAGAAGGCAAGGGCACAGGTACGCGTATCGACTATGGAGGTTAACCCTTTGGTTTTATAGGGGAGGACAGAGGTGAGAAGCCAATCGCCCGCCTCAGTTTCTGTGCCCATCACGTTTTGTCTCCGCATCCCATCAAGGGCGTGCGCACACGACCCCTGGCCGTCCCCTCGAAGATCATGCTGGGAGGTGATCTATCTCCTCCCCCCAATGGGCCACGGGCCACAGCAGGTAAGAAGGGCAACGGGGCAGAAAATGCTCTTACAGCCCATCAAGGCCCAAGAGTTCGAAGGCTGGCCCATCAATGGGTTCGACAGCCGCTCTAGGGCACCCCTTAGAGTGAGGGTTGGAAGGGGATGGGCCCACTAGCGGCCAGCACCTGGGTGCACGAGCGCCGTGGGCATCCCAGCACGCGTTCGAGTCTTGGCAGTGCGCGATCCATGGTTTTCCCTCGCAGGAAGGCAGCAAGCCCTTGGGATCAGTCGAACGGGCTCAGGAACTATATGGATTGGCCGTAGAGAGTCTAGAGTCGGTCACCAGCTGATCCACAATGGATCCCTGCGAACAAGAACCAGGGCCCCACTCGAACCAACCCATTAGCAGCTCACCGAGCACCACGGTTCGGCTAGCGAGGAAAACCGTGACGCCGCTCGGCTAGCGAGGAAAACCGTGACGCCGCTCAACCCCTCCGTTTTATCGGAAAAACACATGAGGGAGAATGAACGAAAGATGGACCGACCCCTTGGCCAGATCCTTGCTACACGCGGGGGCTCGGGCCCGCAAAAGAGACCCAACGCATGGTCACGTACGAACAACAACGTGACCAGGACCGCCTAGCCAGGCCAGAACTCTGAGGTCTCCCCGTACGAAAAAGTCTTTGGCGAAGTAGCCAACTTCACCAAAGGCTCGGGGGCTACACCCAGCGGGTGCGCTCGCGCGCACCCCCAGGAGAACAAAAGACCTCGACGTGACCCGCGACAGCAACAAGCCATACTTGGGCGCGCACGTCACTAATAGTGTCGAACGGACCGGCACTATGCTACCAAATCCCTATACGACCCTAGTCAATGGGAAATGTTGACTGCGTCGTGCGCGGCGACGGGATGGAATGCCACGACTGGATGACGACACCTACCTGTAGTGGGGACGTGACGAGGAGTCGCTGCAGGTCTAATGGGGCCTTCTTCTCACCTGTTTTTCTCTTTCTTCTTTTCCTTTCTCCCTATCCTTTCTCATGTACTACTAGCCCTTCCCTTGACTTATAAAAGGGAAGTGCTGGTACCCCTCTGGGGGACCCTTTTTCAAGCCCACAAGCACATCACGACCCAACCACGAAACAACACATAGACACTCTCAACCCACAGAGACTTGGGAGCTCATCCCTCTCTTGACCGTTTGTAGCCCCTACTGCAAACTCAAGTACAAGTAACTCGATAAGCTCACCACTGAACGTAGGGATATTCCACCCGAACCAGTATACATCCTCGTGTCCTCTTTGCACATCATCCGAGCCTAGACACGCAATCACAAAATTCACTAGCCAGTGGTTTCATAACACCGACACTATTAGTGGATTTTTTTTAAAAAAATAGAGTTGTATTAAGGACCAATTGGCAAAGCTCTCCTTCCTGATTTTGAGCTTCACTTCTTAATTCTTTGATAGAGTTCTAGTGGGAGAGTAGGGGTGGAGAGGTGAGAATTGATTCTGCAATGATTCTAGTGTGGTAATTGAACGGGAAAAGTAATCTATACCTAATATTAAAGGGGCAAAATTTCTCTCCACTCATTTTTTTCGTCCAACCCTCCTCCAACTACCTTGATAATAAAGAGACGTCTAATTCCAATACGTATTGGGTCGCGTCCTATGTATCTTATACGTGACTCGAGCTCAAGATCCGCTCTCATACAAGTTGGAATAACTCACATCTGGCAATGATATGGAGTCCGATTCCTATATATGTTAGTTATGTTGTAACGCACGAACACATTTGCTAGCCTAATATTAAACAGCCAAAATTTCTGGCATTAAACTTTTCATCTAGCTTCTAGACTAATCAGCGGTGAGGCTCTCCCATCCGCGTGTTCCACCAAGTCCGTTAATAAGAACCCGCTCAACTACTGCCAAAACGTTCTTTATTTAGGCCTCCGTTAACCATCAGCTTGGCCACCCTTGGAAACGCCCACTCTGGCAACCACGGAAACATTATTTTTTCGTTTAATTCCATGCGCATTTTTCTTTCTCCCACTTTTTGGTGTAAGCATAAAACATAAAAAGTAAATACATTATTATAGGTCTTTGAACTCTCACCTTTTTTCTAATAAATAAATTTTTTCATTACTAAATTGTATTGTTGATGTAATTTTGATTAGAAACAAAATTTATTTTTATTAGAATCTGGATAAGCCGACTTCAACACATAATGTAACAATGAATTGAAATGTTAGTTTATTATCCAATCTAATTTAAATAAATGTATCTTCAAGTTGTACGCGTATACAAGCAAATCCTTGACAAGGGCTATAATGATCAACTGGCACACTAGTCGTTGACATGACCAACTAACTCCTTATCAACTGTAATTAAATATTTGAATTACATATTTTTACAGATTCTCAAATAAAATCACGAAACTTAATATTTAATTCTACCATGAATAGTATTAAAATTAAAGTTGTATTTTAATTCGATACAAACTAAACTAAAGTTGTTGCCAATATTATGGATGTCATGGTCATCATAAATAAATTATAGTTTCTAAAATTTATTTAGATGGTAAAACAAAAATATATATGTCATGTCTTGTCCTTGTTTTCTATTAATATTTGTACTTTTTTTTCTTCCGTTGCAATGCACGAGCATTTTTGCTAATCTACAAATAAAATGGGAAGCACTTTCTATATATTAGTTTCAAATCATGCGATCCTAAGAGACTGATGTGAGTGTCCTCCGATAAAACATTTGGAGTCAACTTTATGAGGGCACTTTGATGATTTCATGCAAGAAAAAACAGATCAACTTGATGACCGTGCATTTGGTTAAAAATAAGTGGTCAAAACTCAAGACCGAGGTTAACAGCAATGGTAACATGGGGTGTGTACGTGCAGGGGCGGGCCCAGGCCTAGGGCCAGTAGGGCCATGGTCCTAGTCGTGGCCCAAGTTTTCTAGGAATAGGTTTTCAATTTTTAGCTCAACAACGAACAACCTAATAAGGAGAGTTTTGGAAAGACTTCGCTGTCTCGGTGTGTCACTCGAGCCCAGCACCTCCTCTTCCCCCGTTCTCGCTCAAGCGCGGTGCTTTCTCTTCCTCTTCCCCATTCTTGCTCGCAGCTACGTTGCTGGCACTGGTGCCCATCGGCCGTAAGCCTGCTCGGCCTTGCGGCCCCCGCCGACCGTCGACGTCCTCGCGGCCTTACCCCCTGGCTGCGCGTTTGCGCGCTGCGCCTTGGCCCGTCGAGCGTCAGGTGCCGGCCGCCGCCCCGAGCGTCGGAGCCCCGCGCGGCCGAGCACCCGAGCTGCCCGAGCAGGAACTCTGGTACATGAAGGGTGAAGTGATTTTTTCTCTTTATTTCTATTCTTTGCTCATTTTTATTCTAACATCTAGGTTTACAATTTCAATTTTATCATTTCAATGTAGAGTTTTGAACTTTTGGTTCCAGTTAAAATATAATTTTATAGATTTCCTAATTGATTTATAAGATGAAGAGCACTTGGACTTTAGCATCATGTTTCTCTAGACCAGGTAGGAACAACTATTTTTTTCTGACACACGTATATATAGTCATATAGACTATGGTGTAGCGATCGGTATTCCGCCTTTAAAATTTGGCCCTAGTCTTCCATGAATCCTGGGTCCGCCACTGTGTACGTGTCCTTAGAATGACCCTTTTCCGCCACAGGCTGTTGAGATCTCTACGTCCACAATCCAAGCTGCTTGGTCAAATGATTACTGGGGATGAGATTTGTTTATGGCGCCAAAAGGTGTGACACTCCTTTCAAAAAAAAAAAAAAAAAAAGGTGTGACACTAGTGGTGTGGTTCGGTTCAGCGGATACTATCATTAGTGTCAGACTTACTTGGCAGAAATCGCTCTAGATCTTGCCCAAAGTAGAAAGGCCAATACAATATTTGGTGTTGGATGGCAACGGAAAGATATGGAAAGGACAGCGCGAATCAGAAAGGCACGGCACGTTCTAGTAGCAGAGAGAAAATAAAATCGACAAGTGGCCAAGTGGGCGGCGGACGGCGGTGGCAAAGCATCAGTCACGCAAAGTGCCTATGAACGTTCAAGAGAACGTACCCCAACCATAATAGATTGTGTCATTACCTGAGTTAGGCTTTTGTTTGCGTCTCCTGGTTAGGAATCGTTGAGAACCAAAAATTGTTCACTTTATGAAGTCGTTAAAATGTGAAATGTGCGTCATCATTGCGTTCTTCTCGTACCTCATCATTCTTCACCACGAAAATGTGTTGGTTAGCCGGTAGCCGCTGCGTTCTTTGTTACGTGGCAATCCGGACGATTTAATCCTGGCTGGTGTGTGAATGTTTAAGCGATCTTCGTGTCAACAGATCTGACATAGTACTCGACATTTGTTTAGGCTTAGCGCCTAAGATTTTGCGTGGTTAGGGACATTGCTTTTTTATTCCAGTCTTCGGTTAGGTCTAGGTGGTAGACGACGTGAGGACAGTATTGGCGTTGCGCTGGGCTCGGCCTTGGAGGAATGGACTGGAGGCCTGGTTTGGCCCGCTCAGACCTGTTGGATGAGCTCGTCGCCGCAGGCCGCAGCCCAACGCCGCGGCAAAGATGCGCGCACGGGCTGGTTTTGGCAGAAATAAAAAATAAATGATGCAATCACTTTAAGCAAAATTTACCAAGGAGAAATGATCGAAGCGGTGAAAATTTGCATCCCGTACCCGCAACACCCCTGACTTGCCCCCTCCTTCTCTCCAGCAATCAAACCCCCAAAACCCTAAACCATGGCGCCGCCGGCCCCTTCCGCCGGCCCCCGCCTCCTGCTTCGCCGCCTGCTCTCTACGCTTACTGAAGCAGCGGCGGAGACACCTGCGCCCACCGCCTCTGGTGTCGCTGCGCCCACCGCTGCCGCCGCCGCCGCCGCGAAGTCGGCGAAGAAGGACCCGAGGCTGCTCTACCGTCGTCTGTCGGCGCTTGGAATAGCCGGGGAGGGGAGCGTGTCGCGGGTGCTGAACAAGTGGGTGCGGGAGGGCGGCGCGCCGCGAAGCGAGGAACTCGTCAAGCATGTCAAGGAGCTCCGCAGGTACAAGCGCCACGCCCACGCCCTCGAGGTATACGCCTGGATCCGCCTTGCCTACCAACCAAGCGCGCCCATTCGATTTGAGTTCTGGTTAGCTAGGGTTACTTGCTGATCAATGATGACGGCGGTGGAATCATGGCTTGGGGTTTTGCCAGCCCTGTTTATCTTCGCTTCCGAGGGCTAGTAGGTTCTAGAGATGGCAACGGGTACATACCCGACGGGTAGTGCCCACCCGTACCCGTACCCGCACCCGCAAAATTTTACCCGTCGGGTTACCCGTACCCGCATGCGGGTAAAAAAATCGTTCCATACCCGTACCCGCCGGGTAATTCTCACCCGACGGGTAACCCGTACCCGATAGCATACCCGAAAATTATCTAAAAATATCAAATAGTCACATGCAAAAATAAATCATTCTAAGCTTCCAACAAGTTACAAACATGCTAACAAACATTATTAGCATCATTACAACAAAGGCAATCTACTGGAAATATAGTGGATGTTTCAATAGGCCAAATTTATGACTTATATGCGCTAAAATAACTGAGGTTGGCTAGTTATTTTTGCGGGTATGTCTTACCCACGGGTATGCGGGTATGGGTAGTATACACCCGCACCCGTACCCGCATACCCGATGGGTATAGGATTTTGCCCAATAACATACCCACGGGTAGAAAATCCATTCCATACCCGCCTTTTTATCGGGTAATACCCGTCGGGTACTCGGGTTTCGGGTACCCGTTGCCATCTCTAGTAGGTTCTGTGATGGACAGCAGTGGTGCTGGCTGGCAAGATATATAGACAATTGACGGGAGGCGGTGTGGGTGCAATTGCTGGATTGTCACCACCCTGTAATACCCCTGGCCGCCGGCGGACGCCGTCGACGTGAGCACACAGATGGATCGCCGGAATCGGCCAAGACGCAGAGGAATCTTCCTCGCACTCACTGTATTAGATAATATGTTTTCGATGATTCATTACAGGCTACAGTTCGGAATAAAAGGCTCTTGGCCACTGACCGCGATGGGTCCACATGTCATACTAAGCGATTGCATAAATAGCTCAAATACGCCTTGTCACAACTAATACGCCTACTTCTTCCCAACGCTTGACGCCTGGGGTATGACACACCCGTGTTGCCCATAGCGAGATCGAAACACGGACGTCAGCAAATCACAGATAATTAGATGATCCTGATAATGTGAGGAGGGAGTCTGACTCCCTTTCTCTCTTCTGTTTCTCAATTCTTTCTTGTTGCCCTCTGTCTCCAGCTTCTCTCCTAAATAGCTACCACTCGGTTCTGCCAGCCCAAAACCACAAGGACCAAAGCCCATGACAACTGGGCCCCATAGATGGCCATTGAGCTCGACTATGCACATTGCCTTCTTGATATCCACACCGAAGGCTAGCTGTTGTAACAGACCTTCATATTTGTCCATATCAGAAGGCATCTTGGAATCCCACACAACTCTGCTATGCATTCAGCTAACACCTCACTATTGTCAAGATAAACATGCAATTTCTTGCACTTGCTCGATCCACTCATTTTCTGCTTGTCCAGATTGGCACATTTTCTGCTTGCCCAGATTGGCACATATCCTTCTCATCATGGCTGCAGTTTTAGACTCCACTTGCTCCTGATATTCATGGCTGCTCGGCAGGGCATCATCGCAAACCACATCCATACAACGCATTGCATGAAGCATCACATGTGAAGCTCCCTGTGATGTCACTAGATCCACAAACTACCTGCTTGGTCAGTAATATAGCTTCATTCTCAAGATGCATTTCAACAAACATATCATGCATGGAATCCACACCAATCGCCAACATAGAAAAATGGTCATTGGCATGAGTGAGCAAGTCGTTGATGGCTGGTTCAGTACTTTCCTCTCTTCATCAAAGTAATCTCCACTTTGAGCTAATTGCTGCAGTAAACCGTGGTGTGTGCCAATGTCAGCTGGTATTTCATCCCACACAACCTATCCAGAAATTTCAGCCAACACCTTAGGGGGCATCACCATCAGACATCATCGGTGGCATGAAGTCAGCCTGATATAGATGTGTTGTGGCCATTTCCTTGGGAGACATTTCATCGAACAATACATATGCAGGTCCTCCGGATACTGTAACCCCGAACATGACCTGCTCAGCTAGGGGCTGTGTGTCCTCCTCAAGTGGCATTCCCTCGAACACCCTGTGGGCAACATCCTCAAACACTACCCTGTCATGGAAACCACCTGCTCATGTCACTGTGTCACATTGCACCACTGATTACTGCATGGTGCTGGTCGTCCGATTAATTCCATGTTCTTGTAGTGTCAATAGTGTTACCAAGTCGTCTGATTAATCAGCCTGGTCGGTCCCCTGCCTCCTATTAGGTCCACTGACCTGATTTGGTCAAGTAGCTTTTGAGTCGTCCGATTAATCGTTGCATAACCGGTGCTGGGTGGGCCTGTGCATGTGTGCTGCGAGGTAGAGCTTTTGGGCTGCTAATTTGGTCCATTAGGGTTAGGCCTATACATGGGCCTCCAGTCTTCCACTGTCCGGGGAGGAGACTCCAGACGGGAGTGCTCTTGTCTCCCCGAGCTCGCGCTCACTGGCGGAGCCTCATGGAGGCGATACTGGGCGCCTGCCCCCCCTTAGTCTGAAAGAACATTATGTCTGAGGCTTTGAGCATCCATGACTCATTTCGTACTGTGGTTGGCCATTGGCAAGCCTCTGTGTCCATCCATCTTGTCTCCTTTCTCTCCTGTCAGATCAACCATCTACTCATATACTCAAAGCATGCACAACTACTGAAAGCATGCATCCGCTCAACTTTATCCTGTCAGTACCTTGGATAGTATGCTAGCTTTTTTAACCGTAGTTGTATGTCATCTGGACATGTGCCGTTGCCTAGTTCCTAGAAAGAACAGCAAAAACTTATTGCATGCCTGTAATTTGGAGTTAATCCATTTTGTCACACACAAGTAATCTACTGTAGTTGCCCCCCCCCCCCCCCCCCCCCCCCCCCCCCCGTGATTATACCTCACGCTCCGCCACTGCTCGCGCTGTCGCCAGCGTTCAAAAAGGCGCTCTTCCGCGCTCGCCTAGGCGCGCCTCTGCACTGGGTGGAGGGGTACCGCCTTGCCTATGGCCTATGGGGGTAGACGGTACCGTAGGCGGTGCCAGCCCGGCGGCGACGGATGCGCGCAGATCCATGACTCTTGTAGGCGACGCTGACATTGGGCGGCGGTGGAGGAGAAAGGGGTGTCGGGCGGAGGTCACCAGTAGGCGAGGAGGAGCGTCGGGCGGAGTCGGACGGCGTGTGCGGGCGGCGGCAACGGGCGCGGACTGAGGGAGATGAGGGAGAGGGAGAGGAACCGGCATCGGGCATGGCCTGAGAGAGATGCAGGAGAGGGAAAGGAACCGGCGACGGCAGCGCGGAGAGAGAGAGAGAGAGAGGGAGAGGCGGCGGCTGATACACGGGAGAGGACGAGCACAGCACAGAGAATACGTAGGGATGGGGTCTTGGTGGGGGGGGGGGTTCAGACTTGGGCTTTGGGCTGTCTGATGGGCCTTTCTCTTTAATGAGGTCCACTTGTTTCCTATTTTTCTTTTCTTTTTTAAACATATATGTGTGTATATACAATAATACAAACGCCTAGGCTCGCTTAGGTGCACCTAGGCTCTAGGAAGAGGGTCACCGCCTAGAGAGCGCCTAACGCCTTTTGTAACATTGGCTGTCGCACAGCTGCCTCTGCCGTCTGCTTTCCTTGCTGCCTGCACTGGATCCCTTCCTCAAGCCGCCACCAGCTCCAGTCCCTGCCTTTGCCAAGCACCCTTCCTCAAGCACCACGGGTTCCCATCCCTCAACCACTGCAGCAGCCAAGCGCCACCAGATTCTGCCACTGGGTCCCTTCTTCCTTCCTAAAGATGAAGCTTCTGTCCTCCAATCCTCCATCTTCTTGCTACATCTGCTCTACTTTAATTTCTGATCTGCAACCCTGCCTTTTCTAGCTCTGTTGCTGCTCTTCGCCTCTTGCTGTACTGCTGCTGCAGCTCTAGCTCTACTAGCCATTAAATCTGTCAAGAATCTACTGCTCTGGTGTTTTTGTACTATTGCTGCTTGCTTTATACTATATACTATATATCATATCAGTCCTGGTATATGCAGGACGACTAGGCTCAACTAATCAATCTGGTCGACAACTAATCGCAACTAATCATTTGGTCGGTGCCTTTGAGACAGATAATTCGATAACAGTGAGTGTCAAATTCAAGTTAGAGAGTTAGAGTAGCAGCAAATATGCAATTGCTTTTCTTTGTACATCTGCTATTGATGCTTAAGTTATGGTTGGTATTACTTGATCTATAATGTGCCATCGTTTTCATGCAGGTGATGGATTGGATGGTCAATGCAAGGGGTATGAACATGTCAATCACTAACCATGCAATACGTCTGGATCTAATTTATAAAGTGCGTGGCCTTGAGGCAGCTGAGAATTATTTTGCTAACCTCCCTGATCCAGCCAAGAATCATCGAACTTATGGCGCCCTTCTTAGTTGTTATTGCTCAGCAAAAATGGAAGAGAAAGCAACAGATCTCTACCGCCAGATGGATGAACTTGGCATCTGGTCCGGTACACTACCCATCAATAATCTGATGTCCCTTTACATGAAGTTAGACCAGCATAGGAAGGTTGATAGTCTCTTTGAGGAGATGAAAGTGAAGAATGTTAAACCGGATAACCTCACATGCTGCATTTTGATGACCAGCTATGCAGCATCAAACAAGATAGATGCCATTGAAGAACTTCTTAAAGAAATGGTAGAAAAAGATGTGACTCTTGGGTGGTCTGCATATAGCACACTTGCTTCTATCTATGTAAATGCTGGACAGGTTGAAAAAGCAGAATCTGCTCTGAAGAAACTCGAGGGGCTTATTGGTGCTGAAGATGGCAGGCAACCTTTTGATTTTCTTATGAGCCTTTATGCTTCACTAGGCAATTTGAGCGAGATCAATAGGGTATGGGATGTGATAAAGGCCAAATTCTCCATGGTAACCAACATAAGCTACCTCGGCATGCTTCATGCTCTTTACAAGCTCAATGATATTGACCGCATGAAGCAGATTTATATGGAGTGGGAATCTAATTATCAAACCTATGATGTAAGACTGACAAATATGATGATTCGTGGCCATCTGAAGCTTGGCATGAGCGAAGAAGCAGAAACGTTGAGGGAGAAGGCCAAGGAAAAAGGTGTGGAGTTTGACTCCAAAACATGTGAGTTGTTTCTTGATCACTACATGGGCAAGGGGGACATGAACTCAGCACTGAGCTGGGTAGAGAACATGACCAAACTCCCCAAGAAAGCAGGGAAGCTCGATCAGGACAGGATCTACAAGTTCCAGAAGTATTTTGAAGAACACAAGGATGCTGACAGTGCCGAGAGGTTCTGCAACTGCCTGAGGACGCTAGGGTGCATTGACGGGAAAGCATATGAGTCCCTCTTGCGCACATACTTGGCAGCTGGTAAGAAAAGCTGTTCACTCCGTCAACAGATAAAAAACGATAAGATTGAGATTTGCTACGACATTGGGAAGCTACTCAAGAGGTTGGGCGACGGAAGATGAGATACATATTTATCTATCTTCATTCCAATTTGCTTGAGTGGTTAATTCTGTTGATCACTTCCATGAGCATCAAAAATCAAATGTAGATCCAACAGTTTGGGTGTCCGCATTGGAAACATCAGTTCTTTCGGTGTTCCATGTAAAGGATAGCTCATGCCTGGGCT
The DNA here is from genome assembly GCA_022457205.1 of Saccharum spontaneum. Taxonomy (NCBI): domain Eukaryota; kingdom Viridiplantae; phylum Streptophyta; class Magnoliopsida; order Poales; family Poaceae; genus Saccharum; species Saccharum spontaneum. The sequence continues at coordinate 24,867,205 of CM039589.1, read as the reverse complement.
GATGCCCTTCCAGCTTTTGGTGCTCTTACAAAAAGCAGTGGGGAACAATAAGATTCTTGCAAGTGCAACGTGAGGTCTTGTCTAGCTAGGCTTTTTTGAGATACACCTTTGTTCTACTTTTCTTCTCAAAATGAAATTGCTGTTACAGCACGAATCCTACTACAGAGCCGCTTCTCTTTCAATGTCTTGTGGTCAGTGTGCCATCGGTTTGCTGTCCTGACAACGATATGTGCACGCTCGCGAGAAGTGTAGTGTGGATAGGTCTCTATGAACAGAGCAGCCATTCGTGCTGGAAATAATTGCCTGCAGGACGGCGGTCCAAAGCTGTCTACAGGTGTGCCTAGGCTTCTGTCGTGTCGTGTCAAACCGTGAAAATGGTGAACCTGAAATCGAGATTTTCTTTTTGGTGGTACAGACATACAGTTGCTGAACGTGTTAGTTACTTAGGGCTTGTTTAGATGCCATCCAAATTCCAAATTTTTTCACTCTCTCTCCGTCACATCAATTTTTAACCGCTTGCATGGAGTATTAAATGTAGGTAAAAAAATAATTAATTATACAGTTTAGTTGGAAATCACGAGATAAATCTTTTGAGTCTAGTTGGTCCACGATTGGATAATATTTGTCAAATAAGACGAAAGTGGTACTATTTATCGGGTTCACTTTTTTTGCAATCTAAACAAGCCCCTAGTTGGATTGTGTCATTTTTTTTTGTCATGTGACCATTTGTTGTCAAATATGCTACCATTATCATAAACATCCTTACGACTATGCGGGGTTGATGTTCAAAAAACTATGCGGGGTATTAAAGATGAGGAGCGGTTTTCCTAAAACATTTTGCATATTGTCATACTAGACTATATGCTGTCGGCATTGTGGATCTGACAATCATGTGACCTCTACCCAAGACAAGCAGTGTTTCTGCTACTAGAAAATTTCAAACCTTGTAAGCAACATTAAGGGCCTGTTTGAAACTAAGAGCTAATTGTTAGTCAGCTAAAATTAGTTCTAGTCTATTCAAACAGAAGGGCTAATAGGTAAGTTAATTTCTAAGTCAAGCCTTCAACTAGTTATTAACCAACTAGGTAGCCAACATTAGCTAATTTGGACTAATATTTAGCCTACACTAGTAACTAGTTATGTGTATCCAAATTAGCCTTTGTTGGACGTTCTTTTATCCGTTGTGGTATATAATTCTATTTTATTATACTAACAAATATGTCTATACATTGCAACGGATATATACCATTTTCTTTTCTTAGGCATGGAGAAGAGTTTTACATATAGCAAGGAATTTCAAATAGCTTCTGCATGTTTATTGCATGGTTATTTGGACAACTTGTGACTCGAAGGCTTTTCTATAATTGCACCATGCGCTTAAATTCTTCATTTGTTTTTGCGTGTTTGTAATCCTCGTTACCCTGTCTCATACACCTGCACCATCCCCCACTCGTGTTGCTAGTGTGGTCGGCATGCACGCAACTCTAGGCTCTAGTTCTCGGCTCAAAGCTTAGACTATCCGCACTCATGGACCTCTATATTCATCCTCTAAAAGGAATATTCTATCCTAGTCATCACAAAATATACAGTTTCTCCGCATCCATCCATCCTCTATATCATCCTCTATCCACTGTAGAGCCCACTTGTCACTTTATCTAAATATATCCATGTGAGATCTAGTTTTGAAGAATTTATTGAAACGAATTTAATGGTGCAGTCGGAATTTAATTTAGTTTTATGGTTTGTGATTTATAACATTTTTAGATAGATAAAACTGTGGGGCCCGCCACTAAGATTCCTTGCACGCACGCACACTCTCTCTGGCTTTGGCCGCTCGTGATCACGTGGTGGAGCATCCGACCGGTACCGTAACCCGGTATCCCTTCAAATTTACCGGAGAAAGACTCATCCAGGTCAGTTTGCCGTCCTCCGCTGCAGCTGCTTGCGAACGCTATATGCCGACGTGTAGTTATACCGGTTGCCTTTAGAGGCACCGGTGCAGAAGGTCTTATCTCCTTTAGCCTTGGCGTCTTTGTTTCTCTTGCATCACAAATTAGAAAGGGTTCTTAGTATTGCATAACGTGGTGGTATGGGAGTTACCTTTCACTAAAACATTTTTGCCGGACATCGGACAGAGGTGATTTTTTTCCTTATTATACGAGGGACAGCAGACAACACGTTTTTTTTTCTCTGTGACATCGGACCTGGCTCGTGGCTTTTGCTGTCTTTTCAAGTAATATAAGGTGCACCAGACTTTCAATTTGACTTGTCAAACGGACATCGATTAAACTCAAGCGAAGTGTTACTTCCAAAACGCTGAAGCCGATTCGTGTAGTGTCATCAGAAAATACTAACACGTCCAAGAGTCCAAGGAATCTTACGACACCAACTGTTCATAACAAAACTAGCTGCATCAAGCTAACAAACTAGCAGCATCAAGCTAACACTAATACACTATATTCATATATGAAAAGTCACAGATTAAAGAACCCTAGAATCACCCGCGAAAGATTACAGAAAAGCTGCTAGTCTTATTTTTTTTCCTCAACCAGACTGTCTAATTTACAAAGCAATCCAAGAGGCAAACAGCAGTAGGCCAGGCAGGACCTCGACCGTTCTCGAGGCCTTCCGTGAGGGAGGGGCTCACTTGCCCCCTCCAGGCCCTCCCAGCGTGAGCACAACATCGTGCAGGTCGCTGCTGCCTCGCTCTGGCTCGGACTTGACGGCCTTTGCCGGGAACCCTTGCCGCGCGTGGTGGGCACAGTCCGGCAGCACGAAGCCCGTCGCCTGCGGCACTGGCCGGGCGTGGACAGGGATGGCGTGCGCCAGCAGTGGCCGTTGTTGCTGGGGAGGCACGGCTGAGCTCGTCAGGATCTGGTGATGAACCGTCGGTCTCGGAGCTGTAACTCCAGGTCCCTGAGAGGAAAGCCAAAGGCAAGAAACATCAACAACACACCAAGTATGGAGCCCCTGATATCATCTATATTTTGTTCCTGGATGGTTTGCTTACAGGAGCAAATAGAACGCCTCTGAAGAGCTGCCCATTCACGACGGCGGTCATGAGGTACCCAGAATCGAAAGCTCCATCGATCGTCCCATGAACCTCTGCGCCAATCTGCAGATGCGAAGCAGTAACCATTAAGAAGCATGATCGACAATGAACATTGTTCCTGATGAATGAATTAGTGTGTGAGAGTGGCATACAAGGGGTGGGCCAGGAGGCCGGGGCTGAGGCTTATGGTCGGAGGAAAGGAACTGCACTTCCTGCCGATGCTGTGGTGCGATGGTGCGGAGAAACTGGTCCGTCTTCAGAGGCCTTGAGGAAATGCCTCCGGGTCCAGGAGCCCTCAGAGCGCCATTAGCCTTGAGACGAACAAATGGTTGCAGGGCTGAAATCGATGTGTTGGGAGAGGCCGAAAGTTTGTGAGCTCCATTCTGCTCTTGATCTGACTGCGACGGCGAGGAATGTTGGGAAAGAGACAGTGAGTGCTCCTCTTGCTCTGACTCAGGCTCGTTTGGGCGAACTTCACCGGTTTTCCTTCGTTTCGCACGGCCATTCTCTGAAACATACCGATAATGTAACAATACATACATGTGTCACAATTATAGCATCGGCAGAATAGAAGTCTTGTTTTTCTTTTCATTATTTTCATTCACTTACCTAGGCCGCGCAGGAACGGATTCCTTTGCTCGATTTCTGCTTCTCGAGGTTTCTGAACCATTTCTCCATTGCTCACACCAGCATCTTTCTGCCATGTTGTCTCATGATGAGTCATACTGGTGTTTGTGTAACAAATTAAGATCAAAAGTACTCAAGGTAAATTAAGCTACTTACAGTTTCTGATCTGAGAAATTTCCTCTTCTCTTGGCTCCAATGGTTGCTAAGAACCTTGCACATTGAAATGTTGTACCGGCCATTTGGATGCTCAGAGCCCAATTGCAGAATGAGAAGCTCATTCAGGGGACGCTCATCTTCACCACATCTGTAAATTTTTCAAGGTATACAAAATTGTTAACCAACTATAATTTTTGAGATTTGATAATCTCGTATCTACTACAAACAAAATTTGTCCCTGCAAACTTACCCTCCATAGATTGCGATGTCAGTATTCATGACTACTGCGGTATGAGAAAACCTTCCCTGCGGTTGCTGCCCGCATACCTCAAGCTGACTCCATGAACGGTTTGTGACATCAAGAACCCAGACATCGCTGTAGTATTGCTTGTCACCAACTCCTCCAATAATATAGACCTACACAAACGCTTTGTTCAGGATCTAGTAAATGCATTTCCTCGCGAAATTTGTTCCTTCTATTTCAAATAGCTGGTGATGCTAACCTTAGACCCAACACTCATAGCTGCATGACCAGCTCTGACGCCAGGCGACGCACCCTTTACCGGAAACTGCGAACAATCATTGAAGTTAAGTTAGCAACACACGATGATACAGTACTCGGATGAGAAATTTCTTGTGCGGGCTGAATGTTTTTTTTCAAGGTGAAAGAAGGGGAGTTGCTTAAGTTAAACATGCATCATGGCAGTCAGCATCAACAGATGAATACTCCTATAGGAGTACTCCTCGTTACTCTGTGACTGAGAGATGTAACCTAGCAAGTCACCATCACATTTTGAAAGCGAAAGATAATGGCAATCAATAATCTACACCGGAAACATGTTCATCTGGTAGAGCTGTCAAATTTGAGCCAAGGCAGGCCACTGGCCACCCTACATGACAAAGACATGGCGCTTACCCTTGACCACGCCATGGTGTCGACGTCGAGCACGTCCACCTCGCCGTGGTACCGGTCGCCGCAGTCCCCGCCGAAGACGAAGAGCCTGGCGCCGACGGCCACGGCGCTGTGGCTGTCCCTGGGCGCGGGCAGCGCGCGGTCGGCCGCCTTGACCTCCGGCGTGGACCACGTCATGGTGGGCACGTCCAACACGTGCACGTCGTTGAGGTAGTTGCCCTCCCCCTCCCCGCTCCCGCCGAAGACGACGAGGCGGTCGCCCCCGACGACGGTGACGGTGTGGCTCTCCCGCGGCGACGGCGGCGCGCCCTTGCACTGCGGGCGGGTCCACTCCCTGGTGCGCAGGTCCAGCACGTGCAGGTCGTTCACCTTCTTGCCGCCGTTGGTGCCCCCGAAGACGAGCATCCGGTGGCCCACCAGCGCGGCGCCGTGGCTGTCCCGCGTGCCCGGGCGCTGCCCCGTCGTGGCCAGGGAGCTCCACGCCATGGTCTCCACGTTGAGCGTCAGCACGTCGCTGAAGTGCAGGCCGCCGCAGCATCCCTGGATGGAGGGAGTTGATGGCATCATCGAAGAATTAATCAGTCGCATTAGGACAAAACTCCGACGACACAGCAACGAATCACCAGTACTCCATTACTGCTACTACCTCAGAAAAGTGACCAACTGAACAAAGAAACAGATTGCAGAATGATTGTTCGTTCGATCTGATCAAGATCGCTGTGCAAGTGGAACCATGTGTCGTGTACTGGTAAGTTCGTTCCTCCATGGATCGGATCGTCGAGCAGAGGAGAGAGGACGGCGTCTGGGTCGGTGCAGTAAGTAGCACCGATCCGAGATGTGAGGTGAGAGCGGGTGTCAGTATTGCTAGCGGCATTAAACATTTTCTCTTTGCGTGACCACTGACCATACCACCGTCACAGGTCACAGCAGCACAGCATGCCAATCAGGGGGGGAGCTTAAACGCGGGACGGAGTGGTCCTAGCTGCTCCAACTGCAACCCTCCCAAGCGGACGGGGGAAAGAGAAACATGAGCGAAAAGGCTCTCTTATTCCTTTTTCCATCCGCTCTTCGTCCTACTCCTGTCCTGCTGCAGTACATTTGCCGCTAAACCACTGAATCTCAGCTCAAATTAACAAGTTGTAATGTGATGTGAGGCCCCAAGATTCTATTGTAGCAGCAAACTGGGTTGCAGGTGGGGCGGTGACAAACAAACTGACCTGTGACAGTAATAATTCAACGAAAGGCGAAGCTGCTTTTGCTTTGCTACCGCTGCGACTTTTTCATTATGGAGGAATATTACAGCAAACATGGACCAAGCAAGGACTCCCTCACTTTTGGTGAAAGCTGCACAACATTTTGCTTGGGCTTGCTACATCAGTGGGAGGAGCAACGGGACAAAACACAGCTCCAAGAGGACGAACACCAGAAAAGACGCAACTTTTTCTCTAAGCCGGGAGAGGCGGGGTCAGAGCACGCGTCTTCCTGATGAACTAGTTGGTCGCAGCTACCAGTACTATTACAGGTATCAAATTAAAGAAAGTTGCAGAAGAACTCAGAGCAAGAATAAACGTGGTCGGAGAAGACGGGGATCAAGAGGATGAACATGAAATGAAACAGAACCGCCGCCGGTTGATTAAAGATACATACTCCGAAGACGTAGACGACCCCTTCGAAGAAGCAGGCGGAGTGGCCCCACCTCTCCGGCGGGTTGAAGCCGACCACCTTGGGGTACAGCCACATTGCCTTCCTCCGCCGCTCCATGCCTCTCTCGGTTTCCCCCTCTCTTCTTTCTCTAGTTTCTTTCTCTCTGATGAAGGAGAAGAAGAGGGGGAGGAGAAAGGGAGCAAGGGTGGTGGAGACTGGAGAGAGACGAGGAGGGAGGGAGACAGCAAGCGGCAAAGGAAAGATATGGAGGAGAGAGACGGAGCGGCGAAGGAGCGAGCGTTTTCACATGGTGTCACACCAGCCGTCTCTGTTGCTGATGAGATTTGCCTCAAAGGGTCTCTCAGCTATAGTGAGTGAGGCATCACACATCAATCAATCGCTCGCTCGGGAGATGGAGATGGAACATGAAAAGATAGGGCCTCTCAACTCATGTCCAAGGTTCTCGACGCAGTCGCGGCGGGTCGCCCGCCTACCCCCAGCACCACCAGTCCCAGCTCTGAACACTGGCGACCGGCACACACACACAGCTGCTGCCTGCCGCTGCTGCGTAGAGGGGACACGAGTGACCTCGCGATGCAAAGGCGCCTGCTCTGCTATGCTACGTGCCTTGTTTAGTTCTCCAAATTCACCCTAAATTTTATTATGCAAAAAGAAGATTTTCCGTCACATTAAAATGTCGGCACATACATGGAGTATTAAATGTAGATGAAATCAAAAACTAATTGTATAGTTTTGTTGTACTTTGCGAGACGAACATTTTGAGCCTAATTAATCAATGTTTAACAATTATTATCAAATAAAAACAAAATGCTACAGTGATTCGACACAGTGTTTTTCATCACCGAATCGGTGATAAACAAGGTCATGGTCTCTCTGATTCTCTGTGTGTGTTTAGTTGGCACCGTAAAAATTTTTGAGGTACAGTAACTCTTTCATCTCGTCATTTATAATCAAACTGTGTAATTAGTTATTTTTTAACTATATTTAATATTTTATACATGCGTCCAAAGATTCGATGTGACAGGAAATCTTGTAAAATTTTTGGAAGGCTGTGTTTAGTTCCTCCAAAAATGCACTATATAAAAAAAAGATTATCCGTTACATTAAACTTGCGATACATGTATGAAGTACTAAATGTAGATGAAATCAAAAACTAATTATACAGCTTGGTTATACTTTATAAGACGAACACTTTGAACCTAATTAGTCAACGGTTGGACATTATTTACCAAATAAAACCAAAACATGTTATAGTATACTTTTCACCTTTTTCAAGGGAACTAAACACAGCCGAAGTTTGAAGCAACTATGGTGTGGTGTGACCATGTACTAGTAACGTAGTAGGAGGAGCACAGGTTTTCGCACGCACAGCCGCACAGGCAGCATCTACTGGCTACTACTGCTGCTATCAAAATACGAGTACAATATGAAATGAAATGAAGGTCTTGTTTAGATCCCAAATTTGAGATATAAATTTTACATAGTAAATGTCTTGTCATACTGTAGTAATTTTGTTTTTATTTGGTAATAATTATCCAAATATTGATTAATTAGGTTTAAAATATTCGTTTCGTAAAGTACAATAAAACTGTGCAATTAGTTTTTGATTTTATCTACATTTAGTACTCCATATATGTGCCGATATTTTGATTTGTGATGGAGAATCTTCTTTTTGCATAGTGGAATTTGGGGTGAATTTGAGTATCTAAGGCCTTGTTTAGTTCCCCTATTCTCCCCAAATTCTACTATGCAAAAAAAAGATTCCCCGTCACATCAAAATGTCGGTAAATGCATGGAGTACTAAATGTTGATGAAATCAAAAACTAATTACACAGTTTTGTTGTACTTTGCGAGACGAACATTTTAAGCCTAGTTAGTCAAAATTTGGATAATTTTTACCAAATACAAACGAAATGCTACAGGAATTCTGATACAGTGTTTTTCTCCCCCAATTCACCCATCTAAACGAGGCCTAAACAAGGCCGAAATGAAAGAGGACTGGATGGTGTGTGGGCGTATGGGGAAACGTGTGCCTGGGAGTGTGTGAGGGAGTATCAAAAAAATTGCACACCTACAGTACACTCACTCACCCACTGATGACGGACTACGGACGGACCATGGGTCGGACGACGGGGGATTTGTGATTTGTTTGTCTTGCTCAAAATGATGGGGTGCGGGGAGGCGGCATTGGGGTGTGTGGCCGTGATGCGATGGGAAGCTGTGCTGTTTGCGCCACTCTAGGGCCAAAAGTCCTAACACGATGCCTAGAATTATTTTCATTGGACAAATTAAAATAGCATTAAGGAAGCAGGTTAAGGAAATACTGTAAGTTATACAATAGGTTTAGATGACACGAGAGAAGATAAATAATTAGATGAAATTTAAAAATCTATTCATTAAAAATATAGATTCTATGTACAACATACTAGTAGTATGTATTACTTTGTTAACATAAAAACTAGTACTACACCATAAAATTATGAATGTGACTGTCCTCGGCTTAGGATCCACTTTTTCAAGCCAAACATTTCCCGATATATCCGCCATAAAGTAGCTCCACTAAATCTATAAATCTGCCTCCAGATATGTATTACTCTATTAACATAAAAACTAGTGCACCATAAATTATGATAGTGATTGTCTTTGTCCTAGGGTTTGTTCAGAAGAGCTCCGGCTGCTACAGTTTCACTTTTTCAAGCCATGCACTTTCCAGATCCGCCATTGAGTAGCTCCACGAAATCTATAAATCTGCCTCTAGATTCATGGATTTCACAGAGCATCTCAAGAGGTGCTCTGAAAACTCAAGTTTAGTGGAGATGGGGTTTATTTCTTTTTTTTTTACTTTCTAGCGACGACAACGGCCCGAGCTCCACCGTCGTCAGCGACCCTAGCCCCGGCTTGAGTGTAGCCTATGTTGAAATGGGTGCGCCGCTCCACATCGTGGCACATGACTCTACCGACGTGTTGCACCTCAAGAGGGGTGGTCTAGCTAAGTTTTCTAGATATATTGATTTTACTATGTAATTAATATATCTTTCCGTGGTTTCTGTGTTGAGACTACCCTAGGTATGAAAAACATTCCATAGTTTTGATGATTGGAACTGCTCTTACAATTAGGGTAGCTAACTAGGTATGCCTATCATATGCATTAGGATGGATTAAAGACATGAGACTGTCTCCTGCAACCGTGACCCAAAATACAAGACTTATTCGTCCTTTGGGTAACGCTACAAGTAAATGGTTCAATACCTATTTTTTTGTCTTCTCCAACAACAAAACCCAAAAGATAACTCTTTCTGCAAATGGGTCTTCAGGAGAGAATACTAAGATTTGGGCTATGTTTCTCCTGGCATTAAAATAGGTCTTTCATATATGTACTCTGTTAGAAGCTGTAGGTATTGTGTTGGAGACTCATTTTGAGTCTGGTTCTCCAATAGCTCTCCTGTTGAAGACAGCCTGAGTAATACAGATGATCAAATCAAAATGCAGTGTCTCTGATTGATGGCTATAGAAATACAGCTAGCAACACGTATACACTACTACAACGCACCTCGCTTCCGCCTAAAGTCAGCTCGGGCGCACGGACAACCACGAACCGAGAGCGATTCGATCCAATTCCTCGTCTGTAGAGGTAGGCGCACCACAGCACAGATAACAGATGAACGCCCGGCCACCGGGGCGTACGTGATGGCGACAGCACAGAGTAAAGGCCCGCCCAGGGTGCGCGTGTACATACACTTCTGCTCATACGACGAGTAGTATCCGCAGGCTCACAGCACAGCAAGCGCAGTGCGTAGTACAGTTGTTTTTTTCTCGGCGAGTCAATGAGCCGTGTCGTGACCGTGAGTGCGAGAGAACATGGATGGATGGGTCCGGGTCCGTTCGTGACACGTTCGCGTCACGTCAGGGACAGGCCAAGCTCAGTGTGACCAGTGTTGTGTCCGTGCGTGCGAGCGTGCAGTCAACCAGTGTCACCGTGTCTGTGTCTGTGTCTGTGTGCCCGCGCGCGGAGTGGCCAGCCCGAGCCCGGCCAGCAGCTGGGTAATCGATCGCGCATCACGTCACGTTTCGGCTGCGTTGAGTTGCCCTGAAAAAGGTAAAAATATACTGTAGCACGTTTTGGCTTTATTTGATAAATAGTGTTTAACTGTTGACTAATTAGGTTTAAAACTTTCGTCTCGCAAAGTACAACCAAGCTGTATAATTAATTTTTAATTTCATCTATATTTAGTACTCCATGCATATATCGCAAGATTGATATGACGAGGAATCTTTTTTTATATACAGCCTTCGAGTAGAAACCCTCCTTCCCCTCCGTGACGGTGAAAACAATCGATCTCTAGGGACTGCTTGATTGGTTGGATTCTTTGCTACCTCCTGTGTTGTCTTGTGTAAAAAAAAAAAGCTCCTGTGTTGTTTTTTTAGAAAAGGGAATATATTAATATCCCAGCTTCTGCATCGACCAATGCATATGGCTGTTTCTTATTACAGACTACGAAATAGACCAAGGAATCTCAAACATAAAGTTTTGAGCCTGTGTTGTCTTGCTCGTGACGAAATAGACCAAGCTCCTGTGTTGTCTTGCTCGTGCAGAAATCAGATGTAAATTTCTTGCATTCGCTGCGGCTTCTTTTCAGCAGCAGCTCCAGTTAGCACGGTGTTCCTGTGAGTGGCAGCCGCAGCCGCTGAAAAGGAAATGTTTACCGATCTTGAGTGAGTTTACCTCGTGGTTTATGCAGACAAATTTTTGGCTTGCTCATGTGGGAGAGCCAAATTAGTTCACCCACACTATCAAGACAAAGGCCTTGATTAGATGCGAAAATTTTTTAGTGAAAATATCACATCGGATGTTTCGTGCGATGTCGAAAGGGTTTTCGGATACTAATAAAAAAACTAATTAAATAGCTTTCCTGAAAACCACAAGACAAATTTATTAAGTCTAATTAATCCATCATTAGCACATTTGTTACTGTAGCACTTTATGTTAAATCACAGACTAATTAGGCTCAAAACGTTCGTCTCATGATTTTCAACTAAACTGTTTAATTAGTTTTTTATCTATATTTAATGTTCCATACATGTACCGCAAGATTCGATAGGATAGTTTTGAGCGAAAAGTTAACCGAGGCCAAAGACTTTCGACAGGCTAGGTAGATAGGAAATCAAGCCATTTAATCCGGCTGTGGCAGGCTCAAATCCAAATCCCAAGGTTTCAGTGGCATCTAAAAGAAAATGAAAATTTTGTGTCTCCTTTTTGAGAATTTCTGTATTTGAATAATACTATGGTACATCTAAGTCACAATAGTTATGGGTTTTTACTGTTCACACTCCCCCTCTTTAAAAGAATGCACTTTTAATCTAACGTTCAAAATTTATCAAAAGGAATACACGTATGGTTACGAAGCTAGCATTATAGAAACAACTTTTCTGTAGGGGGCGGCGACATGAACGGGGATGGAGTCGTCCATATGGAATAATTTTTTTTATCTCTTCTCTGATTTATTGTGGTGAGATCTGATCATAACGAAGTATCAGGGAGAATAAGTTTCAGATCAGCATTTCTCATTCTTCGATGACAGAAAAAAAGAAGGAAGACACCAGAAAGAAAATGTTTCTCAACTCCACCTACATAATTGTTGGCCATCGTTTGTTGGGCATCTGTTCCCAGACTTTTGCCGAGTGTTCGCCTGTGTGGTCATCCATACTACAAAACATCGTAAATGTTTTGTTTTTGAGATCCGGAGCTATTCACAGCATGGGTACAATTTAAATAAAAATCAGTTTATAGATCTTTGTGTAATCCAGAGTGCTTGTAATGTGTTGATATACCCAGCTATTATCTAATATAATTCTTTTTTCGTCGAAAAAAAACTTTTGTGTGGGCCTAGGCCATAAATTCCACACAACCCACCCCTATGCATTCTCGTGCTATAGGCGCATTGAGGTCCTTTGGCAATACGACAAAGCCTGCTTGGACGTCCAACCCTAGACCTGCGTCTGGACGTGGCTCCTGTTCAACGCAACCTCCGTGCCCCCTCACGTACGCTGCATGTAACAGAACCGACCAATTATACGAAATTAAGTAAGAAAATCATTCACCGAGGAGACGATTTAGCAAACTTAAGCCCGTATAACCCAGTAGTCCGTGAAATCACGACGGATTTCAAACCAACTTACATACCAGCCAAGATCGTAATAAGTTTATCGATCACCATCACAAATTACATAAAAGTTCACGTCGCAGATACATCGGAGTTCAAACCACACACACTCACACAGAGTTCGAAATAAAGTGCTAGCTGATGATCATCTCCAACAAAAGCATCAGACGAGACATAGGGAATGACCACTGCCCATGGTCCTAAGCTTTACCCATCGCATGATAAAGGCAGTTGATACAGTAGCCGTAATACATCTGTCCATCTGCAACAAGTGGAAACAAAGCCCTGAGTATGAGAAGACACTCAGCTAGACTTACCCGACATAACCAAAAATAAAATGACACCAAGGATCGTGACAGGCTTTATGGTAAGGTAGCTGACTCATTTGCAAAAAGGCATTTTTAGCATTTAAAGAACCTTTTCCAGAAGCTTGTATAACAAGTTAAATCTTTATTAACCTGTCAACTACATTTTCACCTGTACTAGAGTAAGCATGTAATTAAACAAGTAAGGATAACCAATGATCGTTACAACTTCCATCATGTCATATTCCATATAACTGTCCAATTGTTCCATCAATATTACTACGATGAAGTAACTCAAGTCAAGTGTTCACTATCCAGTGAACGATGGCGATTCGAATCGATTATTAACCAGCTGGTAATTTATTCCTCACACAAATCTCACTCACCCGCTAAAGTGAGATATTGGTCACCGAGTCAACCATTCAGGTAAAGTCTCGAGTTTGCCAGGAACCACATGTACCCGGGGGCCACCCAACTGCTCTTTGGCCTTATCATCGCGCCCCTGTGTCCTACCACACCTGCTCCGGTACAGTGCGTTGCGGGCAATCCACTCGGCTCGAATAATCTCCCAGCTTCGTGGTCGAAAGGTACATTATTCGGCCAGCTAAATGTAAGGCATGCGTTCAATATGACTCGAGGCCACCACCACCGTTCTCTACGGCCCAAGGCGGACCCAGCAGTGCCTCAAGCACGGTCAAATGAGCACCGAGGCTAGCTCGTCGACGCACATGGGGGCACGGTGGCTCGGCTCACCGGCGCGGGAGTGTCTCTGGCCATGGCGTGGCGCGGGGAGCGGCGTCCGAGCAATGGGAGGCCGAGAGGGCCCGAATGCACGCGAAAACTAGGCGAAAAGAGGAGCGGAAAGGTGAAGTCCACGGAACGGAGATCTCCGGCGAGCTCAGCCGGAACTCCGGTGAGTGATTCTCGCGGAGGGGAGGCTTACCACAGGCGGTTGAGGTGAGCGCGGGCTGCGCCAGAGGGAGGAGAAGCCTGGGGCAAGATGGAGCGGCTCACGGTGAGATGGAACGGTAGGAACGCGCGTCTCCGGTGATGGCGCGCGCGGTGGCGGAGGCGGAACTGTGGCCGCTGCGCGCGGGAAGAAGCAAGGCGAAGAGAGGGAAGGAAAAGGGCGAGGCGCTGCGGGTGGGTTTGTAGTGGCGAGCACGCGCGCTGGTGGGGGCGACCGGGCGCCATCTGGCTGGCGTCGCCGGCATGCGCTCGCCACGCGGCGGGCGCGGCCTACCGCGGTCGGGACAGCGAGGCGCGTGAGCGGAAGAGGGAGAAGGCCGCGCGGGCGTGGGCCGGGCCGCGGCGCTGCTGCGGGCGCGCGCGCGGGGGGGAGAAGACTGGGCTGCTTTGGCCAGCGGGCCGAAAGGGAAGCGGCGCCCAGCTACGGTAAGAAATGACTTTTCCATTTTTATTTCCAATAAATTTTCAAATAAATTTAATTAATTGTTTTAAAATCCCATTCTAAAAATGGCCCAAAAATGAAAGTTGCTTAGAATTTAATTCTCTACAACTTTTATTAAGGGACCAACTTCAAATTCCCAACAGATTTTGAATCGGAGAATAAAAGCTAAATAGGGAAGGTTTTTGACCTTTTTCCAATAATATTTTTAAAAGCAAATTTGATAAAACTTTGAATACCAAAGTTGCTCCAAAAATTGTACTAACTAGTTCTAGATGATTTAAAATTATAGCCACACATGTTTTAGTAGCCTAGCAAGTATAATCAAGATGGAGTAATTCTTAGACAATTATATGCAACAATCATGTTTCACAGAAGTGCTTTAACAAAAAAATGCACTCTACTTCATATGTGATTATAAATGCAATGATGCAACATGCGTATGATTTGCAATGCTAAATGCCTGCGTAACACCGGGGTGTTACATTGCACCAGCGCGATAGGAGAGCACCCGCCCGTCGCGCCCACGTCACCACGCGCCTACACCCTTGCTCCCAAACCACGATATATGTCGCCCCCTCCGCCCAGCGCCCATCTCGCTCCGGAGGCAACGTCCGTCCGTACGGAGCTCCCTCGCTTGCGCTGGATGCCCACAGCTCCATCGCCCCGCGCCCATTGCCCATCCCTCGTTCGTATGGACGCCCTGCCAGCTCCGGGAGAGACGATGCAACAGAACGTGGGAGGAGAGATGCAACACCAGATCTACTTTTGAAACATCCAAATACAACAGTGCAGCATGCGTCTGAAGGCAATTGAAACACTTGAAACATGCTTATGAAACTGTCGGGTACCTACAGTTAGGGGTACCCACAATCAACGATCAAGAAAAACAAAACCGCTACCCACAAATGATACAAGTCAAAATAGCAAACGAGACGCCTCGACTACGTTCTGACTCGTACGAGGCACGCTCAACGAGACACCTCGACTACGTTCCGACTCGTACGAGGCACGCTCGACAGGATACCTCGACCGCGTTCCGACTCGTATGAGGCTCGCTCGACAAGGCACCTCGACTATCGGAAAATCTTCGACTCGCACGACCCCGGGTCGGGCCGCTCGACCCACCTTATTCACCAACTCTGAGACAAAAGTCAGAGCATTTAATGTGACTACCCACTACTTCCTACCATCATGGCTACAGCAGTAACCGGCGTGGAAGCAGTGCCGATGTCAAATCTCACTTTTTACTGCCCATCCCGGGATGGGAGATGAAAACCCGTCACTATACGCACCATACCGTTCACTATTTTTCTACTGATCACCCTCGAGGGAGGATACGACAAGGACCGTACCCCACGATCTCGAGGACTCGACCTTATCCACCCGTCCTCGACCTGGCCTCGACCCAGCCTCGACCCACCGCCGGTCAACAAGGAAGAAAGGCCGACGTGGCATAGGACTCGGAGTCTTTTCACCGTCTCGTCCTCTACGTCACCGTGGTGTCCAGGGATGGTCGGCCATTCCCGGGGCACATCACTATAGCCACCCCCACAGGGATCGACAAAACTTCACCTCAAAGGCACCCCGGCGTCCCTGCCTCCTATTTTCCTATAAAAGGGCAGGCCGGGGCTCTACAAAGAGAGAAGAACAACGAACAACAGACAACAAAAAACTAGTCTCCATCCCACCAAAGAAGATCAACATCTCAAGCAATCACCTTTGTACTCTCACTTTTTCTTTCAGACCTGGGCTCGGTTCCCTCTCTCACAGCTTGTAACCCCTACGCAAGCACTTAGGTGCAAGGAAATACAATACTCCCTCCTCCCCGCTGGACGTAGGGCCTTCTTTTGCCTGAACCAGGATAAATCCCCGTGTATCCTCCATGCATCACCATCCAGAATAGGGACACGCAGCATTTGATTCACTCGTTGGCTTAGGACCCCACGGGACCAAACGCCGACAATTGGCGCGCCAGGTAGGGGATGCTGCGTGCCAACATCATTTTCCCGCCATTTTTCTAGATGGCTGACCCCGAACGTCCGCTCCCGTTGGCCACGGTGATCTGGTTTGGGAGTTTGGAGTTCATGTCGCTTGGCCACGGCTACGACATGGTCCTCCTCCCACCCAGGCACCCGACCAACGGTGACCACAAACTCTCCCAACCTGGGGGAGCCCTGCGCCGGTATCGTCGCTCTCGTCAGGCACGCACCGCCAGGCGACGGCGAGCCCAGTGCAACCGCCATCATCGCCTTGCGGAGGGTGATGGTATTCCCTGATCCGACGCCTCTCAGCCAGACGCCAACACGGATTTCCTCACTGAGGATCTATGTAGGATGAGCTTGGCTGAGGGTAAGATGCCGACAGGGAGTCCCATCACTCTGGCACCCGGCGCAACGCCACCACCACCCAGTTCGACTACATCGGCACGAGGAACGACGCCTTCGTTAGCATTCCCGTTTGGACTAGACCCGGTTGCCAAGGCGTATGCTTCTTCCATAAGCACTAGCATGAGTGCTTACGAGGAACTCCCCGGACACCATCTACGCTCCACCCTTGACCTCGTTGCATCCACACCAGCTTCTAAGTACCTGGACTCCACGGAGACCCCAGAGACGGAGTTCCATGCAACTGCTTCTCGACATCATGACCCTAGAGACGCACGGCCTCACATGCACCCGTTGTACTACTATTTCAGCGCTCCAGACTCCGACTCTGCCGATGACACCTACGACCCGACTCACGAGTGCTTCAATATCGATGGAGCTATCACGTCGGATTCGGAGGATGAGGTAGCCTTTGAAGGAAGGAACACGCCACCTCAGGTCGAGCTCCCTGCTGAGCGGGATGAGGCTCAATTCCTTGTGGATCAAGGAATGCAGCTCAAGCAAATCCGTGAGTTGCAGGATAGGCTCGACGAGGAACGAGAAAACTTACGCCTACTTCAGCAAACCCTCGAGCAAGAGCGCGCGGCACGCGCACATGGCGGAGGAGCTCGAGAGAGAGCTTGCGACGTCAATCGTCTCATCGTCGAGGATCGGGCAGTCGAGCCCCAAGTTTTTGGTTGAGCCAGCCAAAACGTGGTCGCAGCCGCCATGCTCCTTCGTAACATGCCCGAGCCATCGAACCTCGTGGCCCGTCGGGCCCGCGATGAAATCCGAGGAGTCCATGATGAGAGAGTTCTGCCTCCAGGCGACGCAGGCTTGCCTCGGAGCAACCTGTCGAGCCCTCCCGTCAGGAGAGAGAGGCCTCGGTTCATCCCAAGCACGCCCAACGGAACAAGGCGGCCTCTGTCCGTGAACGCATCGTTGACAACCGTGAACCTCAAGATGCCCGTGACAACATCGTCGAGCGCCGGAGGCGCAAACATGGTGACGGTGCAGCTCGAGGCTACCACGAGCACAGAGGTGGGCGGTATGATTGCTTTGAAGATCGAAGCCCTTCACCCGTGCCACCGGGTCCTTGGGTCTTTAGCAAGGCCATTCGCGAAACGATACTCCCGGCTCGGTTCCGCCCCCTACGACTCTTACCAAGTATAACGGCGAGACCAAACCCGAACTTTGGCTCGCGGACTTTTGCTTGGCTTGTTAGTTGGGTGGAGCCACCGACGACCGGGTCATCATTCGACAACTCCCCCTGTTCCTGTCGGACACCGCTTGAGCCTGGCTCGAGGACCTCCCACCTCAACAAATCCATGACTGGAATGACCTCGTGAGAGTGTTCGAGGGGAACTTCAAGGGAACCTACATGCGCCCCGGCAACTCGTGGGATCTTCGAAGCTGCAAATAGAAGCCGGGTGAATCCCTCCGGGATTACATCTCGCGTTTCTCCAAATAACGCACCGAGCTCCCCAACATCACTGACTTTGACGTCATCATGGCCTTCCTCTCTGGTACCACCTGCAAAGAGTTGGTCCGAGAGTTGGGCCGCAACACTCCCATCACTGCCATCGGGTTGATGGATATTATCACCAACTTCGCCGCCGGCGAGGAGGCGGTTGGTGCCATCTTTGGTGGTGATCAGGACAAGGGGAGGCACAAGGAAGAGGATCCCACGGGCTCAAGCCGGGGCTCGAAGAGGAACAACAGGAAGAAGAAGAAGAAGAACCAGCAGGGCAAGCTCGAGGCCCCGGCCGACGACCTTGTTGCTGCTGTTGATCGCAAGAAACCTCGAGGACCCCCTGGCGGGGGCATTTTCAACAAAATGCTCAAAGAGCCGTGTCCCTACCACAAAGGGCCCACGGACCACAACCTCAAGGACTGCCACATGCTCCGGAGATACTTTGAAAGCATAGGCGTCAAGAAAGACGACAAGAAGGAAGATCCCAAGGGAGACGACAAAGACAAGGGGTTCCCCGAGATCCACGACTGCTTCATGATATACGGAGGAACCTCAACGCACCTCTCACCACGGCAGCGCAAGCGGGAGCGTCGAGAGGTCTTCTCCGTGCAGCTCGCAACCCCCCTCTTCCTTGACTAGTCCAAGGTGGCCATCACTTTCGACCGTGATGACCACCCAGACTACGGCCCCAATCCTGGGGTCTACCCACTCGTTGTCGATCCCATTATTGCCAACACACGCCTCACCAAGGTGCTCATGGATGGCGGCAGCAGTCTTAACATCATCTATGCCCAGACCCTCGACCTTCTGGGGATCACGAGGGCGCACCTCCAACCCAGCGTCGGCAGCTTCCATGGAGTCGTGCCAGGGAGGCGAGCAGAGCCCGTCGGGCGGGTCGACCTGCCTGTCTGTTTCGGCACTCCTGCCAACTTTAGAAAGGAAACTCTCACTTTCGAAGTGGTCGGATTCCATGGAACATACCACGCCATCCTTGGGCGCCCATGCTACGCCCAGTTCATGGCGGTCCCCAATTACACCTACCTCAAGCTCAAAATGTTGGGCCCCAACGGTGTCATAACCGTTGGGCCCTCTTATGAGCACGCCTACGAGTGCGACTTGGAGTGCGTCGAGCACAGAGAAGCCATCTTGGAGTCGGCGACCTTGGCGGCGAGCCTCGACGGTTTGGCCAACGACATCCTCGACCCCAAGCACCACGCCGGCAACTTCGAGCCCGCGGAAGACGTCAAGCTCATGCCCCTCGATCCCACCGACCCAAAGGGAAAGGCGTTAAGCATCAACGCCACCCTCGATCCCAAATAGGAAACAGTGCTCGTTGACTTTCTCCACGCAAACATCGACATCTTTGCGTGGAGTCCCTCGGATATGCCGGGCATACCTAGGAAAGTCGCCGAGCACGCCTTGGAGATCCGAGCCAGCTCCAAACCGGTGAAGCAATGCTTGCGCCGCTTCGACGAGGAAAAGCGCAAGGTCATCGGCGTCCACAAGCTGTTGAAGGCCGGATTCATCAAGGAGGTTCATCATCCCGAGTGGCTAACTAACCCTGTATTAGTTAAGAAAAAGAATGGGAAGTGGAGGATGTGTGTAGACTATACCAGTTTAATAAAGCATGTCCAAAAGTTCCTTTTCCTTTGCCACGCATTGATCAAATCATTGATTCAACCGCGGGATGTGAAACTCTGTCGTTCTTAGATGCGTATTCCGGCTACCACCAGATCAAAATGAAGGAGTCCGACCAGCTCGCGACTTCATTCATCACCCCATTCGGCATGTATTGCTATGTCACTATGCCCTTCGGTCTCCAGAACGCAGGGGCTACGTACCAGCGATGCATGCAACATGTTTTTGGGGAACACATTGGACCAACCATCGAGGCTTACATCGATGATATTGTTGTCAAAACCAAAAAGGCCAGTGATTTGATAAACGACCTCGACGTTGCGTTCAAGTGCCTTCGGGCAAAGAACATTAAGCTCAACCCCGAGAAATGCGTTTTCGGTGTTCCTCGAGGCATGCTCCTAGGGTTCATCATTTTCGAATGTGGCATCGAGGCCAATCCGGAAAAAATCGCCGCAATAACCAAAATGGGCCCCTTCCGAGATCTGAAGGGCGTGCAGAGGGTCACGGGCTGCCTTACGGCCCTCAGTCGCTTTATTTCGCGCCTCAGCGAAAAAGCACTCCCATTGTATCATCTCCTAAAGAAATCAGAACACTTCTCATGGACCCTCGAGGCCGAGGAAGCCCTTGCAAAGCTCAAGGCTACGCTCTCCAACTCACCGATCCTCGTCCCTCCGACCACAGGGGAACCCCTCCTACTTTATGTCGCCGCAATGACACAAGTAGTCAGTGCGGTCTTGGTTGTCGAGAGGGCAGAGGAAGGACATGCCCTGCTCGTCCAAAGACCGGTCTACTTCATCAGTGAGGTGCTCTCGGAAACCAAGGTTCGCTACCCGCAGATCCAGAAGCTGTTGTATGCCATCATCTTAACGCGGTGCAAACTACTTCGAGGGCCACCCAGTGACTGTGGTCTCATCTTTTCCTCTGGGAGATGTAGCCCAGAACTGGGAAGCCTCGGGTAGGATAGCCAAGTGGGCGGTCGAGCTCATGGGTGAAACCTTCTCTTATGCGCCACGCAAAGCCATCAAATCCCAGGTACTAGCAGATTTCCTGGCGGAGTGGACCGACACTCAACTTCCTCCGGTTCAGCTCCAGGTCGAGCTTTGGACCATGTATTTCGACGAGTCGCTGATGAAAACGGGAGCAGGCGTGGGTTTGCTCTTCATCTCACCCCTCGGAGTCCACATGCGCTATATCATCCGGCTTCATTTTCCTACCTCCAACAACGTCGCCGAATACGAGGCGCTTGTCACGGGCCTGTGAATCGTCGTCGAACTAGGGGTCCGACACCTCGATGTTCGAGGTGACTCTCAGCTCGTGATCGACCAGGTCATGAAGAGCTCGAGCTGCCGTGATCCCAAGATGGAGGCCTACTGTGAGGAGGTACAGCGCCTTGAAGACAAGTTCCACGGCCTCGAGCTCAACCACATCGCACGCAGGTATAATGAGGTCACCGATGAACTCGCAAAAATCGCTTACAGTTCCACCTGACATTTTCATGAAAGATCTCCATCAATTGTCCATCAGCATTCGGGCAGACGGAGGGGTTGACAGGCCGTCACTCGATCCCCCACCTGAGACAAAAGCCCCCTCGACCAGGGCTGAAGCCGAGCAAGCGGAAGGCTCGACCCCGCCAGCCAACCCCGAGCCTGACTGGCGTACTTCGTACCTCGACCATCTCACTCGAGGGGACCTTGTAAGGTCCAAATGGCTAGAGGGGGGTGAATAGCCTATTTAAAATTCTACAAGCTTCACTAAACAACCACGTTAGAATAAAAGATGGCTAAGCTAATTCTAGCACTAGCTCAACTATACTATGCAAGCCACCTATACAATTCTAGTGAAGCAAGGCTATGATCTCTAATACACACCAACAAGACTAAGTCACTAAGCTACTTACTCCTATGTGATAAAGGCTACACTGAGCAAACTACACAAGGACTAGTACAAGAAAGTAAAGAGCAAGTGACTTGATTCTTATACCAACGATGTAGAGAAGTAATGCACTTGAAGAAATAATCACAATAATCAACCACAAGAGAAATCCTCGGCAAAGAGATGACACAAGATTTTTTTACCGAGGTTCACTTGCTTCCCGGCAAGCTACTCCTCGTTGTGGCGATGCACACACTTGTCGGTTCACGAGCTAATCGACTATCAAGACTCGAGCCCTCGGCGGGCGCCGCACAACCGCACACAAGATGGGGATCCTCCAAGCCACGAGCTCCACTAGAGTATCCAATTTGCGAACTCCCGCGGGGAAGGATCAAGAACCCCTTACAACACTTGGTGAGGGCTCCAACAATCTCCAATTGCAAGCTCAATCACCTTCGCTGCTCCAAGCCGTCTACCGTGTCGGGAAACACGAAAGAGTAACAAGAAATCCGCAGCAACTCGAAGATCAAGTGCCTCTAGAATGCAACTCTCAAGCAATGCACTTGAATCTCACTCAATCTCACTCAAGATGAGCAACTAAGCAAAGAGATGAGTGGAGGGGTTGTTCTCTAGCTCAAAGGATGTCTCTAGGTCTCAAAATATGCAAGAGATACCCTCAAACCCTGGGCATCCTCTATTTATAATGAAGGGGTATGTAGCTAGCCGTTACGGATGACGCAGCGAAAATCGTGCTGACCGGACGCTCCGGTCAGGGTGACCAGACGCGTCCGGTCACTACACGACAAGCGAAAGCAGTGCGCGTCAGAACTAGCCGTTGCCCTGACCGGACGCACTCAACCGTTTGACCGGACGCGACAGTGCCAGCGTCCGGTCGCGTTCCAGTAAGCTCCGTCGAGACCGGACGCGTCCGATCACACGTGACCGGACGCGCCGCGCGTCTGATCAGCACTCCACTGCTCTCTGCCCCTCTGGACGCCTGACCGGACGCTCCGGTTCCGTGAGGGACCGGTCGCGCGCTCTACTTCTACACACAGGTGAACTGACCGGACGCGCTGGTCAGGCCAGACCAGCGTCCGGTCACAAACCCTAATGCTCGCGCCACGTTGAACTGACCGGATGCGTCCGGTCAAACCGAGACCGCGTCTGGTGCAGCGTCCGATCGCCGTTTTTCAGTGAAAAACAATTTGGACTTTCACCACCTTTTCTAGACTCCGGCGCAATAGAAAATAGGCATTTCAATTCCTCGAAAACGCCTGAATCCCGCGCTCGCAAGCTCGGCGGGAGGGAGAGCGAACCCCAAACCCCTTACTACTGCTCAAACACCACCGCCTTCGCAAATGTGCTAACACCACCAAGTGTACACCACAATGTGCATGTGTGTTAGCATTTCACAAACATTTTCCAAGGCGTTATGTTACCTCTCAACTAGATCCTAATGCATATGCTCAAGACATTGATCTAGTGGCACTTGATTCCCGAGCTAACCGTGATTGCCCCTCTTGATAGTCGGCTATGTATCCTAAATCCGGTCAATCACTTCTCTACTCAACTTAGACCGGCAAAAGAAAAACCCTATGGTTATACCTTTGCCTTGCGCTCTTAGATCCTTCTCTTTCACTTGATCATCATGTCCATCATATTATGTGCATCTTCACCATGATCGTCATTTCATGTCCATGCACCATTTCTTTGTGATCTTGTGGCCACCACTCCTTGCCACGTACACCTTCATCACATGTGTTGCTTATGCCTAACTCAAAACACTTAACACATGACATTAGCAACTTGGTGTCATTAATTACCAAAACCAAACTTGGGCTTTCAGACCTCCCCTCGGATAAGATCGAGGCTCGACGGATCGCTCGCCGGGCCAAATCCTTTGTGATATTTGGCGACAGCAGGGAGCTGTATCGACGCAGCCCAACTGGCATCCTCCAACGCTGTATCACAAATGAGGAAGGCAGAAACCTGCTCGATGATCTACACTCGGGGGCTTGTGGTCATCATGCGGCGTCTCGAACCCTCGTTGGAAACGCATTCCGACAAGGTTTCTATTGGCCGACCGTAGTCTCCGACACTGTCAAGCTAGTACGCTCCTGCAAAGGCTGCCAGTACTATGCAAGACAAACCCACCTCCCGGCTCATGCCCTGCAAACTATTCCCATCACATGTCCATTCGCTGTTTGGGGGCTCGACTTGGTTGGACCCCTGAAAAGGACAACAGGTGGCTTTACCCACTTGCTTGTCGCCATTAACAAATTTTCCAAGTGGGTCGAGGCCTGTCCTATCACCAGCATCAGGTCTGAGCAAGTTGTGCTATTTTTTACTGACATTGTCCACCGCTTTGGGGTTCCTAACTGCATCAGCACGGACAACAGCACCCAATTCACTGGTAAAAAGTTCCTAGATTTCTGCGACAACCATCACATCCGTGTGCTCTGGTCGGCCGTAGCTCATCCAAAAACAAATGGCCAAGTAGAACGTGCCAACGGCATGGTCCTACAAGGCATAAAACCAAGAATTTTTGACAAGTTAAACAAACACGGCAAAAAAATGGGCCATCGAGCTCCCCTCGGTCTTATGAAGCCTAAGAACAACACCGAGTCGAGCCACGGGGTTCACTCCGTTCTTCTTAGTCTATAGGTCCGAGGCTATGCTCCCAACTGATGTAGAATATGGATCCCCAAGGTTGAAGGCCTACAACGAGAAAAACAATGATGCACAAGAGAGGACGTCCTCGACCAACTCGAGGAAGCTCGCGATGTGGCTTTGTTACACTCTGCCAGGTATCAGCAAAGTCTCCGACGCTACCACGACAGATACGTCCGCAGGCGGGACCTCAATGTTGGTGACCTGGTGCTACGGCGAAGCCAGAACAACAAGGGACGACACAAGCTTACGCCACCGTGGGAAGGGCCATACATCATCGCGGAAGTATTGAAGCCCGGCACCTACCAACTATCAAACGAGAAAGGCGAAATCTTCACCAACGCCTGGAACATTGAACAGCTACGTCGCTTTTTTCCTTAAAGCCTTGAGGCTCTGTAAATTGTTTCACAATCTCATAAATAAAGAATACAGCGGTGTTCAAAGCATTGTTTTCATAACATCCAGGAAGGATCGACCCTGTTTTCTTAGAGTCGACCCTCCCTCGGGGGCTGCAAGGGGGAACCCCCTGTCCCCAAAAAACTCGCATTTTTTCGAGCTTCTTCAAAAAAGAGAACTGTCACATAAGTCGACAAGGCCGCAAAAGCACCCTAAGGCTCAAGGGTCGTCGAGCCGCGAGATCACTTACGCCTTCGAGGCTACGGTACCTCCACTCACCCCCCATGCCAAGGGGTGCAACCGCGTGCTAAGTAGACCTAGTAACAGTTCACGACTTTGAAAAAGCTCACATTCCCGTTCGCTTTGAATCAATTTCTTACACGATCTGCAAGGCCGCAAACGCACCCTAAAGCTCGAGGGCAGTCGAGCCATGAGATCACTTATGCCTCCGAGGCTACGGTACCTCCACTCGCTCCCTTATGCCAAGGGGCGTAACCGCGCGCTAAGGAAATCATGCGAGAACGTGATTCAAGCGATAAAGGGAAGAAAAAACTCGACGATCAGTACAAGTTTACATCTAAAATGTTTCAGGGCCCCTGAGGCCATCATGACCAAAGTTACGAATACTAACTTATTACACGGGCCTTCATGCCCAGATCTGGCTCACAATCCCTCGTCATCAGCAGGCGGAACCACCTCGACCTCGAAAAGCTTGGCAAGGCAACTCCCAGGATCCTTAGCGGCCTCGATCAGGGTCAGGCAGGCGACTTCATTCTCCTCGTCCGTCCGGTCCAGATCCGTGATGAAGCCGTCAGCGATGAGGTCCATGTCGTACACGAACCCAGACCGAACGACCGCCATAGCCCTCTTCACGCCATGATGCAACACGCCTCGTATCCTCTCGCGAACGTGGCGGCCCAGTGCCACCATCCGATGGACAAAGGAGTTCCCCGGTGCGTCCTCCTCAGTATCGGCATCGGGCTCGACCCCCAGGCCTTCACACACCGAGGTGATAGCGCCCTGGAGCAACTGAGTCCGCCCGGCCTCGGCCTCGAAGAGGTTCTGGAACGAGGTGGCTGTCGCCTAGGCCGCATGCTGCTGCTTCTCCAACTCTGAAACATAAACATTGAGTTAGCACAAGCTAGGGACCTCGACACCAAGGCCAGAACATAACAAGAGGATTACCCTCAGAGTGGGTCTGCCAACCCACGACCTCGTCGCGCAGCTCCCCGCACATCTTCTCAGATGCTCGAAGAGCCTCGTCCTTGTCGTGGACCGTCGCCTTCAGCACCTCAATTTCCCGACCGGCGCCCGAGAGAGCCTCATCCCTCTCTCGGACCACCCCTGTCAACATCACAACCTCATCCTCCAAGGTTCTGACGCGAGCGGACGCCATCCCGACCTGGACGTTGAGGGCATCGCGCTGACCACCGACTAAGGCGATATCCTCCTCGAGCTCCTTCACATGCACCAGCAGCGGCGCGAGGTCCTCGCGAGCTTTAGCCACCTCCTCCCAAGCCCTTGCTGCATCTTCACGCGCCTTAGACTCGGCTTCCCGGGCCTGCGCCGCCTCCTCCCTAACCGTCGCGTGGGCAACGCGGAGCTCGTCCGTCTCGGCGCTCTTCTGGGATAGCCGCTTGTTGGCTTCCTTGACCAGGGCCCGTTGATGGGCAAGAGCCTCCCACACGCCACTCTCATGACGAATGAAGAGTGACTTGTGACGGGAACGCTCCTTGAGCTCCTGACCATAGTTAAAACTTAAAAATCAGAACCAAGGAAAAGGGATGGATAAAACACAGGGAAAGACTAACGAACCCGGCTTACCTTGAAAGCCTCCGACATATGCGCAGGGACTGCAACTAGTGCTTTTGGAGTCCCTTGAGGTACTCCCAGTGTTGCACCTCATCCTTGTCGTCGAGCATGAAGAAGGGCTCAGCGCTAGGGTTGGACGCGTTCCTGAACTCAAGGGTCGACCGGCCCCAGCACGGAAGCTCCTCCTCCGCCTGCACAAGCGCCAACCCGGCGTAGTCAGGCCACCTAGCCGACACCTCAGCCAGGTCGTCCCCAAACGCCGCAGAGGTACCAGGCCGATCCGAGGCCTCGGCCGTCTCGACGTCCGCCTTCTGCTTCCCTTTGTCAGAAGGAGAGCCGTCGATGGTGATGTCGATCAGGGCCGGGGTCGACCCTTGTGGCGGGGCTGGCATCTCGATTGCCGGCACCACCGCCTGTACGATGGGCGATGGCACGACCGCCCCCCGTTCCGCCTCAACCACCGGCTCCGCTGGCCGGTCCTGCTGCGGCTGTGGCTCTTCCCGCACCGATTGCAACACCGGCTGCACCGCCTCTTGCCCTGCCTCTGGCAGGGCCTCCACCACCTCCTTTGACTTTTCAACATCCATCTGCCCCGCGTCGCGGACGGATGTTCTGGCCTCAGCGGCCTCGATGGTCGCCTGGGTTGTCGCGGTCGACCCAGGCTCTGACCCACCAGCGCCGGGCACCTCAAGCCCGGCGTCGCCCGGGACCGCCTCAGCCGGCCCTGACCCTTGCACGGCGACATCAGAACCGGCGACCTCCTAGGCGCCTGCCCCCGTCTTGGTAGCCGCCTCCCTCAGCCTAAGCCGCTCCGTCGCAGCCTGGTACTTGGCAACCCAGGTAGCGTCGTCGACCGCCGTCCGCATCATCAGGGCGGCGCCCGACCTGAGCGCCTTGACGGGAGTCGGACCCGCGAGCTCCGCCTTACGCTTATGGCTGAGCGATAAACAAACGCATCAGAACAAACAACGGGATCACCAATGACAAAAAAATAAGGCGAAAAACTTAATCGGATAGGGGAACCAGGGGCCTAGACCTCGGTAGGCCCGAGCCACCCGGCGGCACCTGCGACGGCCCTACCGTCGAGCCTCCGGTCGGCCGCGTGCTCCTCGAAGCCTAGGCTAACGGGGCATTGGAGGACCTTTGCACCGCCGAGGCTAGTTGGCCTCGGGTCCTCACACCCATCGACGATGCCCTGGCTTCTGACGACGACGCCACTGCTCCAACCGCTGGCTGAGCCCGAGGCGATCAGGCTCGTGGGAGCGACGCCGCCGACCCCCTCTTGCGGGGCCCCAGACGAGGTAGCTCCTCTCGCTGAAGGACCCACTCCGACCCTTCTCTCTCCTGGCTCTCCCTCCCCCTCAATGAGCGCTGAGGCTTCCCTCGATGCCTAGGAGGTCGACCCCCCAATGGGCTCCAGCAGGGGCCGCACGTTGGGGAGGTGCGCCAAAGAAGTCGCGGTATCATACCGCGACCCGGCGTCGTCGTCGCCGCTGTCTTCGTCCTCCCCCGAGACCGTCTCGGAGGGAGACTCCTCGAGCGGGAGCCCATCGAGGCTCTGTTGGCGACGGCGCTTCTTCAACGCCTCCTGCTCGAGGGCCTTACGGACTTGACGCTTCTTGGCAGCGTCTTTCTCCTCCTTCTTCTGGGCCGCCAAGAGGCGTCGAGCCTCCCGACCGACCCGATCTTCCAAAATCAGCGGCCGCGTTTCCTTGACCGCCGACAGATCCTACACATGGGCCTCGACCGAATTAGTCGAGGGAATCTGGAAGCAAAAGAACTTAATACTATCAGAGACAACACTCACCAGGGCTCGAAACCTTGGGTGGGGCACATCGGGACCCTGTCGATGTCCTCCTGCCGGAAACTCCCCACCATCCACCGCGCACGCCGGGCGACCTCGTCGAGGGGGAGGGACTCATGCGACATCCGGCTCCCCTCCAACGACGCCTCCGGCGTCATCTCGTCGAGCCGGAGCCGGCGCAGCGTCAGCGGCAGCACCCTCCGGTGGTGGAACGCCGTGGCCACCATCCTCGCCGTCAACCCACGCTGATAGAGTCTCCTCAACTCGTTGAGGAGCGGCTCCAGCTTCAGCTTGTCGTCTTCAACAACGTCGTACGTCCAGTTCTCCTCGCGCGACATCAGCACCTGGCCAGAGAACTTCGGTAGCTGGTCGCCGTCGTTGCGCAAGTAGAACCAGCCGTCGTGCCAGCCGCTGTTCGACAAAATCAGCTGCGCCGGGATATATTGGTCGCCTCGACCCGACCGAACTTGGAGGGTGCAGCTCCCCGCATACACTGCGTGCTGCACTCCTCGCTCACTCGCCTTCTTGGCGAAGTGTTCCGCCCTGAAGAGGTGGAGCCACATATTCCATTGGGGCTCCATCCCCAGGTATCCCTCGCAGACCGCCGTGAAAATGGCAGCCTGCGAGATGGAATTGGGGGCAAGGTGGTGCAGCTCCACCTTGTAGTAGTGGAGAAGCGCCCACATGAAGAGGCTGGCCGGCACACCGAACCCCCTCTCGTGGAAGCCGGTTGGGTCCGGCTCGCCCTTGGCCACAGAAGCGCCGGTTCCCGGTGGTCGGACGGCGGCACTCTCCACTCCGGTTGGGTCCGGCTCGCCCTTGGCCACAGAAGCCCGTCATGGACCAACTCTTCTAGCTTCCTCTCTGTCACCGAGGAACGGGCCCAAGCGTCCGCAGGGAGGATCTGGCTCTTGCCTGCCATTGTTGTCGGAGAAACGGCGCGCGGCAGGCGAAGGAACGACGGCAGCGCTAGACGGTGGCTGAAGGGCGCTAAGAAGGCAAAGGGGGCGAAGAAGGCAAGGAAGGTGAAAACACAAAGGGCCTGTAGGGGTAAACAGAACCATGGGCCTTGCTCTTATACCCTGATGGAAGGCCAACGGGCGGGCAAAACGGTAGGAGCAGTTTTCACATTCAATGACCTTACCTAACCGCTCCCTCAAAATCCATAGATATGGGCACATGTCCGCCATACACTCCATAACCGTCGCACCATGCCGCCCACTACCGCGCTGATCTCGCTTCTCCTCCTGAAAAGACACGCCCAAAATGGGCAGGAGAAGGATCCGCGGACGGATATTCCTAGACGCATGGGTAACGGGCTCCGAGCCTGATATAAACCTCGAGGGATCGAAAGCTAGCCCTCGACCAGGGTTCGACAGCTGCCCTCGAGTAGCGGAGTCAGGGACGACTAGGGACGCGCCCATACAAAACCAGGGCTCGAGCCACGCTCTCGAGGCGCCCCCAGACGTATTCGAGGCTAAAAGAGAGGTCGACGGAGGAATCCCCTCGGAGGGAGGCATCGAGCTCTCGAATCCTATCCCAAGGAATCGAGATCCACACGACTACTCTTTGGCATCTTTGAGAGCGCCTCCGTGGCCGCTAGCCGACTCCTACCGAATGGAGCACGGGCTCACACTCGAATTCCCCATTAACAGCTCGCTGGAGACCGTCGGAACTCGCCCAACGAGGGTAGTACGACGTTCCCCACCCCTCCTCCTTTTTTCCTAAAAAGGGAGCATGAGGGTCAAAACGATAAAAGACGGCCAAGACTCTGATCGACCTCACGCGCACGAGGCTGGGGGGCTCGACCGCAGAAAGCCAAACTTCGAACGAAAGAAGACAGAACACGTTACGATACGAGAGAATTCCTCAATAAAGCGTACAAAATACCTCAGAGGAGTCAAAACACTCCACCGAGGCCTCGGGGGCTACACCCGGCGGGTGCGCTCGCACGCACCCACCGAAAAAGATTACAACGCTACGACTCCAGTTCATGAACCGCTGAGCCTCTATGAGAGTGACCCACACTCACCCAAAGGCTCGGGGCTACTGTCGGGTACCTATAGTTAGGGGTACCCACAATCAACGATCAAGAAAAACAAAACCGCTACCCACAAACGATACAAGCCAAAATAGCAAACGAGACGCCTCGACTACGTTCCGACTCGTACGAGGCACGCTCAACGAGACACCTCAACTACGTTCCGACTCGTACAAGGCACGCTCGACGGGATATCTCGACCGTGTTCTGACTTGTACGAGGCTCACTCGACAAGGCACCTCGACTATCAGAAAAGCTCCGACTCGCATGACCCCGGGTCGGGCCGCTCGACCCACCTTATTCACCCACTCTGAGACAAAAGTCAGAGCATTTAATACAACTACCCACTACTTCCTACCATCATGGCTACAGCAGTAACTGGCGTGGAAGCAGTGCCGGTGTCAAATCTCACTTTTTACTGCCCATCCCGGGATGGGAGATGAAAACATGTCACTATACGCACCATACCGTGCACTATTTTTCTACTGATCACCCTCGAGGGAGGATACGACAAGGACCGTACCCCACGATCTCGGGGACTCGTTCTTATCCACCTGTCCTCGACCCGTCCTCGACCTGGCCTCGACCCAGCCTCGACCCACTGCCGGTCAACAAGGAAGAAAGGCCGACGTGGCATAGGACTTGGAGTCTTTTCACCGTCTCATCCTCTACGCCACCATGGTGTCTAGGTATGGCCGGCCATTCCCGGGGCACATCGCTACAGCCACCCCCACAGGGATCGACAAAACTTCACCTCAAAGGCACCCCGGCATCCCTACCTCCTATTTCCCTATAAAAGGGCAGGTCGGGGCTCTACAAAGAGAGAAGAAGAACGAACAACAGATAACAAAAAACTAGTCTCCATCCCACCAAAGAAGATCAACATCTCAAGCAATCACCTTTGTACTCTCACTTTTCCTTTGAGACCTGGGCTCGGTTCCCTCTCTCACAGCTTGTAACCCCTACGCAAGCACTTAGGTGCAAGGAATTACAATACTCCCTCCTCCCTGCTGGACGTAGGGCCTTCTTTTGCCTGAACCAGGATAAATCCCCGTGTATCCTCCTTGCATCACCATCCAGATTAGGGACACGCAACATTTGATTCACTCGTTGGCTTAGGACCCCCACGGGACCAAACGCCGATAGAAACACTCAAGAAAACACACTTGAAACACACTTGAAAACCATTGCAACCCATACACAACATTCGAATAAAACACATGTAACATATGTGTGAAACATATGCAACATCTAGATAAACAAAATTGCGTCCAGAAAACACAGATGAAACATACCTCTGAAACATCTGAAATACTCAAAACATACTATTGCAACATGCCTCTGAAAACAATTGCAACATATTCAACATGTGCAACATCCTCAATCTACTTTTGTAACATCCATGTGATTCAACTGCAACATACCTCTAAAATGTTTGAAACAATTGAAACGTACAATTGTAACATAGGGGGAGAGAGACATAGTCTGGTGCGGGAAGCGACATGGCCGCTGGATCTATAGGCATTGAGGGCTCCCGGTGTCAGAGCAGGACCGCGCGCTCACGCCAGGGCAGCCGTCAGGGTCGCGCCCGTCTGAAAGGTCCTAATATGGCTAGAGGGAGGTGAATAGCCTATTTAAAACTTCTACAAAGCACTAGAGCAATATTGTTGGTAACACAAACGGCGCAATGCAATTTTGCTCTAGCTCTACAAGGGTTGCAAGCCACCTATCCCACCAATTCTAGTTGCTATGATCATTAGCACACACAAGAGCTAAGTCACTATTCACTAAGAGCTCTCAAACTTGCTACACTAAAGAGCTCTACTAGATGAACTTAAGCTACAAAGCAAGCTCTCAATTCTAACTACACTAAAGAGTTTGCTACAACTAGTTTGCGGGAAAGTAGTGAAGAGAGAGATGATTATACCACCGCGTCGCGAGATGAACCAATCACAATATGAATACCAATAAATCACCGGGAGAATACCAAAGGCCAAGAGACAAACAATTTTTCTCCTGATGTTCACGTGCTTGCCAGCACGCTAGTCCCTGTTGTGTCGACCAACACTTGATGGTTTGGCGGCTAAGAGGTGTTGCATGAACCTTGTCCACACAATTGGACACCGCAAGAATCTACGCACAAGTGAGGTAACTCAATGACATGAGCATTCCACTAGAGTTACTTTTCAGCTCTCCACCGGGGAAGGTACAAGACCCCTCACAATCACCGGAGTCGGCCACGAGCAATCACCAACATGTGCCAAAGCTCCTCCGCTACTCCAAGCCGTCTAGGTGGCGGTAACCACCAAGAGTAACAAGAAATCCACAGCCACAAAGATCCCCAAGTGCCACTAGATGCAATCACTCAAGCAAATGCACTAGGAATCACTCCCAATTTTACTATGATGATGAATCAATGATGGAGATGAGTGGGAGATATCTGCTTAGGCTCACAAGGATGTCAAGTATGTCAAAGTGCCAAGTGGAGTGCCTTGGAGCCGACCAAACACTATTTATAAGCCCCTAAAAGAATAGAGCCGTTGACTCTTTGATTGGGGGTCACTGCGCATCGACCGGACGCGTAGGTGGGGGTGACCGAACGCAGGCCCCCAACGTCCAGTCCTCGAATTCGCGCCACGTGTCCTTCCCTTTAAATTCTACGTGTTTGATTCCAACGGTCAACGCCATAGTCAAAGGATGACTGGACGCGCTCCTCAAGAAGACCAGACACTGAACCACGCAGCGTTAGGTTGACTCCAGTAAGCACCCCGAGGCGATTTTCAACGATCGGACGCATCCGATCACGGGTGACCTGACGCGCCCGGCGTCCGGTCAGCACTCAGTCGTCTCGCCTCCGCGCCACGTCAGTAGGACCTGACGATGAACAGTGTTTATCCAGAGTCAGGTCGCATCCTTACTCCTAGTCCGCTCGCTCCAAGAAGTGACCAGACGCGTAGGTCCCTATGTTCGGTCGCTCTGCGACCCTCTCGGTTAATTAGTGTTGCGTGGCTATAACTGACTGGACTCTGCCCTAACGTCCGGTCAAGCCGACGCCAGCGTCCGATCAGTGGATCAACTCCTCCTTTTCTTTTTCTAAGTCCGCAACCGCTTCACCCTTGCTTCCAACTTGCTAACCACAAAGTGTAGAACTTATGTGTAAGTGTGTTACAATTTTTCGAAGCATTTTACAAGGGTCACAAGTTAGCACACTAGGTTCCTAAATGTGTATGCAAGAATCATATCACCTAGTGGCACTCGATAAACCATTTAGCCAAAGATTTTCCCTCTTTATAGTACGGCTATCGATCCTAAGTCACTCACACCCTCTATGGTGTCTTGAGTGCAAAACAAAAACATATTTGATACATTTGCCTTGATCAACCTTGTTTTTATTTTTCTCTTTCTTCTTTTCCAAGTTGAGCACTTGTTCATCAATAATTCATGTCCATCTTCAACTCCATGGACCTCATCATGCTCCATTACTTGATTGCACCAACCTAACTCATATCACCACTCATGACAAAGGTTAGTGCTAGGTTTCATCAATTATCCAAAACCAAACTAGGGCTTTCACCGTCCCCGCACTAGAGTTGAGGCCGGGGTGGTCGGCCGGAGAAGAGGAACAGGGTCACGGGGGGTGGCCGCATGAAAAAGAGCTCATGCTCACGCCGAGGACACCACCGTGTCAGAGCAGGAGGAAGAGGGAGGCAGCGGGGCGCGCGGCTTGTCCGACGCGCATTGGGGCAGGGGCGGGGGCGTGGCTTGGCAGAGGAGCGTTGCGGCATGGGTGCGGCGGGTGCGGAGATTGAAAGGTCCTAATTGGCTAGAGGGGGTGAATAGCCTAATTTAAAATCTATAAAACACTAGGCAAACTTATTAGATAACTAATTGGCTATAAAGCTTTTTGCACTAGCTCTAACAAGTGATGCAAGCCACCTATCCCAACAATTCTAGTTGCTATAATCTCTAAGTCAATCAATGGCTAAGTCACTACGAGCTTTGAAAAGCTAGCTACACTAAAGAGCTCAACTAGGTGAGAAGCTACACTAGCAAGGGTAATACAAGCTCTCAAAACTAAGTACACTAACGAGCTCTCAAAAGCTAGCTACACTAAAAAGCTCAACTAGGTGAGAAACTACACTAGCAAGGGTAGTACAAGCTCTCAAAACTAAGTACACTAAAGAGCTTGTTACAAATAGTTTGCGAGAATGTAAATAAGAGGAATGTGGTCTTTATACCGCCGCGTCGAGGAATGAACTAATCACAATAAGAAGCAGACCGATCACCGGGAGAAATCCAATGAAACAATCACAATGGAGACACGATTTTTTTCTTGAGGTTCACTGCTTGCTGGCATGCTAGTCCCCGTTGTGTCGACCAACACTTGGTGGTTCGGCGGCTAAGATGTGTTGCACGAACCTCATCCCACTTGGACACCGCAAGAACCTACCCACAAGTGAGGTAGCTCAATGACACATGCAATCCACTAGAGTTGCCTTTGGCGCTCCGTCGGGGAAGGCATAAGAACCCCTCACAATCACCGGGAGGTGGCCAAGAACAATCACCAACTCTTACCACAACTCTTCCGCTGCTCCAAGCCATCTAGGTGGCGGCAACCACCAAGAGTTACAAGAATCCCGCAGCTCAAACGATCCTCAAGTGCCACTAGATGCAAATCACAAGCAAATCACTCAATCTCACGTTGGATTCACAACCAAGCAAGGGAGATCAGTAGGAGGGAGTATGCTCATCTCAAGAGGATGTCAAGATGATCAAAATGCCAAGAGCCTTAGCTTGGAACCGACCAATGTCTATTTAAAGACCCCCTCTGAAAGTCCAACCGTTACACAGCTCGAGGGTGACCGGACTTAGCCCCGTGTCCGGTCAAGTGCGTCCGGTCGCACCGCCAACCACCCACGATAAGCCACGTCACCTCCATTCAAATTTGACCATTGCCGCCAACGTTCACGCGTGTCAGTCAACGACCGGACTCACCACTATTCATGACCGGACTCTGAACCAACTAGCATCAGGTCAAGTTCAGTAAGCTCCCCGAGTGATGAAAACACGACCGGGTGCGTCAAGTCAAGGCTGACCTGACGCACCTCAGCATCCAGTCAAGCCACGGCCGCTGTTAGCTCTCGCGTGATGATAACGTCAGCGTGCGTCACCTCCTCAACTGACGCTGGCCAGTCGTGTCTGATCGCCTGCATCTGCGCGCCTCTAGAAAGTGACCGGACGCGCCGGTCAGAGACTAGGTAGCGTCCAATACTCAATCCAAGCACTGCGCGCTGTCGCCAACAATTGACCGGACGCTGACATCAGCGTTCGGTCACTGCCTAACCAGCATCCGGTCGCTCTCTGTCTTCTCCTTTTCTTTTTCTAAGCTCGCGACCTCTTCACCCTTGCTTCCAACTTGCTAAATACAAAGTATAGAACTTATGTGCACGTGTGTTAGCATTTTTTAAAGCATTTTACAAGGGTCAATGTTAACTCACATTAGGTCTTGAATGCATATGCTCATATGAATTCACCTATTGGCACTTGATAAACCGTTTAGCCAAAGAATTCTCCTCTTTATAGTACGGCTATCGATCCTAAATGTGATCACACCCTCTATGATGTCTTGATCACCAAAACCAAAGCCCTAAGCAATACCTTTGCCTTGATCTCTATTGAATTTTGTTTTTCTCTTTCTTCTTTTTCAAGTTGAGCACTTGGCCATCTTTTGGTCATCACCAAGCACCATGATCATCTTCTTAGCTCCATCACTTGGATTGTACCAACCTCATCTAATCCACACACTTAGCATAGAGGTTAGTATTAATGTTTCATCAATTAGCCAAAACCAAACTAGGGCTTTCAGAGATGCCGCGGTGGGGGCAAGGGGCGCGGGAGGAATGAGCGGCTGCAGAAATTAGCAGACGGAGGTGTTTATTCGTCCGGACGTCTGGTATGTATCATTATCGTTGACAATAATGTTGATCTCTATGCTAAATCCAAAAGTATATATATTATTTTTTTAAAACGGAGAAAGTACTATCATATTTGTGGTTTGTGCAGAATTATATGGTTTATTAAAACAAATGAAATTATAAGATTTTGTAGTCATTTTTATGGAGACATACTCGCACTGTTTTAAAATGCTCCAACTCAATGTGTAAAGGGTGAAATTCTTATGAGCAAAGCTGCCATTTAATAATTTCGCAAAAAAAAAGAGGTACCATCTAACAAGGCAGCCCATTTATAAAATAATTGCTGCCGCACATGCAGCGCAAAAACCTTTTTTTTCCTTAAAAATGTCTCAAAAGGCACGTTGTTAGCCATTGGCGTTATGATAGTAACATGGTAGGATAGGACGTCCTACCTTACCTTGGCGTTGAAGACACTAGGTTGCTGCTGTCCTTTTCGTTGCTCGCTATGAAAGGGAAATACAGTACCTTTCGTGAAAGGGGCCAAGACAACACACACTATTGGTGCCTTGTTTAGTCGTTTAGTTGGTCATTTTGTGGAGGTACACCAATGTTTTTGGTCGCCCTATTAGGTCACGTCCCTGTTGCGAGACAGATTTGATAGAAAGGTGGTGGCTATATACATAGTATATAATGATATATCATTTGATGTTACTCCCTCCCTCCAATTGAAAGTGACCTTTAGACTTCTTATTTTGACTGTCTGTTTTATTTAAAAATTTTATATAAATATTATTTATTTTATTATGACTTATTTTATCATTAGAGATACTTTCATAATTATTTATTTATTTTATTATTTATATAAATTTTTTTAAATAAGACGAACTATCAAACAAGAAATCTACGAGTCAAAAACGACACTTTTAATGGGACGAACTGAGTAATGTCGTAGCAACGTCAGGAGACAAACACCTCCTGACCTCGAGGGGATTTGTTTAGGAAAAGAGTGAATAGATAAGGCCTCGTTTAGATGGGTGAATTGGGGGAGAAAAACACTGTATCAGAATTCCTGTAGCATTTCGTTTGTATTTGGTAAAAATTATCCAAATTTTGACTAACTAGGCTTAAAATGTTCGTCTCGCAAAGTACAACAAAACTGTGTAATTAATTTTTGATTTCATTAACATTTAGTACTCCATGCATTTGCCGACATTTTGATGTGACGAGGAATCTTCTTTTTGCATAGTGAAATTTGGGGGAGAATAGGGGAACTAAACAAGGCCTAAATGGAAGAGATGTTTAGATAAGTACTAATAGAGTAGTACTCCCTTAGTACAAATGATTGTATAACTACACCATGAATCTAAAAAATGGAATATTTAAATCCCATGGGTTAACAATTAGCTACTAATTTTTATCCCCCAAGATCCAAACAAGAGAGCCAATGAGTAGGTTAATTTTAGCCAAAGTCATAACTAGTTTTTAGCCAACTAGTTGGCTAGATCCCGTTAATAATTAGGGCTAAAGTTGTTTTTTTTGGTTCAGGAACATAAAGGGACAAGATAATCCTATCTCAGTTATGAGTGACGGGTATGTTTTATCTTGTGTTTAATTGAGGGGTCATTTCTTTGTCTAGTGTTTGGTTGGAGGACACTGGATATTGGGTTCAGACTATGACATATAGGACCTACATGTTAACAATTTTTCCCTCTTCTAAAATAGTCCATATTTAAGAATATTTATATTTACATACATCTTAGAATATATATAAATATAAATGTTGAAAGCTTGTTGTCCAATTCGTTAGTTGGGACGACACTAGGGAAAATAGTACCTAACAATAACCATCCATCTCAAAACGTGGGTGGTGCTGGACCTATATTATTATAGTTGAGCCAAAATGTATTTTGATAATTCATGGATGAAATTGTGCCTTAAATATAAAGTTTTATTTATAGATAAAGTTGAGTTGAAGATAAAGTTTAAAGACCGAAATGCGCTTTGATAATTTATGGATGAAATTGAGTCTAAAATGCAAAGTTTGAGGAATGAAATGATCATCTTCATAGTTCTAAGATGAAATTGAGCCTAAAAAGTAAAGTTTGAGGACTAAAATAGCCATTTTGAAAGTTTAGAGATGAAAGTGAGCCTCGAGTAATAGTTCAGAGACCCGAACGGTTATTCTGCCTTATAGTTTTATTCTAAGTTAGAATATCTTAAATTTAATTATGTTCCTAGAAAAAAAGGGTATCAACATTTGTTACACCAAATATGTATGTTATGAAAATGTTTCCATGATAAATCTAACTATAATTATTTGCTATCATATAATATTAGTATTTTATAATCTTTATCAAATTTAAAATAACATTAGAATTGTAAACCATTGACCTTGTGCATTGAATTCCGAAGGTAGTAGGTAGGGACGAAAACGGACGGAATTTTTCCCGTACCGTCCCGTTCCGTTTTCTATATTTTCCCGTCCGTTTCCGTATTTGCGAGATCTCGTTTTCGTATTTGCGGAAGTAGAAAATGGTGTTTTCCGTCCGTTTCCGAGTAATCCCGTTTTAATATGGAATAGACACGTATTTATTCCGTTTTTATCCCGTTTTCAATCTATACTCAACATGTTCAACAATTACATGTCCTTATGTTATGTTAATATAACTACAAATCACCAAATATGCCTGTTATGTTCACATACATAGCATGTAAATGAATATTAAACTTTGTATATATTATTATATGACTTTATATATGTATACTTTGAGAATATTATATTATGTGATCTTAATTTAATTTTCTGGCTCTCCATCCGTATTTGTTCGTTTCCGTATGTCCGCATATTTCGATTCCGTTTTCGAACCCGTATTTTCCGAACCCGATCCTGTTTCCGCCAAAAAATATAGAAACGGAAATAGAAATATGGTTTTTCTGTTCGTTTCCATCCGTTTTCATCGCTAGTAGTAGGAGTATCTGATTGAAGCTTGTCTCTAAAGTTTTTGCTTGAGTCCTAGAGTACGATCAGGATTCAAGCTCTATATGTAGTATTTGAACTTCGACGTCATATATTGCGTGCATATGATGGCACAAGTAGAAAAAAAATACTAATTATATACCATAAATATTAATATTTTTTAATATATATTTAATTAAAATTGTTTCTCGGAAAGCGTAAAGCGACAAGTATTTAGGGACGGAGGGAGTACTGGTAGTAGTATAGTATAAATAAATAATAAATATAGGGTTAGTACTCCCATCTGTGCCCCTAGTAGGCTAAAGAATTTGTTGTTGGGATTTGGGGTGTACTGCAGAGCAGGAAGGTCGCAGCTCTCGAAGTGCTCACATTCATCTAATACTCCGTAGGTGAGAACAGGGCAGAGCGCCTGGCTTCACTTTTGTTTATGCACGTCGATTGGGACTCCAGAGGCGGTTTGTGTTCTCAAGGCCGGGCGCCTCGGAAACGCCCACGACACACGAATTCGTGCAAATATTCAATGCCAGCGCTTTGGCTGCCTGCCAGGCCTTGTGTTTTGCATCGGATTGGATCGGTCTCTCCACTGTATGCCTGCATGTGAGTGAACAAGAGGCGGACACAGCACAGTCGTGGCACACGGTGCCTCCATTGTCCATTCCATGGCTTGTTGCTTCTCCTCGGGGAGACGCCGGCAGAGTTTGGTGCCGGCGGAGGGGGACTTTTTGGGTTGTTTTTTTTTTTTTGAAGCACTTGGGTTGGGTTATCGGCGGCCTGATTGACCTAGGCCGCGTTCACTTGCTACAGTAACTCGAAATTTTTCCTCTTTCACCCATCATATCAAATCTTTAAACGCATGCATGAAACATTAAATGTAGGTAAAAAAAACTAATTGCATAGTTTGGCTGTAAAGTTCGAGACGAATCTTTTGAGTCTAATTAATCCATGGTTGGACAAATTTTACCAAATAATAACGAAAAAGTGCTACAGTAACTTTTCACCCTAACTTTTTCATCTAAACACACCCCTAGATGCCCCGGCTTTGCTCTGTTAGTCTGTTAGGGCACCAACAAATTAAAGGTTCTGGTCGCCAGCAAAATGATTAGGCCTGCCTTTATCAAAGTTAAAACGATCCCCTTTCATGACAAGAAGGGATATAGTTGCCGGTCACTGTACTTACTGCTCAGTTGTAGTCCTACATTTTAAGATCTGCACTTGCGTGAAATGGAATCAGTGGTTGGTTGAGGGACCGGCAGGGAACTGATTAAATACATCAATTTCTAAAAGGACAATAAGGCTAGTTTTAATAGGGTTTCATCAGAGTTTAATGAACATTTTTTTTAAAGATAAAACTCTGCTTATAAGAAAGCAATGTGGTACAAGTTCGCCGGGATTACCGGTCACAATACAAGCACTAGCTAGGCATACCCAGCTTGGAACAAGAAGCAACAAACTTAGCCGAGAACCCAAAACACAGAACTAAGCAGACAGAAACGAAAGCACTTAGGTAACTAAAGCTCAACAACATCTGTCGCCGTTGTCGTCGTAGGCTTAAAGCTCCTCAACCAGTCCCAGATAGTCTCCAGCGCTTGCTCGACCCGATCTCTGTCTTTTTCTTTCAGCAGAGCAGTCCATCTCTGTAACAAAGAGATTGCCGTGTATATTACCTCAGTCGGAGACTTGATAAAAAATTTTTCAATAGCCATTTTATTCCGAGAAATCCAAATCGCCCAAGCAAATCCCGCAAAAAAGAACATAACTAGCTTACTCTGCATGGGCCCCTTGCCCTGTAACCACTGCACCGACAGATCCTCTAAAGATGTCGGGCAAGTCCCTAGACTGAAAATTTCCTTAAGCAGACCCCAGATCAACTTAGCAAGATGGCACATGAATAACAGATGATCAATAGTTTCCACGTTATCACACAGACAACATACCTTGTCGCCTTTCCATCCCCTTTTAGCCAAGTTCCCGGACACCTGAAGCTTATTGTGAAACACTTGCCACAAGAAAAACTTTATTTTCAGAGGAATCCTACATTTCCAGATGTAACCAGCAATCTTACTAGGCATACCTCTATTAGCCAGAAACCTATACAGAGATTTCGTAGAGAACTGTTTTTTAGATTCCAGAGCCCAAAGAATGGTGTCAGCTCCCCTCCCGTCAGGTTTGTGCTCATTCAGTGATTCAGTCAGCTCTACCCAGTCATTATATTCTTGTATTGTAAGAGCTCTTTTAAAATCCATATCCCAACCATCCTCGTCCCAACAATCAGAAACACTACAAGAGGGATTCCTAACCAACTTATACAACTTCTCATGACTTATACTAATCGGAACCTCCTTAGCCCAACAGTCTTTCCAAAATCTACAATGCTTCCCATTTCCCACTTAAAAGTAAGAGCCCCAGTCAAAAAGGTGCTTCACTTTATGTAAACCTTGCCAAAATTGTGACACATTTCTGGATTTAGCATCAAAGAAGGCCCTATCCCCCAAGTATTTTGCCTTAATTATCTTAAACCAAAGTTCATCAGGTTCCTGAAAAATCTTCCAAATCCATTTGACAAGCAAACAGTTATTCATTATCCTAGTGTTTATAATCCCCAAACCCCCTTGGTCCCTAGGGCGGCTGACCATATCCCATTTCGCCATGTGGTATTTGAATTTCTCCTCAGCTCCTTGCCAGAGGAACTTAGCCCTAATACTATCCATGTTCTTGTGAACCCCATCAGCTAACCAGTAAAAGCCCATGCAGTATAAGGGAATACTACTCAAGCAGGAGTTTGTCAAAATTTGTTTTCCTCCAGAAGTTAAGAACTTGCCCTTCCATGGGTCAAGTCTAGAACGCATCTTTTGAGGTAAGAAATCAAAGACTCCCATGCCTAGATGATGATCACTAACTGGAATCCCCAAATATTTCATGGGTAGCTCCCCTAGTACACAATTGAGCATATTAGCCAACTCCTCCTTTTCTACCTGAGAAACCCCCACTCCAAAAACCTCACTTTTGTGATAATTAATCTTAAGCCCAGTTAACCACTCAAAGCAATATAGCACCAACTTGAGATTTGTTATAGAGTTGACTGACCCATCTATCATTATCACAGTGTCATCGGCATATTGGATATGGGTTATACCTCCTGGGATCAACTCACCTAAAACCCCTTTTATGTGCCCCTTGGCAGAAGCTTTATCAAGCATGACCCCT
Organism: Saccharum spontaneum; assembly: GCA_022457205.1. Lineage (NCBI taxonomy): Eukaryota > Viridiplantae > Streptophyta > Magnoliopsida > Poales > Poaceae > Saccharum > Saccharum spontaneum. The sequence goes on along the minus strand of CM039589.1, from coordinate 24,824,749 downwards.
AGGGCATCAACAACTATGTTGAACAGCAAGGGGGAGAGGGGGTCACCCTGTCTCAGCCCTCTGAAAGTCTTGAAATAAGGACTTCTTTCCCCATTGACATTAATACACACTTTTCCCCCCTCCACTGTTTTCATTACCCAGGAAATCCACACCTCAGGAAAACCTCTCCCCCTCATGACTTGTTCTAAGAAACTCCATCGCACTCTATCATAAGCTTTTTCGAAGTCTAGCTTCAGAATTAGACCTTTCTTTTTTGAAATTCTAAGCTCATGCAAAACTTCATGTAGAACCACTACTCCCTCTAAGATATTCCTCCCTTTGACAAAACCAGACTGGTTCCTATCAATGATTTTCTTTGCCACAGGGACTAATCTATTAGTCAAAACCTTGGTAATGCATTTGAAGTCAACATTTAGAAGGCAAATAGGTCGGACTTGTCTAATATTATTAGCTTCCTTAAGCTTGGGCACAAGAGTAATGACACCGTAATTCAACCTCTTCACATCTAAAGTGTCATTATACAGATCTGAAAACATGGCCCCCATACTCCCTTTTATAATATCCCAGAATTTCTTAAAGAAAACCACCCCATACCCATTAGGCCCTGGGGCAGAATTTTCTTTCATCCCAAACACCACCTCCTTTATTTCCTCCATGGAAAATTCTTTGATCAGACCAATCCTATCACTCTCAGAAACAATAGAATTTTGGGGCCAAAAACTAGGACCCAAACACATATTACAAGGATCATTGTGACCAAAAAGACCTTTGTAGAAATCAACAATATGAGTAGTGATAGCCTGCTGACATCTAATCTCCCCATTTTCTGAATCAAGAGTAGTGATCGTTTTCTTCCTCCTCCTTCCATTCACAAATTGGTGGAAGAATTGGGTATTTGCATCCCCTTGCAAAATCTAATTTTTTCCAACTTTCTGTTTCCACTGAAGTTCTTCAATAGTATTTATCCTATCTAGATTATTTTCTAGGTTTATCCTCTCCTCCCATTCAGACATAGTTAAAAGTCTTTTTTCAGCCAAGACATCAATTTCTTCAATTCTAGCCGAGATATTCTTCAAAATTTTCTTTTGTTGACCAGCATTTTTTAAACTCTATCCCCTTAGATACTGTCTCAGAGACTGAAGGCACCCATGCCACGAGTCCAAAGAGTTTAATGAACATTAATTATGCTCAGTGGCGGATCTAGCGTGAAAATCTAGGAGGAGCTTAAATTCACACGGGGACACAAACATGAAAGCTGAGTTAACATGTGTTTAGCTCTCCCTTGACAGTTAAACTTTAGCTCTGTCTTTAGCTCATATTTCGCCCATGTGTTTAGTAAAAAATAGATTAAATGGACTAGAGTTTAGCTGCCCAAGCCTAGCACCCAAAAACCTAAAACCCATATACTATACGGGCAGTAGTCTCTTGCTCGGTGGTGGCGCCGTTGGTAGTGCTGTCCATCACGAGTCCACATACAGTGCCTCGATGGGCGCAGAGCTAGCTAGGCGGGGCGGCCTCGTGACGCGCACAGAATGAGACGGAAGTACGTGATGGCTACGGCGAACGGGCGTTCTCCACACACAGCAGCAGCACGGATACCGATCGGGACCTCGGGCCTCCCCACGTAGACTGCGGACGGGATACGCCACATCGCGCTTCGGGTCGGATACGCCACATCGCGCTTCGGGTCGGCGAACCCAACACTACCCAAGCGATGCGGCAAGCAAAGCAGAGCATCTCGCGACTGGAACCGCGCGCCCGCCCGGCGGCCTCGCGCGGCGCTCGGCACGGCAGTCGGCACACGGCACAGCACGCAGACGCGCTCGGGTCCTTGGGACCCGGCCAGCCGCGCACGCGTTCGCTTCGCCCCCACCCGCCAGTACCAGTACCGGTAGGCACAAAGAAAGGCCTGGAAGCCTACCGACCAGCCCGGGGCCCGCTCGAGCGGTGCGAGTGTGACGGACACAGTGTACGCGTCGCCGCCGTGACTGATGGATGGGCGATGCCGCGGGCCGGCGGTGGTCAGGGGGCGTCACCCGTCGCGTCCATCACCTGTCTGTCGCTGGGTGCTCGCCGCGGGGACAGACGGCACTGCCGCTGCGAGGACGTTATTGCTCTCCAACGCGTCGCGGTCAAATCCGCGCCTCGGCTCCGGACGGGGTAGGGGCATGGGGGTTGGGTGTGTCATGGCTGGCCGGCCGTGTGCATCAGCCCGATGCTGCTGCTGCTGGGCTCTCCGTTGTCTCGGCAGATCAAAACGATTTCGTTAATCGCCAATTCGCCATGCGTGCTAAGTATGTTTCGGAAAAAGGAACCTCATCAGATCAGAACGCTATAGTAGCAGAGCAAAGCTCATGCGAAAAAATTCACGGTCGACGCGACCCTTATCTAACGCGCCGGGGTTCGTGTTCGGTCTTGGTTTATCTGATTGATATAGTATACTATTATACTACCAGTACTGTATTTGCCCGGTGGTTATCTTTTTAATCTGTCCGTGGTTGCTTTGCTGCGATCTTGAGAGATCTCTCAAGTGGTGGAAGCACATTGGACGACGAGGCGACGTGGGACGTGACTGGCATGCTGTGCGTCGGGTGTGAGTCCGACTGACTGTTCGCAGGAGAGAAGACGTCTGTACGGCAGCGGAGTGGTGTCACATCTGGTCTCCGTTGTCAACTCCGCCATCATTAGGATTTCCTTTCCATCGAGTTTCTCTTTTTTTTTGAACATCTTTCCATCGAGTTTCTGGCAACAATGATAACAAAAACCCACTGTCCTAAAATCTGAAAATAAACGAACATCTCGTTACTGAGAAGCGAGGAGGATCTAATCGAATACTAGTATATACAAAAATGCACCAATATTATAATGTATAATAAGTATAACTATCAAATATGTACGTGAGTTGCAACGGGAAAAGAAATAAACTACCAGACCTTAATAAGAAAAGGATAAAAATGTTATATATCTATTTATATTTTACCTTTTTCATAAATTTAATGGCTATAATTTATTTTATGATAACCATGACATCCATAATAAAATTAATATCGTTAATAATATGATAATATCCTATTAAGTCTAACGAACTTAAATACTCCTATTATCCAAAATTGTAAATTGTTCATTATGTCTACTTGCACATGGTCATCCGTCCCGTCCGGACACAGCCTTCCTAGGCTTGTCCAACGTAACGTACAGATCTAACAGCACCTCTATGTTTCTTCCACCTATGGAAATTTCCTCACTCCCCACTCGCATCGGTGTCGCAGCGTCATCGAGCATACGCTCCGCCCCACTCCACCCTCGCCGCGCCCCCTTCCCCCACAGCGCGCTTGTCTCCTGCCGCGTCATGCCCTTCCCTCACTGCACCACACCCCATCGCTGGCTGCACCACACCCCATTTCTAACGAGTGGACGGGGCTAGACAACTGTGGCCGAGCAGCAGCGGCGTTGGAGAAGCCGTGCCGACTGGCACGAGCCTGGGCAGCGAGCAGGCATGGGTGAAAGTCCTATGTTTGGTGTTGGTAATTATTGACAATGCCTAAGTACTAATCCTATGCCTAAGTTGTATGTAGCATATGATGATTAGTACATTCCAAGGTTGGTGGCAAGATGGACATGGTGATCATGATGGTCACACTTGGATTTGGACGCAACCCTACATGATCAAGGCAAAGGTATATGCTTAAGGGTTGTGTTTTAGTAACCAAGACACCTAGTGGGTGTGGTTACATTATAGGATAGATAGCCGTACTATAAAGAGGGGAATGACGCGGCTATTGAACTCCTAAGTGCCTCTAGGTGTGCATTTCATGTCATATGCATTTGGATAGAACTAATAACGTCTCGAAAAATGATTGTGAAAATGCTAACACAGATGCACATGGTGATGATCACTTGGTGATGTTAGCACGTTTGCGAAGGCGGTGGAGTTTGAGCGGTAGAGAGGGTTTGGGGCTCTCTCTCCCTCCCGCCGAGCTTGCGAGGCGGGATTCAGGCGTTTTCGAGGAGTTGAAACGCCTATTTTCCACTACGCCGGAAGTCGGAAAAAGAAACGGAGGCGAACGGAGGTCACAGTAGTGACCGGACGCTGGACCGGACGCGGTCACTGTTTGACCGGACGCGTCCGGTCAGCGTTCAGCGTCTGCGCGTATTTCAGTTGGTTGATCGGACGCGCAGCGCGTCCGGTCATAGTCGACCGGACGCGTCCGGTCGTCCAGGGAGCTTACTGGACTCCGACCGGACGCGGGCACTGTGGCGTCCGGTCAGTCACGGGACCGGCGCGTCCGGTCGTGACCAGCGCGTCCGGTCGTTGCGACCGGCGCGTCCGGTCAGTGTTTCGAAAACTAGCCGTTGCGTGACCGGCGCGTCCGGTCAGTTGGACCAGCGCGTCCGGTCAGCGTGACTGCTGCTGAATCAAGTTTCTAACGGCTATATTTGAAGGGGTACGTCTATAAATACTCGTTGGCCGGCTCAAGGCTCTCTCTCTTGGACATTTGAGATACTTGTGAGCACTTTGAGCTAAGCAACTCCTCTCCCACTCATCTCTCTTGCTTGTTTGCATATTCGAAGTGAGTTTGAGTGATCCAAGTGCATTTGCATTGTGAGATTGCATCTAGTTGGCACTTGGTGGTTGATTTGCTGCGGGATTCTTATTTCTCTTGGTGGTTGCCGCCACCTAGACGGCTTGGAGCAGCTTGGAGGCGTTGGCAAGAGTTGGTGATTGTTCTTGGCCACCTCCGGTGATTGTGAGGGGTTTGTGTCTACCTCGGCGAAGTGCCAAAAGGCAACATTAGTAAATTGCTCGTGTCATTGCAACCTTTTTCCATTTGGTAGGTTCTTGTGGCGCCTTTTGAGAGGCTCGGTGTGAGACCGATTAGCCACCGAACCACGTGGTGAAGAGGGACACAACGGGGACTAGCGTGCCGGCAAGCACGTGAACCTCGGGATAAATCTTTGTGTCATCATTCTTATTGTGATTGATCGATCCCGGTGGTTGTATTTTGTGGAATTCATCTCTTGATCATATTGTTTGGTTGGCTCAATACTTCTCCCCTCGGTGATACCCTTCTAACTCTCTCTTGTATTAATTTCTTAGTTACTTTGCTAGAGTAGCTCTTTTGTGTAGCTTGCTAGTTGTAGTTTCCTTCTCGGTTTGACTTGTGCGGTTGAGTGCAAATATACTAGAATTGTGAATTGGATAGGAGGCTTGCAAATACCCCGTAGGCTAAGCAAAACTCGCATCTCGCTATTTGTTGTATTGATAAACTTGTTTAGCTTGTCGTTGTAGAATTTTTTAAAAGGCTATTCACCCTCCCTCTAGCCATCAAGACCTTTCAAGTGGTATCGGAGCCGTGGTCACCGTTTGTAAGGCTTAACAACCTCGGTGTAAGATGGCTCAAGTTGTGTTCAACCATGTCGGGGGCAAGCCTCCATTCTTTGACGGTGTCTCATCTTTTGATCATTGGAAAAGAAAGATGAAGCAATATCTTGGCTCTATCAATGAGAAGGTTTGGGAGGTGACACATCATGATTATGCTATCATTGATCCCGACAACCTCACCAACAATGATCACATCAACAACCAATGCAATACTATGGCTCTCAACACTCTCTACAATGGGATTGATGCAAAGGTCTTTGAGCAAATCAAGGATCTTGAAATGGCAAGTGAAGTGTGGACAAGATTAGAGGAAACATATGAGGGCACTTCAACGGTAAAAAGTGCCAAGCTCTATATGCTCAAGGATAAGTTTGCAAGCTTTAAGATGAAGGATGATGAGTCCATACCGGAGATGTTCTATAGGCTATAAGTTATTGTCAATAATCTCAAGAGCCTAGGAGAAGATGTCAAGGACAAGGACTTCTCACATAAGTTCTTGATGAACTTACCTAAGAAGTTTGCTATCTTGAGGAAGATGATCCAAAGAGAGGGTTTGGACAAGGTGACTCCAAACCAAGTGCTTGGATGAAGATGAAGATGAGAAGAAGGAGATCAAGGTCAAGCAAGAGAAGCCCATTGCATTCAAGGCTTCATCTTCTAAGGGTAAGAGCAAGGTGGAGAGCGATGATGATGATCCATTCGATGATGAGACCATGGCCCTCCTAGTGCACAAGATGGGGAGGTTCATGAAGAAGAAAGGATATGGTGCAAGAAAGAGAAGGGACTTCATGAAGGCAAAGGAGATGCTTTGCTACAATTGCAATAGCCCCGATCATGTAGTAGCAAAGTGTCCCTATGAAGACAAAAGATATCATGATGGGGAGTTAAAGTTGAAGAAAAACAAGAAGGATAAGAAGGAGAAGAAAGAGAAGAAGAGCTTCACTATCAACAAGAAGAAAAAGGCTGGTGGCTATGTGGTCACTTGGGATAGTGATAACTCCGATAGTGATGATGATTCTTGTGCTAGTGATGGTTGTAGGAGTGATGATGAGGAGGATGAGGACTACTCCAAGGATGATCTATTGGGCATAATAGATCAAATGAGCAAGGGCTACAAGAGGACAACCAAGAAGTGCAAAATCTTGGAGCAAGAGCTCATTGCCAAGAGCAATGAAAATGATGCCTTGATGGAAGAGCTTGTTTCTCTCAAAAAGAGTAAGGAGTGCAAAGGAATTGAACAAGAGCTTAAAGCTCTTAGGAAATCCTTTGATGAGCTAGAGGCCTCTCGTGAGTGTCTAAAGGAAGACCACGAGGACCTTGAAGTTGCTCACACTAGGCTTAAGGAAGCCCACTCCTCTCTACTTGAGCTCATCAAGGAGAAGGACCTCAAGTTGGAGAAGCTCATGAAGGAAGCTAAGGAGGAGCAAGTGATTGTCACTTGTGATATTGGACTAACATGTGATATTATTGATGAGTCTTTATTTGTTGGTCCTACTAATGCTTCATGTAGCTCATCATCATCCACCACAACCAACTCTACCTCTACTACTAGTGATTCATCACTTGTGGTTGAGAATGAGACTCTCAAGAAAGAGGTGGATGATCTCACTCGCGCATTAGGCAATGCCTATGGTGGGGATGCCCGCTTGCTAAAATGCTTGGGTAGCCAAAGGTTCTCTCTTAACAAAGAGGGTTTGGGCTATACTCCCAAGAAGGGCAAGGCGGCCTTTGCTACTCCAAAGTCTCGCTTTGTGAAGAGTAATGTTCGTTATTGCAATAGATGCAAGCAAGTTGGGCATCTAGAGATTAATTGTAATAAAATGAACAAGAACAACAAGTTTCATGCTAAAATAGATTACATTCCTTTTAATTCTTGTTATGTGCTTACCAAGGGAGAGAAAGGTGTGCATGCTAGGTTTGTTGGTACACCAATTGTGGGTCCAAAGAAGAAGGCCATTTGGGTACCAAAGAGCTTAGTTACTAATCTCCAAGGACCCAAGCAAGTATGGGTACCTAAAAGACATTAAATTGTTTTGTAGATAAATTACAAGGCCGGAGGAAGGCATTGGGTGCTTGATAGTGGGTGCTCTCAACATATGACCGGTGATTCAAGAATGTTGAACTCTCTCAAATCAAATGATAGTGGCATTGATAGCATCACATTTGGTGACAATAGCAAGGGTGATGTGAAGGCTCTTGGAAGGATTGCAATCTCAAATGATCATAGCATTTCCAATGTGCTCCTAGTTGAAAAGTTGAACTTCAATCTTCTCTCGGTTGCTCAATTGTGTGATCTTGGTTTCAAGTGCATATTTGGTGTTGATGATGTGGAGATAGTTAGTGTTGATGGCTCCAACTTGATCTTCAAGGGCTTTAGATATGAGAATCTATACTTGGTTGATTTCAATGCTAGTGACACTCAACTCTCAACATGCTTGCTCACCAAATCAAGTATGGGTTGGTTATGGCATAGAAGACTTGGTCATGTTGGCATGAAGCAATTGAACAAGTTAGTGAAGCATGACTTAGTTAGAGGCTTGAAGGATGTCACATTTGAGAAGGATAAGCTATGTAGTGCATGTCAAGCCGGAAAGCAAGTGGGCAACACTCATCCATTGAAGAGCATCATGAGTACCTCCAAGGCATTTGAGTTGTTGCACATGGATCTATTTGGGCCAACTACATACACAAGCATTGGTGGTAACAAGTATGGTTTTGTGATTGTGGATGATTTCACTAGATACACATGGGTATTCTTTCTTGGGGACAAGAGTGATGTATTTGACATATTCAAGAAGTTTATCAAGAGAGTACAAAATGAGTTTGAGACCACAATCAAGAAAGTGAGAAGTGACAATGGAAGTGAGTTTAGAAACACAAGAGTTGATGAGCTATGTGAGGAGCTTGGAATCAAGCATCAATTCTCGGCCAAGTATACACCTCAATCTAATGGCCTAGTTGAGAGAAAGAATAGAACTTTGATTGATATGGCAAGATCAATGTTAAATAAGTATAATGTGAGTCATTCATTTTGGGCCGAAGCAATCAACACGGCTTGCTTCTATAGCAACCGCCTCTATTGCCATAAGTTTCTAGAGAAGACACCATATGAGATCTTAAATGGAAGAAAGCCCAACATTGCATACTTTCGGGTATTTGGTTGCAAATGCTACATCTTGAAGAAGAGCACTAGATTGAGCAAGTTTGAGAAGAAATGTGATGAAGGATTCTTACTTGGTTACTCCACTACTAGCAAAGCTTATAGAGTTTGGAATTTGGCTAGTGGCTTACTTGAGGAAGTTCATGATGTTGAGTTTGATGAAACAAATGGCTCTCAAGATGAGAAAAATAACTTGGATGATGTGAGAGGAACTCAATTGACCAATGCTATGAAAGAAATGGATATTGGTGATATTAGGCCAAAGCAAGTGATTGATGTAGATGACAACAAAGATCAAGTGCTCCAAAGTCCAATTACACAAGCTAGTGGGTCTCTAATGCAAAATCAAGCTAGTACATCATCTCAAGTGCAACAAGATCAACAAGTGGCTAGTTCATCATCTCCAACTCATGATCAACATCAACATCCAAGCAATCAAGTGCAAGTGCTTCAACCAACCAACATTGCTAGAGACCATCCATTAGATTCCATCATTGGTGACATACAAAGAGGAGTTCAAACTAGATCAAGATTGGCATCATTTTGTGCTCACTCTTCTTTTGTGTCAATGGAAGAACCCAAGGACATTGATAAAGCATTGAGAGATCCGGATTGGGTAAATGCAATGCATGAAGAGCTCAACAACTTCAAGAGAAATGAAGTATGGGAACTAGTTGAGAGGCCTAAAGATCACAATGTCATTGGAACAAGATGGGTCTTTCGCAACAAACAAGATCAAGATGGGATAGTAGTAAGGAACAAAGCAAGACTAGTGGCTCAAGGTTACACACAAATAGAGGGTCTTGACTTTGGTGAAACTTATACCCCGGTTGCAAGATTAGAAGCAATTAGGATCTTACTTGCCTATGCTTGTGCTCATAATATCAAGTTATATCAAATGGATGTGAAGAGTGCATTTCTCAATGGGTACATTCAAGAAGAGGTGTATGTGGAGCAACCTCCCGGTTTTGAAGATGACAAGAAACCCAACCATGTATACAAGTTAAGGAAAGCCTTGTATGGATTGAAGCAAGCACCAAGAGCATGGTATGAAAGATTGAGGGACTTCTTGCTAACCAAAGGATTTGTCATGGGCAAAGTGGATACAACACTATTCACCAAGAAGATTGAGAAAGACTTGTTTGTGTTGCAAATATATGTTGATGATATCATCTTCGGTTCAACCAATCAAGATTATTGTGATGAGTTTGGGAAAATGATGGCAAAGGAATTTGAAATGTCAATGATTGGTGAACTTAGTTTCTTTCTTGGACTTCAAATCAAACAAATGAAGGAAGGAACATTTGTGAGCCAAACCAAGTACATCAAAGATATGCTCAAGAAGTTTGACATGGAAGATGCAAAGGGCATTACGACTCCAATGGGCACTAGTGGAAGTTTGGATAGTGACAAGAGTGGCAACATGGTGGATCAAAAGCTATATAGATCAATGATTGGTAGCCTACTCTATGTGACGGCATCAAGGCCCGATGTAATGTTTAGTGTATGCATGTGTGCAAGATTTCAAGCCTCACCAAGAGAAAGTCATTTGAAGGCAACAAAGAGAATTTTGAGGTACTTAAAGCATACACAAGATGTTGGATTATGGTATCCCAAAGGTGCAAGCTTTGAGCTAGTTGGATATTCGGATTCCGACTATGCCGGTGACAAAGTGGAGAGAAAGAGCACTTCCGGGACTTATCAATTGTTGGGAAGATCACTTGTGTCATGGTCATCCAAGAAGCAAAATAGTATCGCACTATCTACCGCCGAAGCCGAATACATCGCCGCGGGTAGTTGTTGTACTCAAATCTTGTGGATGAAGGCAACATTGAAGGATTTTGGAATTAATTTCAAGAATGTGCCATTGCTATGTGATAATGAAAGTGCCGTGAAGCTAACCAACAATCCGGTTCAACATCAAAGAACCAAGCATATTGATGTTCGTCACCATTTCATTAGAGATCATCAACAAAAGGGTGACATTGCTATTGAGAGTGTGGGCACCGAAGATCAATTAGCCGATCTATTCACCAAGCCACTTGATGAGAAGAGATTTCACAAGCTAAAGAATGAGTTGAACATAATTGACTTCTCCAACATGAGTTGATGCACCCCATATATGACATGCCTCTCCTTTGAGCCCCAAGGTACAATTGGTTGACATGTCATACATTCTATGCTAAGGACTTGTTTAGTGCATCTAGTCATAATTTACATATTCTAGGCTCATTCATGAAAATCAAATGACTTTGAAGTTTATATAGTGCCACTATTGTTTCCATGACTTGTATGATCTAGTGGTAGCATATAACTTGTTTGAGCGCTTGTGATCCTAAGTGTTTAATCTAGAAAACTTGTCTAAATAGTTGCTTCAACATGGTGCATGATAACCCTTCTAGTGAGGTGTGAAGAAGCTTGTCCTTGGATCAAACCGAAGCATTTTATTTATGCAAGCAATCTAGGTTGAATCACAAACTTGATCCTCACCCCATAATTTAACATGATAATCTATCTAAAATTGGTCCCTTGTGGTCATTGGTGCCAAAGGGGGAGAAAATATTGTTCACAAAGATAGATTCTAAAGGGGGAGAAAACCTAAAGGGGAGAATTGATAAAAGAAGGGGATCAACTAAAATTTTGAGCACACAAGTAGGGGGAGCAAGCTCTTAAACATGAATGTTGCATTTCTTTGTGCACTTCATATGTATGATGCATAGTTATGCATTTCTTTTTCTTTGATACTTTGCTTGTGTGGTGACTTGCTAGTACAATATGAATGATGTATTGAAGTACTAGCATGAATAGGAAGTAGTTAGATTTTTCTTGCTTCATGTTTTTCAAAGTGGTACTAGAGCCTTGCTTATAATGTTGATCTCACGAGGTTTCTAGTTATGTTTGTGCTTTTCCAAGTGGTATCTAACTACACAAGGTGCTAAGATGGTGTTTATCGCTACTCCGATGGTATCACACTTCAAAGGTCTATAATCTAAAACACTTAGCACCTATTGGTAGTCAATGCTCCTAATCTCTCCTATCTAACATGTATGCTTCCTATATCCAAACATATAGCATACATGTAGGGGGAGCCATTGCTATCAATTTGAATTCATGATCACATGTTCATAATTCTTACACATGGTAATATACTTGGACAATGTGACATGGGTTCAATCAAAATTTTATCATAATATCTTTGTGAAAGGGTTGTCATCAATTACCAACAAGGGGGAGATTGAAAGTCCTATGTTTGGTGTTGGTAATTAGTGACAATGCCTAAGTACTAATCCTATGCCTAAGTTGTATGTAGCATATGAGGATTAGTACATTCCAAGGTTGGTGGCAAGATGGACATGGTGATCATGATGGCCACACTTGGATTTGGACGCAACCCTACATGATCAAGGCAAAGGTATATGCTTAAGGGTTGTGTTTTAGTAACCAAGACACCTAGTGGGTGTGGTTACATTATAGGATAGATAGCCGTACTATAAAGAGGGGAATGACACGGCTATTGAACTCCTAAGTGCCTCTAGGTGTGCATTTCATGTCATATGCATTTGGATAGAACTAATAACGCCTCGAAAAATGATTGTGAAAATGCTAACACACATGCACATGGTGATGATCACTTGGTGATGTTAGCACGTTTGCGAAGGCAGTGGAGTTTGAGCGGTAGAGAAGGTTTGGGCGTTTTCGAGGAGTTGAAACGCCTATTTTCCACTACGCCGGAAGTCGGAAAAAGAAACGGAGGCGAACGGAGGTCACAGTAGTGACCGGACGCTGGACCGGACGCGGTCACTGTTTGACCGGACGCGTTCGGTCAGCGTTCAGCGTCTGCGCGTATTTCAGTTGGTTGATCGGACGCGCAGCGCATCCGGTCATAGTCGACCGGACGCGTCCGGTCGTCCAGGGAGCTTACTGGACTCCGACCGGACGCGGGCACTGTGGCGTCCGGTCAGTCACGGGACCGGCGCGTCCGGTCGTGACCAGCGCGTCCGGTCGTTGCGACCGGCGCGTCCGGTCAGTGTTTCGAAAACTAGCCGTTGCGTGACCGGCGCGTCCGGTCAGTTGGACCAGCGCGTCCGGTCAGCGCGACTGCTGCTGAATCAAGTTTCTAACGGCTATATTTGAAGGGGTACGTCTATAAATACTCGTTGGCCGGCTCAAGGCTCTCTCTCTTGGACATTTGACATACTTGTGAGCACTTTGAGCTAAGCAACTCCTCTCCCACTCATCTCTCTTGCTTGTTTGCATATTCGAAGTGAGTTTGAGTGATCCAAGTGTATTTGCATTGTGAGATTGCATCTAGTTGGCACTTGGTGGTTGATTTGCTGCGGGATTCTTATTTCTCTTGGTGGTTGCCGCCACCTAGACGGCTTGGAGCAGCTTGGAGGCGTTGGCAAGAGTTGGTGATTGTTCTTGGCCACCTCCGGTGATTGTGAGGGGTTTGTGTCTACCTCGGCGAAGTGCCAAAAGGCAACATTAGTAAATTGCTCGTGTCATTGCAACCTTTTGCCATTTGGTAGGTTCTTGTGGCGCCTTTTGAGAGGCTCGGTGTGAGACCGATTAGCCACCGAACCACGTGGTGAAGAGGGACACAACGGGGACTAGCGTGCCGGCAAGCACGTGAACCTCAGGATAAATCTTTGTGTCATCATTCTTATTGTGATTGATCGATCCCGGTGGTTGTATTTTGTGGAATTCATCTCTTGATCATATTGTTTGGTTGGCTCAATACTTCGCCCCTCGGTGATACCCTTCTAACTCTCTCTTGTATTAATTTCTTAGTTACTTTGCTAGAGTAGCTCTTTTGTGTAGCTTGCTAGTTGTAGTTTCCTTCTCGGTTTGACTTGTGCGGTTGAGTGCAAATATACTAGAATTGTGAATTGGATAGGAGGCTTGCAAATACCCCGTAGGCTAAGCAAAACTCGCATCTCGCTATTTGTTGTATTGATAAACTTGTTTAGCTTGTCGTTGTAGAATTTTTTAAAAGGCTATTCACCCCCCTCTAGCCATCAAGACCTTTCAATGGGATAATCATAGGAGGAGCGAGGGGCTAACGTCCTGCAGCGAAGTTGTACGCTAGGCCGACGTCCCCTGACCCAAGCTTGCTGGCTACAGCAGTTCATCACCAGGTAGGTTGTGCCCATTGGTGATGCCATTTTCAAGTGTTTAGTCTGGATGTTGCAAAAGTATATCTGAGATGTTGCATATGTTGCAATGACAATATACACATGTTGCATGCGTATGTTTTCAAGTGTTTTAGGCATTTTCAGACTTTTGTTTCAAGTGTTTCATCTAGATGTTGTAAAAGTAGACCTGAATGTTGCATATGTTACAATGACAAAATACACATATTGCAAGTCTATGTTTCAGGTGTTCAGACGTATGTTGCAAATATTTCATCTGGATGTTTTAAAAGTAGATCTTGGTGTTGCACATGTTGCAAACGGCTATACACGCATGTTTCAAGTGTTTCATTGTCTTCATACATATGTTGCAGATGTTTCATGTGGATGTTTTAAAAGTAAATCAGGTGTTGCACATGCTGCAATGATGTCGATGGCTGGCGGATGACGGCCTACCGCAGGGCTTCGGCTCCTACCTCATCCCTTCCTCGGACGACGCAACTCGCCCTCTACTTTTCTCTCCCTCCCCTTCCTTCCCTTCCCTCCATCTCTGGTTGCAGTTCGAGCTCGGCCCACGAGCGCGCAGAGTTGCTGACGTCGGTAGGCGCAGCAGCAGGCGCGAGGGCAGGCTTGGCTGACGAGCGCGCGGAGTCATGGACATCTGGTAGACACAATAGTAGGCGTGGGCCCGGCGGGCAAACGCAACAGGCATGAGCAGGCACAGTAGCTTGTGCACGAGGCGGGGCAGGCGTGGGTGTTTAGATATCCAGACACTAGCCATTTCGTATGTCTAAATAAACACATAGTAAAAGGTATTGTAAGTGCAATCAAACCTATGTGAGTTTTGGCGTTGATGACCACCGAATTAGAGGACTAATGAGATTTGTGAGATGACAAGCAGGTACTTTAAGAAAGGAGGATGACTTATGACAAGGAGAACACCCCAATTACTTTTGGTGATGGTTTCCGACTCAAAGGAGGTTTAAATTCTTTTTACATTTTGAATTTGAGTATAGAAAAAGCTGTACTATCCAGGGGGACTTAATGACTACTGTCAAAGTGTGAACTAAGTGCTCATATCTTCACTAGTTCATCCTCACACCCTACCATAACAAACATCGAAACAGTTTGCAAACCTTGCTGTTATGGGCAGGGCGATAGTGCCACCCATAACAGCCGTTGGGCCCCAAGAAGGTATAAATATCTCTAGCCGATCCCCAACGTCTCTCTTCGGCTTTCCAATGTTCAGATCGATTAGAACCCGACAAAAGCTCACTCTCTCTCCCTCCATTGTTGTCTACTCTATCTCCCAAGCTAAGTTTTGATTTTCACCATCTAAACTTGAGAGAAATTGCAACAAACTTCGATTGGAGGGTAGATCCGGTGATTCTCAAAGTTTGAGAGCACTTGGTTCACGTTTGGCCGGCGTCCTTGAGTTTGTTACTCTTGGAGCTTTGCTCCTAGCCGGCTAGGCGTCACCCTTGAGCTTGCCAACACTTGTGGCAGCCAATGGAGGTTTGTAACCATCATCTCATATAGTGGAAACTCTCAAATCGAGGGTTAAGTCTCTTGATTTGAGAAGAGAGAAAGAGCCAACCTAAATGGTGAGCTCGTCTTTAAGTGGATACCACAACAACGTGGAGTAGGGACATCCGAACCATGGGATAAATCTTATGTCTTCGTGTGCTTACTTGGTTTACTTATTATATCTTGTTGTTGTTGAGGTTGAACTAGGGTTGGTGCCCGATCTACTTGTGCTGCAGGTTCTTCAGGGAGTTGTATACCTTTCTGTAATTCTAACACTTGCAGAAACTTGGGAAAGTTAGTTGCTAGGCTTATCTCTTGATAGATTATGAACTGTGGCCTAACCCACTGCGTGAGGCCGGCAGTGCCGCCCTCAACAGTGTAACCTGCTGATTTGTGTTGAAGAATTTTTGACAGGCCCATTCACCCCCCTCTGGACCTTCTTGGCTTACCTAGAGATCCTTCAAGTATATATATTAAAAATGCAGAACGATTTACAGTTTAAAATAAAGGGAGTTGAACCTTAATTTTTTTCAATTGTAAGACAAAATATTTACTTGTAACAGAACCGACCAATTATACGAAATTAAGAAAGAAAATCACCCGCCGGAGCAGATAATTTAGCAAATTTAAGCCCGTATAACCCAGTAGTCCGTGAAATCTCGAGGGATTTCAAACTTTTTCAAGCTTACAACCAAGACCGTACATGATTCAGTAACCACAATCCACATGTTATATCAAGTTTGCAAATACATCGGAGTGCAACATAAACTTAGTGCAAAACCCACTTCAAAATAGAAGTAGCGGAAGCGAAATAGCTTGAAACCACCTTTTACACACACTTAGTTGAATTACAGTGCCAACGCATAGTCATGTCCAACAACAGCAAATAGATACGATATAAGAAGGGACCATGCCCATGGTCCACTCACCACCCAAAGTGGGAGGGAAGCCCAACTTGTCACCACAGTAGTATGCCTTACTACCTGTAACAGGTGGGAACAAAACCCTGAGTACTGGAATGTACTCAGCTAGACTTACCCATCATAAACCAGAAATAAAATTGACACCAAGGAGTATGCAAGGCTTTATAAGTGGACTGGCTTGACTTGCTTTGCGAAAAAGCATAAGTTATTATATATGAACCATTTTAAGTTTATTAACAGCAGGTTACCTTTATAGCCTGATTAAGCTAAGTTAGCACCTGTACTAATGGCAATTACTTGATTAATCATTAAGCAATCAATAGTACCCATAACAGGTTTGGCATTTTCCAACATCATCCATATAACCATCCTTCTTTCCATAGTAACATTACTACGATGACGTAGCTCAAGTCAAGTGCTCCCTATCTAGTGAGCGATGGCGATTCGAATCGATTATTAACCAGCTGGTGATTTATTCCTCACACAAACTACACTCACCGATCAAGTGAGCTACAGGTCACCGAACTAACTATTCAGGTAAAGTCTCGAGTTTGCCAGGAACCACATGTACACAGGGGCCGCCCGATTGCCAGGACGCACCTTGGACTCACCATCGCGCCCCTGTGTCCTACCACTCTTGTGCCAGTACAATGCGTTGCGGGCAATCTACTCGGCCTGAATAATTTTCTGGCTTCGCGGTCGAAAGGTATTTTATTCGGCCAGCTAAATGTGAGGCATGCGTTCAACATGACAAGAGGCCCGCCAACGGTATGGTCCTTAGTCAACTAAGGCGGGGATAAATAGGCACCCAAGACCTCCATGCCTTATGCTTTTCTATCGCCGTCCCGCCTGGTCTCTACTAATCCATCAACACTTGGTTCTTCTCCATGATAACAATTGTAGCCAACCATAACCAAGTATCCACCGATCTCTCGCAGGTGACAGGAAATCACCCGACTTCTACCGGTCTAGGTAGGGCTAAGCATATAGATTCGATCCTGAATCTACATAGGGTTCTAGGTGTATTTACTGGACAAGGAGTGATATATATGCAGCAAGGGTTTCACCCAACTCCTACACTTAATGCAACAATACATATATAACATATATATACTCAATTGCATTCAAAAGTAGTGGAAGACTTATAATGCTCCGGGGCTTGCCTGGGATCTGACACCTAGTCAAGTCTGTTAGTTGCGCCGTCTTGCCGACACCTCCGATCCTAGCATGTGTCCAGTCCTTCCATCTTCGGGATGGTCCACCAACACCGTCTTCGGGTTCGATTCCACACCACGTGCTTCTCATGCACCTCGCGTACCTAAATGAGATGCGATAATGCAGATGTATGAATGCATGGAAGTACGATAAACGTACATGATGATAAGGAGTGCACTTGAAAGGACTTGCATATGACATGATGACGTGAATGCGAGCATACATACAAACATAACCACATTCAGGTGATAAGCAAATTAACCCTATTGGACCGAGTAGTTGCGTATCTCTTCTCTAGTACTTATAGCACATATTCATCATGATCAAGTAACATAAGACAAGCAACTTATCACACGTAGCAACATCATGTTTCTCTAAACATTCGTACACACGCATCAAAGAGCTACCTGCGTTCATTCATAAGCAAGCATGCATGCATACATACTAACAAGGTATACCTAACGACACAAGGCAAGTCTACCCTATGCATATAACATACACATAAACACATACCACAAGTACGACTAATACACTAAGACATGCCAGCAGGTTATTAGTGCTTCAAGGATACACCAAAGCAACATGTATTCGCTAAGCAAGGCAATTATACTCACATATGGTAAAGCAACTTATTACTTGTACTAACATCATGTTTCACTTGGACTAAACATTTTGTAGCAAGCATCACAGAGCTACATGCACTCACAAGCAAAACATGCATGCTCATTAGTAAGGTATACATACCTACACCATTCAAGTTTGTACCCACATATGCCTGCACACATGAATGACCACATGACATTTCAAGTTGAACCAGGCCAGACACACCAACAGGTTACTCATGACACAAAAGTACATAAAAGTGCCATGAAGCATTTACATCACATGTAACAATTCATTTTAATTACATTTATTGAAATGCATAGAACTAGGCCACATATTTCCAGAGCTCCTAAAATTCTATAAAAATTACAGCAAGTTAAACATGCTCTCTGGACCCTACCATAAAAATACCATGCCAAAATGATAAGCATATTGACCTACACAAAAATGACAAATAGCAGGGCAGAGCACGCATGAAAATACTTTGTACTACGAAAAGTGTCAAACCATAGATTTACTATTTTTATTAGCTACTTCATAGCACAGGAGCAGTCCAAAATTTTTCTCAAGATTTATCTATGCATATTTTATTTACTAAAAATGACACAAGAATCAGCATTAAAGCAATTTAAATAATAAGTATAAATTATTCTAGAATAACAACACTTCAAAACTTTACCACAGATTCTACGCCTCAATATCTATCAAGCAAATCAAGTCTCACATTTTTCTTACCCTTATTCTATTTACTGCACATTTCTAAAGATCATAAGCATTTAACACATTAAATAAAACTCTATATAAAAGTATCACAAAAATGCTATTTCACATTTTAACAGATAGATCTATTCACTAGAAACACAACAAAACTTGTTTCACCTCATTTAGAGACCCACAGCTCCAGATATAAATTATACAATCATTTCTTCTTTTTCTGAAATTCATTTTCCAAAATCAATTAAATCCGAAATGCTACATGCACCCTGATCTGGTGCACCACAGACACTGGCAGCTGGGTCCCAGGTCTAGCCGGGCCCCACCCGTCAGCCTCATAGAGGCAGGGGAGGCGCTCCGCCGGCCGAATCTCGCCGGCGGTGAGCCCTTCGGCGGTGCTGACCCCATCTCTAGCTTCCTTTCATCGAGGCGAACCCACCCAGCTAGGATACGGCGGCCATGGCAGGCTTGAGTTGTAGTGGTGATGGCCGGCGGTGGGCGGCTGGTCCCGGTGAGCCTGGCGCTCCCGGCCATGGCGGGGCCTGGTGAGTGGCGCAGGGGCATCACGAGGCCGTGGGGGAGGTGGTGCGCGCGCCTGTGAGGGAGGAGGAGGAGCGGAGCGTTGTGACCCTGGTGACCGTGGCGGCGGCCGTCACCGGGGAAGAAAGGAGGCGCGCCGACTGGCGCCGCACCTTGGCGATAGCTGTTGCAAAGCGGCTCATGGGATGGTGCAGAGCAAGGCGGAGTGGTGGGCGAGGCCAATTGAGAAATGGCACGGCGGTGGCGGAGTATGGCGCCGATAGCGCTGCAGCGGGCGAGGCGTGCTCTGGTGCGGAGACGAGCGAGGCGAGAGCAGTGCAGAGTGAAGGAAAGCAAGGGAGGAGGCAAGCGCGAGGCATGGGCGCGAATGGGCAGGGGGCGCACCCGAACGCACCCCAGCCAGGTGATGGTGCCGGTCGGAGCGGCCGCACCGCCCTCGTCGGCCGGTCGGCGGCGGCCATGCGGCGCTCGCGTGCTGGCTGTAACGGATCAACGTAATTATACGAGATTAAGAAAATCTTCCACCGAGGTGAATAATTTATCAAACTTAAACCTGTATAACCCGAGATTCCGTGAAATCACGAGGGATTTCAAACCAACAAACATACAACCAAGATCGTACTGATTTAGCAGCCACAGTTCACATGATACATAGAGTTCACAATAAAAGTGGAATACATCGGAGTTCGGAATAAAAGTTATTACAACATAGTTCCAGATAACAAAGCGGAAGCAAGCAGTTTTAAACGCACACACTTAGTTCAAATACAGTGCCAATAGATAGTCATGGTCCACAAAAGCATTAGATAAGACGAACAGAGTGACCATTGCCCAAGGTCCTAGTTGTCGCTCATCGCCGGATACACACAGTTGGAGCAGTACCCATAGTACATCTGACCATCTGCAACAACAATGGGAACAACGCCCTGAGTACGAGAATATACTCAGCTAGACTTACCCGTCAAAAACCAGAAATAGAGGACACCAAGGATCATGCAAGGCTTTATATATTGGGCTGGCTTGACTCATTTGCGAAAAGCATAAGTTGTTATGAAATACTATACTAGTACTTTTTGCATCACTTTTAGTATAACTTATTCAAGCTAGGTAAGCACCTATTGCTAAAACAATCACTTGATTCATCATTAACAATCTAGATTACCCTATCAGGTTTAGCATTTCCAACGTCATTCACTTAACCATCAGTGTTCCATTAACGTTACTACGATGCCATAGCTCGAGTCAAGTGCTCACTAACCGGGAGCGACGGCGATTCAAATCGAATTCCTATTCAGCTGGAGATTTATTCCTCACACAAACCATGCTTCCCCGTCAGGGTCGCGTAGATCACCAATGACACTTTCCAAGAAGCCGCGGGATAACAATCATGGATCGCACTACCCAGGGACCGCCCGACTGCCAGGACGCACCTTGGACTCACTCTTCGCGTCCCCGTTACACCCCCTTCTGCACCAATCTACCAACCCGAGTTTATCCCGGCTCGAAATAGTGTCACTAGCTTCGCGGTTGAAAGGTACTTTATTCGGCCACCTAAATGTGAGGCATGCGTTCAACATGACAAGAGGGACGAGCAACGATCGGTCCTTAATCGACACAGACGGAATCACTATAGTCCAAAACCCTATAAGACTCCGCCCGGTCTCCGTTTATCCACCAACACTTGGTTACTTTCCATGATCACAAAGATAGCTAACCATAACCAGGTATCCACCTATAGCTCGCAGGTGACAGGAAATCACCCGACTTCTACCGGTCTAAGCACGGCTAAGCAATTTACTCGATCCTGACCTAACAAGGTAAAAGGTAATCCAGTGGACAAGGGTAGTAATACAACAACGGTTTCACTCAACTCCTATAACCTAATGCAACAGTATATATAACTATAACTCATGTAGTAAAGAATCGCTTTTATAAAGTAGGAGACTTAAAATGCTCCGGGGCTTGCCTCTTTCGAACGAGCTAGGATGGTGGTCGACGCACTCTGGCAACTCCTCGCCTGGCTCTTCTTCCTCGGGCACCTCCTGTGCCTGGGGCTCCTGCTGGTCGGTCCAAGCTTGCTCCTCCGGTACTGCTACCTGCGACTCCTCCTGCGATCCTGTATGATGCAAGTGCATAAGCAAACATGTGAAGGATGCATCGGATTAAGGTGGAATGCTTTGATGACATGACATGCAGATGAGCACATGGAACGAGCAGTTTGGATAAAATTACATCTTCTACAAGGTAGTCCACGTCATCCAAGAACATGTACCTTATTCCTCTACTAGTTAGCACATCATCTACACATACACGTGAACCTAAGTTACCAAATCTCACCAACCTAACTCATCCAACAACATCAGCAAGACATATTGATGCTTCAAAGATACACCAAACATAATCTATTACTCTTAATTTCTCATAAAGAATAATCTTTTATTCCCTATTTAACTAGGGTTACACAACAACACCTATTTCTAGTGTAGATAAAAATCTACAAAAATTACAGTAGCTTACTCTTACCCTAACTAACCTACTACTAAATTTTCATGAGAATTGCATATGTTAAACTGCATGTACAAAATAAACAAGTTATAGCCTAAATATGAGCATGAAATTATTTTGTACTAGAAAAAGTATCAAACAACAGATTTCACATTTTTCCTATGTTACTTACAGTAAACTAACATACTACAAAAATTATCACATGTATGTTCTATACAAATTTAGTGCTCTACTAAAAATAACAAAGATTATCAATTAAAAGCATTTGAACTACACTTCAAAAATTTCTCACAGAACATGCTTCACTAGTATTTTTCCTAGAAAGTACATCACTAATAAAGATTAATGCAACAAGAATCACATTTTTCCCCTCATTATTTTATTTACTACATATTTCCTAAGATATTGGCATTTATAGCAATTAAATAAATTTGCACAGCAAAGTGTCACAAAATTAACATGAAATATTTTTAAACTGTAGATCTATTCAAGAGGAACATTTCAAACTTTGTTTCATAATTTTTGGAGCTGTAAATCTTGAGATATGATTTTTCAAAGCTATTTTATAAATTCTGAGAAATCATTTTCCATAATTCTTTTAAAAATCTGCCGGTGAAAACGCTGGATGCACCCGGTGCAGTGCACCCACACGCGCTGACACGCGGGACCCATGGGTCAACGGGCCCACTTGCCAGCCGGAGCAGCGCGGGGGAGGCGCTGACCGGTGGCAAACTCGCCGCCGGTGAGGTCTCCGGCGACGGGGAGGGCACCAACGTGCTCCCCGCACCGAGGCGCACCCAGCGCACCAACTCCGAGCGGCGCGGGAGCTCCGGAGGAGGCTCGCCGGCGGAGATGGCGGCACGGCGGTGGCGGAGCTTCGGGAGCCGGCGATGGCGCGGCGAGGCGCGGCTGCTGCTGGCGAGCGGCTGTGGAGCGAGAGGAGGGAATGGAGGGAGCAGCCGAGGCGGACGAGCGCGCGGAGGGGGGTAAGCGGGCGCGGGGCTGCGGGGGCCACAGGGGCGCGTGTCGCGCGGCGTCGCCGCCGTTCGGCCACGCGGCGGACGAGCGTGCAGAGGGGGGGTAAGCGGGCGCGCGCGCGGGAGGACGCCGGCGCGGGGCTGCGGGCTGGGCTGCCAGCGCCGCTGGGCCGAAAAGGAGGCCGCGGCCCACGAAGGCGAAAACCGATTTTTCTTTTATAAAATATTTCCAGATTTTCCTTATTTGTTTCAAAATTGAATTTGAAGATGAAAAAGAGGTTTTCAGAACTTTGGCCCAAAATAAAAGTTGTTCAAAATTTTATTCTCTACAACTTTCATGTAGGGCATTTTTCAAAATTCTCAATAGATTTTGAATTTGGGATTTAAAGCTAAATTATTAAACAAAAATTCATTTGTTTAGAATATTTTTAAAGCAAAATTTGAAGTAAATTTGAATTCAAGAATTGCTCCAAAAATCATGTTAATTTATTCTAGATTATTTAAAATTGCTATTACCGAAGAGTATACCACCTTTTTGCACTTACATTCAAAGTTAGGGTTCTAAATATTTGCTTTTCAAGTTCAAATTTAAAAGGGCTATATTTCATGCAATGCTAGTCATGAAATGATGTTGAATGCTTTATGCTTTGGGATGCTAATGCATGCTTAACACCCAGGGGTGTTACACTGGGCGAGGCGGGGAGCGGGAGCGGGAGGCGGGGTAGGCTTGGGCCGGCTTCTGGAGTGGGCCGGGAAACAATGCGCACGGCCCAGTTAAGGTAAACTCCCCTTTTTTTCTTTTAAAAACGAAAATAACATTGTATTTTTTCTTGTGAGCACATTTTAAACATGTTAGAGACATTTTCATGAGTTGACCCAAAAACCACTTTTGTTCCTTAATAAATTATCTACAACTTTGGTTTAGAATGCATCAACAGAAAACTAATGTGACATGCTTTTCATAAATGGTCAAACCAAAACACTCCACGGTCAACATTGAGTCAACTAATACTTAGAAGCCTAATTAGCCAAAGTCATTAACATGAACATGGTGTCCTTTTATGCCCTAAACATGAATCAAGTATTGTTATACTCATAGCTGCCCATTTGCATTATTAAAACTACAAAAGTCCAATCATATATCATATGAAACACCACATTTGTACTACTGAAACATTTCAACTCTAAACTTGAAACATTGTGTTGCAAAGGTTATAAATGCAATGTTTCACTTATTTCATTTTGCACCCTAAACATGTATAGGTGAATTTAGTGACCAACAAAGCATCCACTTATATTAACCAAGCATAATTATAAAACATACACATCATGCAACATAAGATAACAAGCATTGTTTCATTAACACATGTCACACGTTTCAGATGTTTTGAATGCATGTTTCAAGTGTTTCTGGTGTTAATGCTCATGTATAAATAAATTATGCTTATGCCCATGAAATGCAAGTGCAAAAATGCATGCTTAACACTGGGGTGTTACATTACTCGTGATATATCATAAATGTAATCTATATCTATTTGTATATCTATATGGATCGAAATCCAAATAGAAATGGATAATAATAGAAATTACCCTAATATAAAAACCACAGAGTTTATAGGCTCTTTTGTTTTTCTTACCGAGTTTCAATTTTATTTTTCATGGATCTAAACACAAAACACCAGTTCTATTTTTTCACGTTGGTTTTCTATCCATCGAGTCGTGGTACCATGTCAATCCAATTTTCTTTTTTTCTTTCCTTTTTTCTTGCACATGTGGTTTTTTTGTTCTTTTTCACAATTAGTTTTCCTTTTCTTTGCATCTTTTTTTCCATGTTATGTTTTCCTGAAAAAGGAGCGATAGGAGTGAAGAAGGATGAAAGTAAACGACTTAATAAGAAGTCTAAGAGTAGGATTTGACTTGCTGGCAAAATAAAATATGAATAGAAAATATGTATTCCTTTAATGAGAATGATATTTTTCATGAGTAATAACTATTTATATGTATATAGCGTATTACAATGCATTGAAATTTAAATAGTTTTTTAATTCACTTTACCATGTGCATGTATCTTTTCCTGCCATTGTTTTAGTAATTCCTTGCTGAAAAATGATGCTTCTCCTAATGATGTGTTTTTCAGTTACGTATTTTATATTGGAGTCAAAGAATCGGTATTATCATGTAGACCTTGAATGAATAAGTGCTTAAATTTTTGTTTTGTCTCATTGGTCGCCTCTCTTGGTTTTTGTTTTATATCTGTTGCAAGGAGCCGTGTCATATGAAGATTCGTATTGGAATTTTGCTTATTTTTTTGGAAAAGGAATTGTCCATAAAAAATATAGTATGTTTTGTTTACGATATGAATCAGTTGAAGAATAGAAAACTCTAATTAGTTGGCTGCTGGTCGTAACTCCTACGCAGAAATCAATACGTTTCGAAATCAAACTCCATATCGCGCCAGATAAAAGCTATTTTAACTCGTATGAGCATGAGATATATATAAGTCCAGACGGAAGAAACTCTTCATTATCCGGCAGTTAGAAAGAGACAGACAAAAAAATGGACGAACCAAAAAAATAGGCTGGAATTTTGCCTCTTTATTAGGTATATAGATTAGATTGAGCATGCAATGTACTATTATAATAAACTTATTTGGAAATACAAAAGTTGATAGTATTTTCTATATTCATAGTTAAACTTAAGAGAATTTGACTCATTGACTACGAAGGTAACCACAAGGAGTAACCAGAAAACCATAGCCAACTTGATTAACTAATGCCACTAAATGCTATCTCTCAAAGCAAACACACTATATCACTTCGATCTCACGACAAATACAATCTCTACCAAGCAAATATGAGTGGAGATGATTGTTGCGCTCTAGTGGGTGTGTTAGTTAGTATGGGAGTCTAAGAGTTCTGACTAGATATGAGGCTTTGAGCTCTCGACACTTCACACAGAATATGTGGTGACATAGGGCATGAGCATGAACCAGGATAAACTCTCTATGTCTCAGAGTGTTAGAACATCAGATCCCACACATGGCTCATCAACATTCTAATTACTAGCTGTTGTAAGCAAACCCACAACAATGAGAAAGATCACGAAAACTCGCTAAGGAAAAAAGTACATCTAGTGTCTTTAGGACAAATCATGACCTTCGAGGTCATATTGTTTTGAGTTCTCTAGAATACTAATCAAGTGCTAGTGTACTAGGGAAGTCCCCCCCAAACCTTGCAAAATTTGCCCTGCAATGCCATGCTTTCTACATGAATCATATGCACCTAGATCCTACAAAGGAAACAAAAATATCCATAACAATATAAGGACCATTGCGCAGGCCTCCAACCAAGGCCCTCTGTTGGCGTTTAGACGCTAACATTGTAGCATTTTTTCAAAAAGAAGAAGAAGAAATGACTCCATAAATCATAAAAATATTTTTTCAAATAAAAATATCAAAATATTTTTACAACAAAAAAATGCAATTTAAAATCCTAATTGTAGTTCAATCTTAGAAAAATCATAGAAATTTTGTTTTACTAAAAAATTATGAACTAGTTTTAGTTTTTTTCTCTAAAATCATGCTCTATTTTATGGTGTCTTGCTTGAAATTGTTTGAATCTTGATGGACTATTTTGTTGTTTATTTGCTAGTAGAAGCTATCGTTATCTATTAATCAGTATTTATCGTTTGGACTATAAATAAGTGCCGATGGAGCATCATTAGGACCATAGTGGATGTTGGTCTCCTGCCTTGGATAAGTTTTCAAAGTACCTATGTTAGTATTTGTGGCTACAAACCTGCATGTACCCTGTCACACATATACATACATGCACCCTTCGTTTAATAATATATTCAAGGGAGGAACCGGAGGAAATTCGGTGTGAGTTGTTGACATCAACCTTTCGCTTCTCGGCAATTAAGTTTTAATACAATGAATTATGGAGCGTAATGGGATAAGAAAATCTAGATGGGAGCACACATGACATGATATTTGTATAAATAAGATCAAGTGTCATGAACACGATTGAGTGACATTTTTGTTCATACTAAATAGTATTAAGTACGAAATGATGGTATGACACACTTGTGTTTTCATCTAAGTCACTTCAGCATCAGTGTAGACTAATTGTAAAAGATGACGAGAGCATTTAATCTAGGCACCATGAGATAGAGAATGAATTTAGGAAAAAACTATGAAACTAGTTTCATAGTTTTATGAGCTAAATCAAAGTTTATATGATTTATTAAGATTAACTGAATACTTTTTTGAAAAGTATTTACAAATATCTTTTTTGAAAATATTGTATAGCCCGATTTACCCCCTAAACTATGAGCGGAGTTTGATTTACCCCTTTTAACTAACTTAACGTTATATAGGATGGACTGTCATCAAACCCATCTAGGATGCAAAACAAACAAAAAATTTAAAATTGTTTCAAAAAATAAAAAGTTTAGGGAGGTAAAAAAACCGTCTTGTAGATGAGCAAGGCAAATCGAACGACTGTAAAAATTGATGGGATCAAAAGATGAAAAGACTTTTTCCGAAAGAAAATTGGTTTTTTTTAGAAATGAAAGAAAATTGTGTGGGGGGCATCTGGGCATGGCTTCATTTTGTCAAGCCCATTGTCCCAGCCCAACCCGACGGCCTACATGTACACTACACCGAAGCCCCAGAGGAAAAGCCCATTGCCCAAAGAAAAAAAAAGCCCATTCTCACACCACAGGGCATAAGGTCCACAGCGGTCCAAGCTCCACTGCTTACCACTATTACACACTGCCCTCGCACATCTCGATCTCGTCGTCGGCTCCCCCGGTGGCATGCTCCGCTTCCGCTAGATCCGATCTATCTATGGATCCCCGCCGTCTCCCCATCCTCCTCTCCCTCCTGCTCGCCTTCTTCTCCGCCGTTGCCGCCTCTGACGAGATCCACGGATGCGGCGGCTTTGTCGAGGTCGGCGTTCCTCATGTTGCTCGATCTCCGTCTGCAGTGTGTTTCACTTTGGTTAGGTGTGGCTTGTTACACTGATGCGACTTGGGGTTTTTTGGTGGTTTCAGGCGAGCTCTGGCTTGGCCAAGTCGAGGAAGGCGTCGGATTCCAAGCTCGATTACTCCGACATCACGGTATGCCGTCCGCTCCCGCCCTCGTCAGTTTTTATATCTTGGGACTGTCTTATCCCATCACGTAAACTTGAAGCTTTGTAGTTGCACTCAGCTAGCTGTCCTTGCCTATCGAGCTTTGGATGGTATTTTTATGCATGGTGATTCGGGTAGTCTAAACATACATTTGCTTGAGGTCGTTCACTTGAACCTCAGGGAGAGCTGACCACGTTGTGGTTGCATGATGCTGAGTTGCCGCCGCTGCTCAAACAGCTATCTTACTTTTGGATTGCCTGTTGTTCCGTGGTATTCCGATCACTGTCATATGGGTTTGCCTGGTTGGGTTTAGCGAGTCTACATTCTATCCAGACCATTTAGAATTACAATTAGGGCACAAAATGTTGCCCTGCTAGTGTTTTGAGGACTGAAACCATGCTTGTACATAGTAATTTCTTGTTTCTGGTAACTTTGGTGATTGCTGGACACCAATTATGCTGGGGGTGATTTGAATGCTCAGACTCAAAATCCAATTAGGCATAGGACAGATGAACTTTGTGTTAGTTTCATGTATTTGGTGGTTCATGATGGTCAGAATGCTGTAAATGTTTGAAATTCATTTGACGGCTGCTGTAATTTTCTTGAGGTTCACTTTAAGATTAATAGTTGGTGTGTACTCCATAGTCACTTGAATGATTCTCTTAAGAGTTTATACTACTACTAGTTAAGTACTCCATGATTTTCTCTGTGCTATCAGAATTGATATTCTCACCAAGCAATGAATTACCCCATTTTTTCAACTCCTATAAAGGTGTATGCAGTATGTCTCACCAGGCTGTTGTTGACCCCGTTTTTATTCACTCCTAAGAGTGTGCAGTATGCTGCAGATGGATATTTTCATCTCTCGTATAGTGACATATGCAAACTGTAGTCTGTAGAGATTAATATACTTTTAAGACCTGACTATTATTGTAGGGTTGCTCTATTTGTGTCTGTGCATATTCCGTTAATCATGCTTGTGCTTGGGCCTTGGTGCTTATGCTTTTATGTTTATTTATGATTTGCACTAAACCTCGAACTGATTCCTCTCTTAACTTTCTGTATCAGGTTGAGGTCTGCACTGTTGATGGTTTGGTTAAAGAAAGCACACAGTGTGCTCCTAATGGCTACTATTTTATCCCAGTCTATGATAAGGTATCTTTGTGTTTTTTATTTGCTTTAGTTCTGGATTGTCTTTTATGTGTTCTTATTTTATTTACATATACATATATCATAATTTTGATATTCTCTCCCATTGTCACTAAAATAAATTTTATCTCTGCTATTTATGCTTGTCGCTTCTGTCACCACAGGGTTCGTTCATGGTCAGAGTTAAGGGGCCCAAGGGATGGTCATGGAAGCCTGAAACTGTAAAATAATTCCTTGACTGAATCTTTCCTTCATTTCCCTTGTTATCTTTGTCTTTACTAAGCACTAAGCGCATTTGTTCTTTTGTTGGATGACATGTTCACCTAACACTTCAGGTTCCTGTCACCGTTGATCACAATGGGTGCAATGGAAATGAGGATATAAATTTCCAATTCACTGGGTGTGTTCCTTTAGCCGTTTAGTTTATTTTTTGTGTGAACAAGAATCACATTGAAACTTCAACTGTTAATGCATGCATAATTGCATACACCATGCAGGTTTATGATATCCGGTAAAGTAGTGGGAGCTGTTGGTGGCAAGAGCTGCTCAAAAGGGGGAGGACCTGCCGGTGTGAAAGTTGAGCTGATGACAGATTCTGATGAGTTGATTGCATCTGCTTCGACGTCATCATCAGGAGAATATTCATTTACAAACATAATTCCAGGTTTTTCCTTAGTGTCCTTACTATACACGTAAAATTGGTATGTATATGTCATGCAGTTGTTAGGTAGTTCTAGTTCTACCTAACAAAAAAAAGTTATATATGATATGATTCCATTTTTAGCCACTAATGTGATATTTTTGTTTACAAATTCTACCATAAATACTGAGAATGAGTAATTTACTTATTTTGCAATAGCATTTTTGTTACTTTGAAAGTGTGAAATTTGGAATCTGCTTTGATTTGAATTTGACTGAATTCTTACTTTTCCACTAGAAAGTAGGGAGATAATCCTTTCATGACCTGCTCGCCATGTTTCAAATGCCCAAAATATGACCCCTATGCTCAGCACCTCATACAATCATGGACCATCTAACTTGTTTGTGGTCCAGTCTCCCCTCTCCACGTCCAGCACCTTGGACCACCACATCCCATCAGCCTCTTTATCACCACAGACCATTGGTTTAGTAATATGAGAATGCTGAGTGGGTTATAATTTATTTTCTAATTATTTCTTGATTTCATGTTATGTGCCTCTGCATTATTAGTGTCCTTAGACTAATATTGTAAAAAACAGTTTTCCCCCCACAAAGCCATTGTGTTCTCTCCTTATGTTTATGCTCCTTTTCCAGGGCGTTACAGATTACGTGCTTCTCATCCTGATTATGAAATTGAGCTGAGGGGCTCACCAGAGGTTAAGATCATGCATGCTTTCCATTGGACGGGATGTTGTTACAATGATCTTATTGTCTTACACAGTCCATTTTATTACGTACAGGTTGACTTGCGATTTGGAAATGTCGTGGCAGATGATGTCTTCTTTGTATCTGGATATGACATTTATGGCACTGTGGTTGCACAGGTTGGAAACTGAATGGTTCTTTTATTGATAATAACTAACACTACAACCACATGATTGCATGTCTGTTTTAAATTTTGATTTGCATTGTTTAGCAAATGCAAATTCTAATGTTGAACGTGTTCTATGCATTTTCTTTGCCAGGGAAATCCGATAGTGGGAGTCCACCTATATTTGTATTCAAATGATTTAACGGAGGTCCCTTGCCCACAAGGTTTCAGTGATGCACCCAGGGAAGGTGCTCTTTGCCATGCAATATCTGGTGCTGATGGGAAGTTCACGTTTAGATCACTACCTTGTGGTAAGTTGATAATTTATTGAACTAATAAAATGTCACCTTAGTGCAATGGAATCGTTATGTCAAATTTTTTCATTATAGTTGTTCAGGATTTCCTGTTGGCAATTGACACATGTACATTGGATGTCTTAAAGTGCATCAATACATGAAGTATCATTTTAAATACCTCTGCTCATCTAACTATAAAGTAACAAATAGCCAGCTATAGCTGTTTTATACAGTGTACCACTATTTGTACTCATGTTGAATTTAGCTCTTTTAGCCCGGTATAGCCTAGTTTTAGCCCTAGGAGAACCCCTACCGCTAAATGCGTATAGCCCGCTATTTTAAACAAACCAATTACCAAATATACCACAAAACTGATTCCTTGTATTCATGCAGCACCAATGGTAAACACTTTAATTGTTTGGTCCTGTTCATTGGGAATCCTGTTCTGCTCTTTCTGGGTCCCTAACTCCCTATATGACGTTACTTGTTTACTGTTTTCTGTTATATGCAGGTAGCTATGAGCTGTTGCCATACTACAAGGGGGAGAACACCGTCTTTGATATTTCACCATCTTCACTTCCTGTTTCTGTTGAGCATAGTCATTTGACCATTCCCCAAAAATTCCAGGTACTGCCTGAAATTGATTCACATCTTATAGTTTCAGGTATAGAAGTTTCAGTGAAAGTAGTTTGCCTCAGGATGATGAAAAATAAATATCTATTTTCATTCGAGGAAAAAATTATTTGGATTTAAGCACCTGTTGGATAAGCCTTTATGCATTCAGAATAAAAGGTAGTAGAAATGACACATGGTTATACAAATAGAGAAGTATACATGATTCTATTAGTCAAACCTGTCGCAAGGTTGGCTGGGCATAAGTGTTTGTATTGTATGACAGTTGTAGGCTCTCTTTTTTCCGATTTAACTGATTGATATTCATCCATATGCTCTATTTTTGTTTGTCTTCCTCCTGGATTGTCCATGATTACTAACTTCTTAAGAATTTCTTGTATAAATTTAATTAGGTTACTGGATTTTCTGTTGGAGGGCGTGTTATTGATGGTTATGGTGCTGGTGTGGAGAGTGCCAATGTTGTAGTTGATGGGCAGTTGAGAGCCATAACAGATAGTCTCGGATACTACAGACTTGATCAGGTATTAGACTGATTTTATTTGACATATAAAAACTATCATATATGTTGATCTTTGAGGTCCATTCTCATGTTAATGTCACCTTCTCTTTGTGCATTCATGCCCACAACTGTTTTCTTTTTTGTTATGATGAACTTACCCTAATCGTTCTATGACTTGGTTTCTTTGTTATTCAATATGGTGTTTGTGGTGCAATCTAGCAATTTGCAAGATGATGATAATATTTAAGCATTACTTATTGATATTTGACAGTGAAAAGTAACATAATTAATTAGCTACAAAAGGGAAGAGAAAATTATGAACTCAGTTTAGTGGGTCAACATACGTCTCATATAGAAGCTGCGAGTTTATATTAGAAACTAGATGTCTTGCATAGATATTAATTGAGATGCCCAAAATTGAAGTGTTTGTATTTTTAATGCTTATGAGCGATACTAATAAGCTAAATTCTACTGCATATTGAAATAGGACAAGACAAGGTAATACCTGGTATATGTTTCGTTAGAGTCTGATTGGTTGCCTGCATTAGAGGCTATCCAGGCTAGTGGGCTGCAAACTTCTGGTGTTTGGTTGCCTGTATAGGGCCTTATACAGGCTTGCACGCTGCTTAAAGCATCATGTGGGCTGCATCCACAAAAACGCAAGTTGTGGGCATACCAGGCTATGCAGGCCGCGCCAGTGCAGCTTCTGCACCTGCATCAGCTTTTGCAGCAATTCGCAAGGGTATCTCTGATACACTCACCTGTGTCGCCCTCGCTCGCTCTCGCCAACATTGGCACTCTTCCCAAATTGCTCCGCCCTCGCTCTCGTTCTCTTTTGGTCCCTGTGTCTCCTCTGTCGCCGTTGTTCAATTCATTGCTGGAGACGCAGAATCTCACTACCAGCTGCCACCAAATTGATTGTCCATCCTAGTCACGTTCTCTTCCCTCAGTATTTTCATCTCAAATCACTTCCAATAGCTGCTGAATTGTAACTCTAGTAGTGCGAGAGATGGTGCAAAGGAACCATCTCGTTCGAGCTGTGAGTACGGCAGCGGTGTTGGACCTCAACAATCTTGGTAGTGGTTTGCTGGTCCTTGATGACCTTTGCCATGGGGTCCTCCTCACGTCACCTCCCTCACCTTTGCTCAATTTAGCATCTGCTCTCCTCATGATGTGCCATAGCCCACATGCTCTGCAAGGTATTCTTGATTTGTTTGTCACTGAAGATGAGAGGAGTACACTTGTTAAGAGTAAAATGGAAGTGCAAAATCAGAGTTTTTTTTTCAGGTTATGAGAACTTAGTCTGAACCTTGAATGTACAGACTACTGTGCTGCTTGTTGATAGTTGTCAAAGGTGCTCATATGTTGCGGTGCCGGCACTTGGGCGGGCACGGATGTGCGCGCAACGGCAATTGCTGCGCCGCGGGCGGGGCACCAGGCGCTGCCAGTGCCTGGTGGGGAGTCGCAGGCGGCATCGCCGTGGTGGAGCAGCGGCTGCTGGCTCACGCTGCTCACGTGGAGGAGCGGCGTACAGGCGGGAGAGCAGAGGAGCGGCGGCGCGCATGCCGAGGAGCATAGCGGGGGCGCGCAGGTGGAGGAGAGCAGAGGAGCGGCGGCGCACAGGTGGAGGAGCAGAGGAGCGGCAGCGCGGCCTCGTGAGAGCGAGGACCGCCAACGGTGGTGGCTCCTGAGTGCCTGTTAGGGCATCGTTGGGTGTTATAATGTTTAGATGGGCTAGTGGGCTTCCTCTCTTGATGGGCCGAGTGGGCTGTTATGATACTGCTCTTCCTTTTCTATTAACTCTCACATTTATGCAACTAAATCTCCTGATTTGTAGTTAGTGTGTAAACGTTTAAGCGACGCTTAGAACGCTTAAGCCCGCTGAAGCGCTAAGCGACGGGTCACCGCTCGCTTAGCGCTTAACGCTTTTTTTAACTTTGTCAGGAAGTCGATGTATTGGAAGAATTTTCATACAGTGTAACTTTGTGATTGTTACTTCTGATTATATTTTCTTGTGCTTATTGTTACTTCTCGTAGCTTGATTGTAATTTCAAAGAGATCCCTACTGTATAAACATGTTTCAGTTTTGAGCATAAAAATCTGTTGTTTTAGTCTACGACACACGATTATAAATGTCCCTTGGTTGAAACTTGTTTTTGTGAACTGAAACCTTGGCATCCTGACTTCTTGAGTATTTCTGTAGACGTAAACCTTGGTACTGAACTTCATGAGTATTGATTGGTTTCAAAATCT
The DNA here is from genome assembly GCA_022457205.1 of Saccharum spontaneum. Taxonomy (NCBI): domain Eukaryota; kingdom Viridiplantae; phylum Streptophyta; class Magnoliopsida; order Poales; family Poaceae; genus Saccharum; species Saccharum spontaneum. The sequence goes on along the minus strand of CM039589.1, from coordinate 24,790,597 downwards.
TTGGTTACAGTCAATGCTCAAGGATTCAGATTTTATCATGTGGGCTATTCTAAATCAGTCTGATGCACTTGTGCACCGAGATTGAGCAGAGAATGGATAGTATGGTTATAAAAGTTAAAACTTAAAAGGGCCTTCCTAGGTTGGTAATCTCACCATGAAGCTCAACTTGGTGAACACATGTGGTCCGATCCAAGCAACCAAATACAATCTTTTGCATGCGGCAATGCAGTCCAACCCCTTATGCAACCGACCAAACGTAGGCTCACCTAGTCCAAAGAGCCCTGTGCAACACAACCAAACACCACCATAATGCATACAATTAGCCTGGCTTGGCCTGCATTAGCCCTTATGCAGGCTTAGGCTTGTCCAAGCAACCAAACAGACCCTTAGCTACCTCTTTGTTATTCAGGCACAAGTACCATATACAAATTAGTTCTTTCTGCAATTTACAGAAATAAACAAAGCGATGAGGCCAAAAAAAAGAGAGAGGAAAGAATGGATTACGTGGTAAAAGACAAACCAAACATAGTACCTGATTATTAACCTGTAAAAATAAGTGAACTACCAGATTCATGCACCAAACCATTTCACTCTGATCTTGTTATAAGTAGGAAGGGGTAACAGGTGGAGGCGTACTCGATCTCAAGCAGAGGCTCTGAGCAACCTGATTAAGTGGAATTGAGTCTATTGTTTTCTTGATTACAATGACTCAGACGATACTCTATATAGAGGCAGCTCTACTCCCTGTCTTACAACCTGCTACTTCTCCTATCTGAAATGGACTCTGAACTAACTCTGAGAGAAGCTAAACTGATGCTAACAACTAGGCTTCGGCCACTTGTGGACACCGCTCCCTCCTTGGGACGTGCATATGCCTTGCTGATGAAAGCGTCCACATCACTATTCAAATGGGAAGGGTTCATAATTGTGTTTTCGCCATCACTTGCTCCCTCAAATTCAACTGTTTTATAGTTTGTGCACCGGCTCAGTGCAGCACTTAGATTTAACCCACTATTATCAGGTCCTCAGTTGTAATAAATTGTCATCTGTGCTGCCATTGTGTAGGTTACATCCAAGAAGTATACTATAACTGCTGAGAAGGATCATTATAAGTTCAACTGTTTGGAGAATTTTATGGTAATATTAAGTTTGCTTGGGGGAATCTTATCTTCAGTTAGATCTACAGCTCAAATCCCTCGGGTTTCATGTTTTAACTAAATACATTCTTTTCCATTAGATTTTACCAAATTTGGCCAGTATTGATGATATCAGATCAGTTAGATATGATGTATGTGGTATTGTTCGAACAGTTACTCCGAATTCAAAAGCAATGGTACTGTCTTAATCCTTCCTTTTGTTTTGTTGAGATCACTTCAAAAACTATCCTTACAATTGTGATGGGATGGTAGGTTACTTTAACACATGGACCAGAAAATGTAAAGCCACAGCGGAAATTAGTGGGTGAAAATGGACAATTTTGCTTTGAGGTATGTGTTCTCCCCCTTCTTTTTGCCTCCTTGCAAAAAATATATTATACTATTACCTAGTAATGTGTAAGTCCTTTGAGTCTGGCTAACTTTTCTGTATGAATATATAAGTTATGCATTATGTATTGCAATTTAAACTTGTGTGGTGATCTTAATTTTCAGAGTGGTCCTATCTTCCATGTTATTATGTTTAATTTAACAATAGCAAGGGGTATCTCACACTGACGGGCTGTCAAGACTTGTGTTGATAGGAATATATGAATATATAAAATTCCAGTTTCAATAATTGTTTATATCCTTGTGAATTACTCCCTCCATCCCAAATTATAAGACGTTTGACTTTTTTGACACCAAGTTTGACCACTCGTCTTATTCAAAAATTTGTGCAAAATATCAATTCTTTTATCGTGGCTTGGTATATTAATAAAAGTTCCTCAAGAATAACTTAAATTTGACTATGTTTGCACAAATTTTTTAAATAAGACGAATGGTCAAACTTGGGATCAAAAAAGTCAAACGTCTTATAATTTGGGATGGAGGGAGTATGGTCTTATCTTGGCATGAACCAGTATACGCTACTAATAGCTTCTACACTGAATCTTGATTTAAGCCTTAGATGGCATTATTACTAATTATGCTTTCTTTGTTGCACTTTGCAGGTTCCTGCTGGTGAATACCAGTTATCTGCATTACCTGTAGATTCCGAACGTTCTTCTAGTCTTATGTTTTCACCAGGATCTGTTAGCATAAATGTAAATAGCCCGTTGCTTGATCTGGAATTCTCTCAGGTAACATGAGCATTACTTTACCCCATGTTTTCCTTGGAAATACTGTGTTAGCTTCCATCAAGCTTGATAGATGCATTCTAGGTTGAGATAATATCTGAGAGGATTATATCTCTTTGTTGGCAGTCACAAGTCAATGTTCATGGTAAAGTCTCATGCAAAGAGCAATGCAACCAGAACATTCTGGTCTCACTTGTTAGATTGGCTGGCGGTGTTGAGCAGGAAAAGAAGACAACTACATTGGAGCAAGATAATGTCAGTTTTGTGTTCAAGAAAGTATTTCCTGGAAAATATCGTGTAGAGGTAAGATCTTGTGTGATAATCACTGTAAAAAAAAATTACTCTTTACATGTAGAGTGTCTTTCTAGTCTTTACTATTTTCAATATATTCCTTCTAGGTGAAGAATTCTTTACCCGAGGGCTCAGCTAAGGATGATTGGTGCTGGGACCAAAGTACCTTGAATATAGATGTTGGTACTGATGATGTGAGAGACATTGTGTTTGTACAAAAAGGCTACTGGATTGAGCTAGTTTCAACTCATGATACTAAAGCTTATATTCAGCAGCCAGATTCTTCTAGACTTGATTTGTCGATAAAGGTCCTACCTCACAACTAGAGAAATCTACATTCTTTTTTATCAACGGAACCTTCATTTGACACAATCCTCTTTTCTTCTTGAACAGAAAGGATCTCAAAGGATTTGTGTTGAAACTTCAGGGCAACATGAGATTCATTTAACTAATCCTTGTATTTCCTTTGGGAGTTCGTCTGTTTTGTTTGATACAGCTAATTCGGTGGTAAGTTTTTTTTTCCTACTTTACAAGATATATTCCTGCGAGGTTCTTTTTGGCACCCTAACATTGAAAGTTTATCTTTTAGCCGATTCATATCAGCGCAAAGAAGTATCTTGTAAAAGGTGAAATCCATGTGGACATGAGCTCCCTTCAGGAAAACATTGATTCCAAGGATATAGTCGTGGATGTCTTGAAGAGTGATGGCAGTTTCATAGAAAAGATATCACCTTCACTTGTTCTTGGAAAGGATAATCAAAATGACTTTACTGCCTTTGAGTACTCTATTTGGGCTGACCTTGGGGAGGACTTCATCTTTGTCCCCCATGATTCTAGGTACTGTTCCATTATCCTTTTTGATTATTGTCCTTAACCAGAATTTGTCTCTAATTTTGTTGGCAACTAAAAAATTGTTCTGCCTTGGACCCTTGTTTTACCTTTATTGCAGACTGCTTTATTTTGTTCTTTTTTGAAGATTGCTTTTCTTTGATCAGCAAATAGTCATGTAAATGAATTTATTATCCTGACATGATTTGCATATTTGCAGCACTGGAAGGAACAAGGTCCTATTTTATCCAGCAAGACAGCAGGTGAGTTACAGTGAATAAGTAAACTTCTTTTTATTTGAAACCATTGTTCTAATTATTTTATCATTTAAACTGCAGTATTCAGTGTCTGTGAATGGATGCCAAGATACCGTTCCTCTAATCACTGCAAAAACTGGTCTATACCTTGAAGGATCAGTGTTACCTGCAACTTCTGATGTTGACATCAAGATTCTAGCAGCTGGAAAGAGCAATTATGCCCATCTGAACAAAGGGGATGTAGCAACAGAGACAGAGACAGATTCTGAAGGATCATTTTTTGCAGGTCCTTTGTATGATGACATAGCATATAAAGTTCAAGCTTCAAAGGTTTGTATTACACTTTGAGCATACCTATTTGGAGTAAAAAATATTACTAACATTTATACAAAAAGTACTAACATTTATGAAACTGAATAAGTACCATTGGGTTAATCATGGAATATATTTTCATAGTGTACCTATTTGGAGTAAAAAATATTGATAATATTTTCTATAAACTTGGTAAAAAAATTAAGCAAGTTTGATTCAATCGAAACCCAGAATTGCATCCTTTTTGGGACGGAGGTAGTACAACACAGCGGTGTACTGTTCGTGCAGGAGCATCACTGTCTTTACATTCTGTTTTAGATAATGGAAATAAACTTGCGGCCTCTGCTTCATGAACACATGTGGCCTAGTACATAGTAGAAAGTTGCAGCATTAAGCTGAAAATTCAACCTTTAACCAGTAATTGCAAATGTGGTGTTTTGTTGAATATCCTATCTGATATCATTTTTCACCTTCATGCAGGATGGTTACCATCTCAAGCAAACTGGCCCATACACCTTTTCTTGTCAGAAGCTTGGTCAGATATCAGTGCGGATTTATGGTGAAAATTCAGAGCTTTTACCTTCAGTATTATTATCTTTGAGTGGCGAGGAAGGGTACAGAAATAACTCAATTAGTAGTTCTGGTGGAACTTTCACCTTTGACAACTTATTTCCTGGAAGTTTCTATCTCCGACCACTTCTGAAGGTGCTTTGTTTTTCTGTGCGCTTTTTCAGTCAATCTTCTTTTTTTTATTGATAACACAGTCAATCTTCTTTGTGTTTCCTCTGCTAAATAACACAAAAGGAACTTGCCATAAATGGTTAATTTGGATCTGCAACATTTATCCTCTCAGTGGCCATTCCATGTTTATTTTATGTAGTTTTATTTATGTGATTCACTTCTGACTGAAGTTTCCATCAAGTCTGATATATAATATTTAATGTATGAGTTTTCAAAATTTACAATTTCTTCTAAATATCCCTGATTTGGGTTGAGTTTCAGCTTAGGAGATTCTGTCACCACATAAACTTTTAGTCAGATCATACTTGGACACAGCTGTAGAAATTCGAAATCAGTGCATCCAAGGATTCAGCATAAAATGTGTATCAAGTCTTTGAAAAGTAACTTAAGTTGTAGAATTATATTCAATTTTCTGGAGAGCTGCTAATGGTTTGATATTTCTGCTGTAGGAATATAAATTCAATCCGTCAGCAGTAGCTATTGATCTTAATTCTGGAGAGTCTAGGGAGGCTGAATTTCGTGCAACCAGAGTGGCTTACAGGTTTGCTTCACTGTCTATTTATGCATAAGTATTTTATTCTCTTATGTCTTGCTTTGAATGCAAAGAAACACAGTAGCAGCTTGCAGAAAGTTCGTGTCCTTTCTTAACTACACAGTGAGACATTCTTTAAATTATAATCTCTGTATTTATTATTATATTCCACCATTTATGGATCCATAGGAGGATCAGTTCTAGCTACCCAACAAAGGTTACTACACCCACATTAGTGTCTGACTGATAATGTTGAATTATGGATATCTTGCTTAACCCATCCTGTTATTTAATAGTTTTGTTGTATGGTTCCCACATCATGTGCACACCAAGCTCTTAATGGTCAGTTAGGATAAGGTCCATGCTGGTGCTTGAAAACTATTGCTGTGAATATGCATTACTAAGTCTTAATTGTGGTCGCTGGCCAATCTCATGATACTAACTCTGATGATATTTCAATGTAGTGCCATGGGTTCTGTAACACTATTAACTGGCCACCCAAAGGAGGGTGTTTTTGTTGAAGCAAGATCTGAATCCACAGGTTTTTATGAGGAAGCTACCACAGATTCTTTTGGTAGGTTTCGTCTTAGAGGACTTGTGCCTGGATCAACTTACTCTATAAGAGTGGTTGCAAAAGATAATCTTCGGTTTGCAGCAGTTGAGCGTGCTTCACCTGAATATTTGTCGGTTAATGTAAGTCTAACATAAGCATTCATTGCACATTCTGCTTGCAGCTTATCATATTCTCAGTTATGAATGAGGAACTTCTTGTGCTCCTTTTATTGTTTATGCTTAACAGCATTTGCATTTCTAGGTTGGTCGTGAAGACATAACTGGTATTGATTTTGTGGTTTTTGAACGCCCGGAAGTAACAATCTTGAGTGGTCATGTGGAAGGAGATGGCATTGATACGTTACAGCCACATCTCTCTGTTGAAATCAGATCAGCAGCAGACCCTTCTAGAGTAGAATCTGTACTTCCTGTTCCTCTTTCTTACTACTTTGAAGTACGAGATTTGCCCAGGGGCAAGCATCTTGTTCAGCTTCGATCTGGCCTTCCGTCACATACACATAGGTTTGAATCAGAGTTAGTGGAAGTAGATCTGGAAAAGGAACCCCAAATCCATGTTGGCCCCCTCAAATACAAAACTGAAGAGCGTCTTCAAAAGCAGGTAACTTATCCACAAAAGTTGCATGAGCACTGCAGTGTTCTCTTGACATTGTAATTTTGCATTCTCAAACTTGAAGAGATGAAATCAGTAGTTATCCTGAGCATGAGGGGTATTAAATATTGATGTCCTCGTTTATACAGCACTGAGATATCTTATGTGCTCTATAATGCAAGAACAGATAATGCTGCAAGCTATCTTTCTCTATGCATCCTAGATTTACAAATGAGGTAGAAACATATAATAGAATTTACCTGAATTCTTGTTTAGTTATGCGGGGATTGGAATTTTGCTGGGGACTGGTGGGGTAAATGGATCAATTCACTACTCATTCCTACTGATTTGGTCTAATGCCTGAATACTCGAATAAAGTGTCAAGTGTACTGGAACGTAAATATGTTAGTGAGTCAAATTTAATTGCATTTTTGTCTGTTTAGGAGATCATATAGTTTTTTTTGTATGATGCAGGAACTGACCCCAGCACCAGTTTTTCCGCTTATTGTTGGAGTTTCTGTGGTCGCACTGGTGATCAGTATGCCAAGGTTTGCTGCTCTTACAGCGAATCTCATGGTGCAACCTTTGGTAACTATGGGTTAGTAACTATTTTCTGTAATGTTTTGATCTGTACAGGTTAAATGACTTGTACCAGAGCGCTGTTGGGATGACTTCTCTGGGTTCGGGGATGGCACCAATAAAAAAGGAGCCACGCAAGAATATAATAAGAAAGAGAGTGTAAACGGCAGATTAGCTTAGCCTTAGGGGTCGAGAAATGAGCACTGACAAATTGAGCATGTCAAGAGTGGAAATAGCTGCTGGTTTCCCCTCGGGTAATTTTGCCGATGAAAAGGAATCTGACAGTTTTGACACCTTTTGAGTTTTGACATTATGCTCGCCAAAACTGGGCGCGTAGTTCTTCGATCCAATTGTTGTACGATAGCACTATGTACAGTTTTTCAAGCCTTAGATGATGCCGTTGATATACTTGTAATCGGGGAAACCACTTTTCTGTCGAACCTTTTTACAAGTCATTTGCAATTTTAGAAACCATATAGAGAGCGAGTTGTTGCGTCATGAATGAACTTTCTCACCATGCAAGTTCAAACAGGTTAATCCGAGTGATCCAGGACTAGAGTAGAATAGAACAAGTTGTGACACGTTGTTTGCCCCTCTTCGATAGTACAATGACGAAGTAGAACGTGCGCTATGGCCTATGGATCTCTTCACCATTGGGCAGATAGGTGGTGGATTCAGTGGGTCAGTTGGATCTGATGAATTGGACCAACACGGGTTCAGAGAGTCTTCAGACTCCATACCCCCTCCGCCTCAAATTCCAACTACCCAGGTCGGATCCTAAGTACGTCAGATCCATGGATGAAATGTGGCATGTTCTGCCCGAGCTAGGTATTTAATGTCCTTTCATATCCGCCTGTATTTGAATTTGAATATTCAATGTCCAATATTAAATCTGAATTCGAATATTTGAAGTTACATATTTGATATGGAAATATAGTATCTGACGATTTCTTGACCCAAATTATCTGTTTGGATCTGTATCTCGTTTCCAGATATTTCATGTCCTTTCATTTCCGCGTGTATTTGAATTTGAATATTCAATGCCCAATATTAAATCTGAATTCGAATATTTAAAGTTACATAAGTATTTGATACGAAAATATAGTATTATATTAGTATCCAATTTTTTTTGACCCAAATTATCCGTTTGGATCAGTATCGATACACCTGACAATATCCTCTGTTAAAATGCCTCAATATTATATGGCCCTATTTAAGGAGTACGATTATTTCAAGTCCTATATGTTTTTTCAGTGAAATCGATTCCTATAAATTTTCTGTACAACTTCCATGAAATTCCCGCATTACCGACTCTTAGCTTTGTTTTCTCTTTGACACGTCCCCACCCTGACACCATCCAGTGGTACAATCACATAACTAACTGATTAGTACTATCATCATTCTTTTTATGTTCCTTTTTGAGACAACCTACCCTGTTTACTTGCTTTGACTTGAAGGCTCTGCAAGCGCTTCAAAACGCCAAACGAAAAAAGAGCATTGAAAGCATTGATCTGGTGAGGCATCTATCTGTGTACCCAGCTACCAACCAGCAGCCAACCAACCAAACGTGTCATCTTCTTTCAATCTTGGCACAACCAAACTTAAGGCAGCGGACTATACAGTTAAAGGATTAAAGGAATCATTAGGTGACCGGACTGCTACATGGAGCTAACTAGCTAGACGCACGTTGACACCTACTGCCCTGGTTCTGTTGAGGGTTAGCGTCAGGGAGCGTTATCCCGGCCTCTGCCCATGTAGTAACAGCAAGATTGCGACGCGCCGGCTGACCAGTCGCTATACACGGGATGGCATGCATTTGTTTGGTCCAAGCTACATTGTTCATAACGAAAGGCCGGCTGGAACTGGAAGGTTCTTTGAACTAGAAAATGGGAGCAAATCTGTCAAAAATTTATAGGGAGGTATTGGTCAGCTTGGAGAGAAAGGGACCGAGCAAATAAATTAGTAGCAGTTGACTGATTTAATTTGTTGATAAATGAAAGGTACACTTCTATAAGAAAAGCAACGCTAGAGCAACTCCAAGTGACTATATCCTTCCTAATTTATATGAATATAGATTTTGATTAAAAAAATATATTCCAAGAGTCTCTTTAATTAGAATTGCAAATATAGATGTTCTCTATTCTAGATTTCTCGCTAGCCAAAGATTGAGAGTGACAATGGCTCTCTAGAGTGCGTACAAGATATAGAAATACTATTAGAGGGTACCAAGATATATAAAGCTATTTTTACTCCAATGAGTCTATAAATAATGATTTAAAGAGTAAATTTTAGAAAAACTCTTGGAGATACTCTTATTTGAAAAGCATCATATATGGTCGCTTACTAGTGAAAGAAACATGAAAGAATAATCAGTTTACATCATCTAGACAGGGACAATGTAAAAAACTCGACCGGGTGGGTGGGTGTGGGGGAGGCGAGGGGGGTGGGAACCCAGGTCTTCTGCTTAAGATAGAAGGTAACCTTCTCACGTAGGTCGTACCTCACCTATACACATCGCGTACCATTGCCCATGTGAGAACCTGGGCCCGTCCTTTGACTTGTGCTTTGGCGTGTGTCAGTGTAAGAAACGGCGGTCCTAGCACCAACGAGTAATGAGAGTCTACGCATCGGGAGTCCGGATGGTGTGCAAGAAGAACATAGATGATTTATAATGGTTCGGGCCGAGAAATGCCCTACGTCCAGTGGGAGAGGAGAGTTCTGTATTATCTTGCACCAAAGTGCTTGTAGTAGGGGTTACAAGCGAATGTAAGAGAGGGAGGAGCTCCCAAGTCTCAAGAGGAGAGGGGGGAATGTGGGTGTATCCAACTCTGCTGGTGCCCTCGCAAGGTCCAGGAGAGTTATCTGCTCGTGTCTTGCTTTGTGTTGCTATGTGGTTGTTCTTTTTTCCGGTTGTCGTCCCCTGGGATGATCCCTGCATGCTCCTTTTATAGTCTCAAGGAGGTGCAGGGTTACAAAATGTTGGTATGTGGCATGACCCTTGCTGGAGGAGGAGCCTGGAGGCCTCGGGAGGGCCTTATCTGGTGGCGACGTGGTATGCGCTGTGGAGGCATGGCGTTGGTACTTCTAGCACTGCTACTACGTGTCCAGGCATGTGCGCCACTGTTGGGGGAGTGATTTCTATCCTTCAGCGTTGTAGCGACGTGCCCTAACATACCTGGTCCTGTAACCGGCGTGGTGTGTAAAGATGGCAATAGGTACCCGAAACCCGAGTACCCGACAGGTTTTACCCGCTAAAGAGGCGGGTATGGATAAACTCTTATACCCATGGGTACGTTATTGGGAAAAATCCTTTACCCATCGGGTATGTGGGTACGGGCATGGGTGTACACTACCCATACCCGTGTATTCGTGGGTAAGAAATACCCGCAAGAATTCACCAGCCATCCTACTCAATTTAGCCCACGTAGCCCAAATATTTGGCCCAGGCCCATCTGAACACTGCTAATATATATATTGATTGATCCATCTCAAACCCTATCTCATTCTTATCCTCTCCCTCCCGTATCCAAATCCTAGTCGCCACAAACCAACGGCGCGCATGCGCTCCATGCCGCGACTCGCGCATGCGCTCCCCGCCGTTGCGCCGTCTCCATGCGACCACACCGCACCGCCTGCCACCTCCCTACGCCCAACCAGATCGACGCCGAAGGCATGCCGTTCTGCAAGAGCCGGATCCAAGGACACGAGCAAGAGCAAGAACGACGCACCGCCTGCCCTGAAGCCTCCGTGGCTCCTCCGTCGTGCAAGCCATTGCTAAGCCGAAGGGCATCCTTTTGGTCAGAGAGAACAAGTCAACTGACCAAGAATGGATTAAGCGCATGTGGTGACTTATCCGTTCTTGTGTTGCTAGTGGTTTTGCTGCTTGTAATTTGCAGCATGTTGCATTGATGCATTCATGCTTGCATTTGCTTGTAATTTGCAGTTTATTGTTTGCTAAATCTCTGATATTACTATTTGAGTCTTGGGTGTGTTGTCGGGTACGGGTTACCCGTCGGGTAGCATTTACCCGCATGGGTGCGGGTATGGGTGGAATTTCCTACCCGCGTGCGGGTACGGGTAACCCGGCGGGTAAATTTTTCCTGGCGGGTGCGGGTACGGGTGGCCACTACCCATCAGGTATGTACCCGTTGCCATCTTTACTGGTGTGTTTGTCCTTACAGTTTGACTGGCGTAGAGGGTTGAGGCCTCGGAGGCGGGAATCGTGGTTCGATCTTATCCCGATAGTGGGAATAGTGGCCCAGGGCAGTTGTTCCGTACACTGCGTAGGCACGAATCGTGCGTATAGTGCCAGTATAGGTGGCATAGTGGTCAGCAGCTCTTCCCCATGCCTGTTGCAAACGATGGCGTGGTGATTTGACCTCGGTCATTCCTGGCGTGTCCAGTTGGGCAGATGTAGGAACGTGAGTGACGTCACAGGGGGTCTCGAGCACGCCAATGGGGGAGCGGCGTCAGAGGCCGGTCTTGGGTGATACGGAGACGGTCAATGCCGATTCTGGGGCTCGGGTGAGGCGCTGATGTCATCGGGGGTCGGCCTGTGTCCGAGACCCCAGGGCTGAGGCCTCGGGCGAATCAGAGATAATCCGAGACCCCTCTGAGTGAGGCCTCAGATGAAGCAGGGAGATGGGCTGGTTTGCTCACATGTCTCGCTGGAGGTCCAGTAAGGGAGAATTTAGCCCGTCTCTCTTTTGTTGATTTTTCCCCTTAAATGGGGAGGTCGGGTGTTTTTCCATCTTGATTTGGGTACCCCTAATTGTGGTACCCGACAGTAGCCCCCGAGACTGTGGAGGAGTAGGGACACTCCTCCAGAGGCTGCACGTCGGGTTTGCTCTTTGCTGGCTTCTAGCCAGGTTGTTGCCGGGACCTTGGCTTGCCTTTGTGTTGCTTTTTTTCGGGGGGTGCGCGTGAGCGCACCCACCGGGTGTAGCCCCGAGGCCTTGGAAGGATAGGATATGCTTCCAAGGTCTTGACTTTGTGAGAGGTGCAAATCCGAGGCCTCATCCTTGGTACAAGGGTAGCCCCCGAGCCTATGCTCATGGCAAGAGGTCGGTCAAAGGCTCATTCCAGGTCATTAGAGGGTCATTCAGTGGGCCTCAGATCCGTTTGATGGGCTCTGAGGGCTCGGTGCCTTCCTCCGATGAGATCCCACTAGTCGACGCCCGCGGGGTCCTGGGTATGGCTTGGGGTGCCCTGGGCATTATTGCTCGGGCTTGGTGAAAGGACCTAATTGGCCTAGAGGGGGTGAATAGGCCTTTTTGCAAAACCTGAAACTCACAAACTCGAATTTGCGGAAGTTAAATACCAGACCGGAAGTTCCGGTGGTCTGGATCGGAAGTTCCGGTAAGGGGGACCAGAACTTCCGGTGCAGACCTTCAGAACTTCTGGTGCCCTAAATGAGCTACGAAATCAAAGTGAATCGAGTTGGGATTTCAGATCCAAGTGTTACCGCACCCTCCTAGAGGTTGTTGATGAGTATGTTGAACTCCTCAAGGCTTGGCACCACACCAAACTGTAGATCGGGACCTCCCACCTAAGAAGTTGGGGGTAGAGAGGAAGAATAACAAGAACACAAGAACAAAGGGTAGTCGATGCTACCGCCACAGCAAGACAAGCTATTTTTACCGAGGTTCGGCAATCCCCACTAAGGAGTTCCTACGTCCTTGTTGTTGAGGTGACCACGAAGGTCCGACCACTAAGGTCTCCTCCCTCAAGCAACCACGAAGGCTAGCTTGAGATTTCCACTAAGGATCAAAGAGTGATACAAACACTTCGGGGTGCCCTCACAAATGAATCAATACGGGCAACCACGAAGAACGCCTAGCCGGCTAGGGTTCCAAGAACCCAAGAGAAACAAACACAAATCAAGCCAGCAAAACAAGGAATCCAAGTGCTCAAGTCGAAGATCGATGCTCCCGCTCTCAAATCTCACGTCCCTAGCTCAAACAATCGAAGATTGAAGCTTGGAGGCAAAGGGGGAGAGAGAGTGGGCGAGTCACAGCTTGGAGAGAGTTGGGAGAGCAGAAATGAATGTGCAAAGCTCGGGCAACAGTTAGAAATGAGGTGAGTAGCTTATATACTCGGGCTCGGATGAGCCACCGAAAGTTCTGGTGGAAGCCACGGGAACTTTCGGTCAAACGAGATCAGACCGTTGGGCTTGTCAGTCAACTCGGGTCCACCAAAACTTTCGGTGCCAGGACCGGAACTTCCGGTCCGTATCGGAACCTCTGGACGGAACCCGAAACAATTCTCTTGCACGCGAACGCGCGCGCAAAATGCACCAACCGGAACTTCTGGTGCCTGACCGGAACTTTCGGTAAGTACCGGAACTTCTGGAAGGAGACTGGAACAAAATACTCGCACGCGGACGCGCGCGGACGCCAGCGACCGGAACTTCCGGTCCAGCCCACCAGAACTTTCGGTGCACGTCTCACCAGCCTACTAAGCTTTGACAAGAGCACTTTTTATCCCCATTTTACCAACTAGATTTGTATCCCTCTTGATAGTGCGGCGTTGCCTACGACTCAAATCAAAATAAACGGTGTTGAAGCCCTTGAGTCGAAGCGCCTTTTGTCCATCAAAATTTAGGGTGCTATTATTCACCAGATATTCTTTTTTAATTCCATCAATGGACTAACACCTGTAGATTACACTTGATAAATATGTTAGTCTCTAATTTGATTGTCATTTGCAACCTTTTGCCATTTGGTAGGTTCTTATGGCGCCTTTTGAGAGGCTCGGTGTGAGACCGATTAGCCACCGAACCACGTGGTGAAGAGGGACACAACGGGGACTAGCGTGCCGGCAAGCACGTGAACCTCTGGATAAATCTTTGTGTCATCATTCTTATTGTGATTAATCGATCCCGGTGGTTGTGTATTGTGGAATTCATCTCTTGATCATATTGATTGGTTGGCTCAATAGTTCACCCCTTGGTGATACCCTTCTAACTCTCTCTTGTATTATTTTCTTAGTTACCTTGCTAGCTTGTTAGTTTAGCTCTTAGCTTGTGTAGCTAGTTAGCTTTAGTTGTAAGCTAAGTTGTGCGGTTTGACTTGTGCAGTTGAGTGCAAATATACTAGAATTGTGAATTGGATAGGTGGCTTGCAAACTCCCCGTAGGCTAAGCAAAACTCGCATCTCGCTATTTGTTATATTGATAAACTTGTTTAGCTTGTCTTTGTAGATTTTTTAAAGGCTATTCACCCCCCCTAGCCATCAAGACCTTTAAGCAGTGTTACCATATCTTTTGATGAGATTATAAGCATAGTTTTCATCATTTTCATCATCACTATCACATTCACTAGTGGTATGTGCAGGAGGATCAAGTTGTACCTTATCTCCTAATGCCATAAGGCAAGTAGGAGCATCATAGTCATCGTCGGAGAGGTTGGCGAAGAGTCTAGGTGATGAAGAAGTGTTGGTGAAGAGAGATGTTGATGAAGCATTGTCGGTGAAGACCTTTGTTGAGGAAGAAGTTTCTTGTATAGCAATTGCGACCACACTCTTCTTCTCATTGTCATTGTCATCATCACTATCACTATCTGATTGCCATTCTTGACCTAGATGTGATTCACCTCTCTTCTTGTCCTTGTACTTCTTGTCATCTTGCTTGTTATATCTTGACTTCTTCACCTTGTTAGGACAATCGGCCGCAAGATGGCCGGTGTCACCACACTCATAGCAAAACCTCTTCCTGTATGGCTTGTTCCCTCCATATCTCATCATATTTTCTTTCTTCATTCTCAAATACTTGTAATTTCCCACTAGCAAAGCTTGCTTTTCGTCAAGGTCATCATCATCATTGTTATTCCTATGCTCACAACACCCTTTGTGGCAATGACTTGACTCACTTCCATGTGATGTCGTGAGGGCAATTCTCTCCTTTAGCACACTTGCTTCCTTGGCTTCATCATCAAGTACCTCATGATGCATCAACTTGGCGAGCATCTCTTGTGGTGTCATTGTGGTATAGTTGTCTCTCTCCATTATGACCGAAGCAAGCATGTTGCTCTTTTGTCTATACACCCTATATATCTTCCTTGCGGTGGAGTTGTCATCCCATCTTGTTTCTCCAAGTGCTCTAATTTTGTTGATTAAGGTCTTGAACCTATCAAACATTGCTTGAGTAGTTTCTCCTTCAATCATGGTAAAATTCTCAATCTTTCCTTGCAAGAGCTCAATGTTTCCAATTCTCACACTCTTGTC
Organism: Saccharum spontaneum; assembly: GCA_022457205.1. NCBI lineage: Eukaryota > Viridiplantae > Streptophyta > Magnoliopsida > Poales > Poaceae > Saccharum > Saccharum spontaneum. Next base: position 24,775,401 of record CM039589.1, on the reverse strand, counting down.
TCCTTCAAATGATACCTTCAAAGTATCCCAAATTTGCTTTGCATTGACCATTCCATTAACCTTGTTGTTGTCTTCCGGAGTGAGGCATTGCAAAATCAAGGTAGCCGCCGTTGCATTGAGATGGAAGTCTCTCTCATCTTCGGGTGACCACTCACTAGGATTTTGAGGTGGCGGATTGACTCCAACATCCACTACTTCCCAACATCTTGCGGCTATAAGATGCAACTTTATCCTATGAGCCCAATCGGTGTACCTTAAACCATCAAATGAAGGTGGCTTTCCGGGATTGATCATGGGCAAGGTAGGATTGTTATTCTTGCTTGATCCACCATAATCAAAACTGGCTCTATTGTAACTCTTCGGTGTCTTGCTTGCATCACCACCATCACTTGATGATTCTTGACTTTTCTTGTCTAGAAGTTGTTGCATCTTGTCTATTTGCTCTTGCATCTTGGTCATTTGTTCTTGTTGTCACAGCTGCAGGGATGCGGTGATTTGAGCTATGATTTGATCAACAATTTGCTTTTGTGCTTCCGGATCCATCTTGGCCAATGTTACTCCTCACGCGGTGAAGCGTTTATCCGAGGGACCAAGGCTCTGATACCAATTGAAAGGACCTAATTGGCCTAGAGGGGGGTGAATAGGCCTTTTTGCAAAACCTGAAACTCACAAACTTGAATTTGTAGAAGTGAAATATTAGATCGAAAGTTCCAGCGGTCTGGATCGGAAGTTCCGGTAAGGGGGACCAGAACTTCCGGTGCAGACCTTCGAAACTTCTGGTGCCCTAAATGAGCTACGAAATCAAAGTGAATCGAGTTGGGATTTCAGATCCAAGTGTTACAGCACCCTCCTAGAGGTTGTTGATGAGTATGTTGAACTCCTCAAGGCTTGGCACCACACTAAACTGTAGATCGGGACCTCCCACCTAAGAAGTTGGGGGTAGAGAGGAAGAACAACAAGAACACAAGAACAAAGGGTAGTCGATGCTACCGCCATAGCAAGACAAGCTATTTTTACCGAGGTTCGGCAATCCCCACTAAGGAGTTCCTATGTCCTCGTTGTTGAGGTAACCACGAAGGTCCGACCACTAAGGTCTCCTCCCTCAAGCAACTACGAAGGCTAGCTTGAGATTTCCACTAAGGATCAAAGAGTGATACAAACACTTCAGGGTGCCCTCACAAATGAATCAATACGGGCAACCACGAAGAACGCCTAGCCGGCTAGGGTTCCAAGAACCCAAGAGAAACAAACACAAATCAAGCTGGGAAAACAAGGAATCCAAGTGCTCAAGTTGAAGATCGATGCTCCCGCTCTCAAATCTCACGTCCCTAGCTCAAACAATCGAAGATTGAAGCTTGGAGGCAAAGGGGGAGAGAGAGTGGGCGAGTTACAGCTTGGAGAGAGTTGGGAGAGCAGAAATGAATGTGTAAAGCTCGGGCAATAATTAGAAATGAGGTGAGTAGCTTATCTACTTGGGCTCGGATGAGCCACCAGAAGTTCTGGTGGAAGCCACAGGAACTTCTGGTCAAACGAGATCAGACCGTTGGGCTTGTCAGTCAACTCGGGTCCACCAGAACTTTCGGTGCCAGGACCGGAACTTCCGGTCCGTATCGGAACCTTCAGACGGAACCTGGAACAATTCTCTTGCACGTGAACGCGCATGCAAACTGCACCAACCGGAACTTCCGGTGCCTGACCGGAACTTTCGGTAAGTACCGGAACTTCCAGAAGGAGACCGAAACAAAATACTCACACACGGACGCGCACGGGCGCCAGCGACCAGAACTTCCAGTCCATCCCACTAGAACTTCTGGTGCACGTCTCTCCAGCCTACTAAGCTTCGACAAGAGCACTTTTTATCCCCATTTTGCCAACTAGATTTGTATCCCTCTTGATAGTGTGGCGTTGCCTACGACTCAAATCAAAATAAACGGTGTTGAAGCCCTTGAGTCGAAGCACCTTTTGTCCATCAAAATTTAGGGTGTTATTATTCACCAGATATTCTTTTTCAATTCCATCAATAGACTAACACCTGTAGATTACACTTGATAAATATGTTAGTCCCTAATTTTATTGTCATTAATTATCCAAAACCCACATCGGGGGCGAATGCACTTACACTTGGCCTCAGAAGGGCTCAGAGTGAAGTAAGAGTGCACGGAGTCGAAGGCGATTTCAGTTTTTTGCTATACTGGTGCAGTAGGACTAGCCCCCGAGCCCTATGGCTCACGACAATCCGAGGGGGTCTCGGGGAGACAGTCCCTTCGACCAACCCCCTGGTGGGGTTAGCCACCAGGCCCGTTTACTTTGCGATGGCTTAGCCTGCAAACGCTCTGCGGCTTCCGTCTTTGGGCCTCTTGGTTTTGACCAGAGGTCGATGGGCTAGGCTAGTCATTACCATGTGGTATCTATCGTGGGTTGTAATTGAGTTCGAGGGAGGCCCCTCTGGTCAAAACCTAATTTGGAGGATGATCATCTCTTGTGTGGCCCATCGTCCGTTTCAAGAATCCGCGGTTTAGGAAGTTAGACGAGTGCAATGCAGTGAGTGGGAGCGTTGAGATTTAATCGAGGGAAGTGGAGGGGCGGTTCCATTACTCGGTTTTAGCGGGACATGGGAACGTTGGCTCGAGCTCCGAGATCGCATTGATGGTCCTGGGCAGCTGCGCAGCCGAACGGTCGTTCGGCTCCTATTTATACCCGGCTCAGTGTTGACGGTCCTTAAGTACCAAATATAGTTATCAAATAAATAAAGAAAAGGATCCAAATGCAACCAACACCTAGACTTAGGGTTTTATCTGACAGAATTCCACGAGTTTTGGTGTTTGTCTGTTTCTGCAGGGGGTTATCAGAAAATACGGAGGAAAGGCCCACACGTCGGGTTTACATAGAGATAATAACGTGTTCACCGATTTTCTATCATCTAGAAGACTCCAGAAGCCACGAGATCGAACGGGAGGCCGAACGGGCCCGGAGGCAGGGCGCCCGCCCTGCCCCCTAGGGCGGCCGCCCTGGCCTGAGAGCCAATCAGGCCCCGTCTCGCGGATTATGCTCCACCGACCTAAGGGATCAAGGAAAACCGTGCGATTAATGTCGGTTTGATCCGACGGCCCACGTTCACTTGAGGGGGCTATATAAGCAGGACCCCTGGCCCCTGGAGGAGGCACTCCCTCATTCTCAATTCCTCAAACCCTAATCTCAGGAGGAGAGTCTCTGATCAAGCCCTAGAGCCACCACATCAACTAGATCTCTAGTATAGCATAGCTACATAGGATTAGAACTAGAAGGAGTCAATCTTCGATTGGTTTCCGGATCTGTCAAGAGGATTCTTGGTAATTCCTTTACTGTTCTTCATTGTTCATCTTTGTTCTTCAATATTATGAATACAACTTTGTTCTATTTCAATATATTGATTATGACTATGCTCTACTTGTTTATGTTTGCGATTATATTGTTCTTAGTTTATCGTAGTTATACGCTTGGCTTAGTTCGATTGGAATTATATACATGTTTAGGATCGTATAGCGTTTATCCATCGGATCCATGGGTAAATGATAAATATTGTGTAGGCGTGGTGCTTAGACCATATTTATCTGCGATTGCACCTTATATGCCGGATCGTGGGGTGGTCCGCGATGGTGACAGCTTCGTTGGTTCTTATATAGTCCCCCTCCCGTGTGTAAGGCAGGCAGAGCAACATTATTACGGGGGAGTGATTGCTATGTTTCTTATCTTCCTTGATAATATCACTATGCATGGGCGTAGTCCTTTCTCTCAATGATTGCCAAGTGTACTTGCACTAACTATGATATGCTAGACTTTATAGTTAAGAATAACTTAGGAAATATCCTTGTAGTTCGACCTAATACCATGCTAATGACTTGCTAGAATATCTGTTGAGGTGCTTATCATTATTATATGTGGCTAGCTGATCAGATTAATTATCTTTGTCACCATTCATACTTTATCTATATTTTATGTGACACTTACCCCTGTATGTAAGAGATAGATGAATGCTCTCATTTATACATGCAATGATTGATACTCATTCCTATATTCCATTCCATAATCAACATTGATGTTAGTAATCCCTTTCCAGTGGTAAAAATATAAATAACGATACCTGGAATACTTCCCGGTTAAAATGCTACATCGGTATTAATCTGTGCGCTTGCAGATTTTATTTATTATTTATTTAGAAGAGCAGTTGCATATTTCAATACCACGTCTCTCATGTCATGCTGGGGATGACAACTTGGCTTAAGTGGCATGAGGGATAGGTTCGGCATTTTTGGCGCCGTTATCAGAATTAGAAAACTAAGTCTACTTTTGGTAATGACGTTAAGAATGCCCAACAAGCATTTTTGGCGCCGTTGCCGGGGAAAGTTGATTTACTAACAAGGACTGAATACGGAATTTGAGTCATCATTCGTATCATTAAGTGATTGAGATCATCAATTCTCCCATACAGATTTACCCCTGTATTTTTCCATTCTTATTGTTTTGCAGGGTGATGTATGAATAAAGGACATCTTCCAGAAAATTTTGTTGACAACCCCGAAGCATTAATCAGAGAGGCAAGAGCCAAGCTCAAGAAGTCAACACTTCGACGCAACACTTCATCCAATCTAGAAGACCGTCGAAGTTTCATCCGGAATTTGTCAACAGAGTTCGCAGCCATGGCGAACAAGACGATCCGCGAGTTCTCAGCTCCCACTACGGACAACATCCGCACTGGACCTGCCGCGGCCATCGACAAGAACTTTGAGCTCAAGCCAGGGCTCATCAACATGGTACAAGCCAACCAGTTTTGTGGGAAGCCGCACGAAGATGCAAGTGCTCATCTCCAACACTTCCTAGAGATTTGCAGCACATTCACTTTATTAGATGTTCCCAGAGACGCCATACTACTTCGCCTTTTCCCATTCTCACTATTGGGGAGAGCGAAGCAGTGGTTCTACGCGACGAAGGATAAGAACACTACGTGGGCACTCTGCTCTACGAACTTTCTGGCTAAGTTCTTTCCCATGGGCAAGACCAATGCTCTCCGTGGGAAGATTACAAGTTTTCAGCAACAACATGATGAATCCATTCCAGAAGCATGGGAGCGCTTTCAAGATTACATCCTAGAATGTCCTCATCATGGAATGGAAAGCTGGCTACTTATGCAGACTTTCTATCATGGGCTCATCACTAGTGCTCGTGGGACCATAGATGCTGCAGCTGGAGGCGCATTTCTATCACTCACCATACCATAAGCTACAGCCCTTGTGGAGAAGATGGCGTCCAACCAAGGTTGGAACGAAGAGAGGATCCAAACATGTAAGAAGGGTGGAGGTATGCACCAACTCAAGGAGGTAGACATGCTGTCTGCAAAGTTAGACCTACTCATGAAAAAGCTCGATGACAAAGCTGGAGACAAAAGAGAAGTCATGAACGTCTACGACTCTCACATGACTTGTGAGGAATGTGGAGATACTGGACACTCAGGCAATCACTGCCCTGAGATGCTTGAGGATGCAAGGTACATCAACAACAACAACAACTACAACCGTCCTCAACAAAATCAAGGTTGGAATCAACAGAGGCCTAACTACTCAGGTAACTACTCAGGTAATTATCAAGGTAATAACTCTTACAACAATAATAATAATTTTCCACCCCTGAGAGAGTTAGTGTCTAATCAAGGAAAGCTAATGGATAACTTGTCTAAGAAATTTTCATCCAATGATAAAATACTAGAAAACATAAATAATAGAATGGATAATTTCTCTACTGCCATCAAAAACCAAATTAGCTTTAATAAAATGATTGAATCTCAGTTAAATCAAATAGCTGCTGTTGTTCCTGCTACTAACCCCGGTATACCATCACAACCAGAAGGATTAGAATCTGTAAATCTGTAGACATGTTTGATGCAGGTAACTATTGGAGTAATCCCGCTGTCGGAGTACATAATGACCTTCTGCCAGTCAAGAGAGGCGATCCAGGACGCCCCGTCATCCCGATCTCCATCGGCATGGTGGACTTCCCAGAAGCACTCTGTGACTTTGGCTCCAGCGTCAACATTATGCCCAGGGTACTCTATGAAAAATTCTTTATATATCCTTTATCAGAAACAACTATGTGTTTGCAGCTTGCAGATCGGACACTAAGCTTTCCTAAAGGAATATTAAAGAACATGTGTGTCCGAGTTGGTACCTCGTACGCTCCAGCTGACTTCGTGGTGATAGAGACCGGGTCCGATGAGAGGTCACCAGTTATTCTGGGAAGGCCATTCCTGAACACCTCAGGAGCTGTCATCTACGCCAGCGCTGCGAAGATCAACTTCAACATCAAGGGGAGGAAGGAGACGTTTTCCTTCAAGAACAAGATTACACAAATCCCAGAGCAACCCCAACATGAACCAAGGAAGAGGACCAACAGGAGGAACAAGCAGAACAAGAACAACCAAGGATGGACCGAATCAGCTAAGATGGTCACTGCAGTTCAAGGAGGTCAAGATGGTCGACTCAAGTCGCCCTTCCTGAACAAGAAGGATGACCCAGGTATGCCAAGCATTGAGTGCTCAATCAATGGATACTCCTTTCAGAAGGCGCTCTGCGACACTGGATCAGGCGTCAACATAATGGCCACAGTCACCTATCAGCTCTTGTACGGAACCATGCCCTTAAAATCAACATACACTCAGCTCCAGATGGCAGATCAGACATCCCGAAAGGTCGAAGGTATAGTAACTGATGTCCTTGTTAAAATTAACGATCATTTTGTCCATACAGACTTTCAGGTCATTGACATGGGAGACGACGAGTACGATCCACCCATCATCCTAGGAAGACCGTTCCTAGGCACCGTCAAAGCAATCATCTACATTGGAACCGGAGAAATCCATATGCATTTCCCCTCTGAGAAGGTACGCCGCTACTTTAATGACCCTAACTATATAGTTGAAGATTCTAAGCAGGTCAGGACAAGAAGAAGGCGACGTAACCTTAACCAAAGGAGGCAAACCATCAAGGACGTATGGGCAGACTATGAGGGAGAGGTCATAAGGCCCGAGGATATACAACAGGAGACCGAAGCACCAAGTCGGGTATAGAAAGTGAAGACAGTTACACAAGAAGAGGAGGCGCTGCCGGAACCACCGTCTACGCCACCCAAATCCCAGGACAACTAAGAAGAAAAGAAGTCCTATTTGGAGGACTTAAAAACACCGAACGCCGTGCCAAGAGGTAAACTTGGTAGTTATCATTTTCCCTTTAATTATTGCTCAGTTAATCATGTTCATTCTGTCTAAAAAAATGTTGAAAACAGTAAGCCCCATGTGAGTATGCGAGTGGCATAAAACCCATAAGTACATTCACTGTGGTGGCATAAAAAAAAATAATATATTTTTTCTGTTCTATAAAAATGAAAATAAAAATAGAGAGTGACATTTATCAAGGAAGCTCAAACATGATAAAGGCTAGATATTTATGCTAACGCTTAATCAAGTTCCACGAAGCTTTGTTGTCTATTTGAGCTCCACAGAATTCAGGAAGACTAGCAGATGGAGGACATCCTAATCGCTGTCAGGGTGCTGCCGACATTCAAATACACCTCTGCACCTGCTAGCTACATCAGAAGAAATTACGTCAAGATCCAGCTTGGGGGAGAGTACCCCCATTTATCCCGATAAGTATTTTTATCTATATTTATACCTATGCTTTATTAAAATAAAAAGATGCATAATCATGAAAACCCAAATAAATATTTTATGTTTATATATATTTGCTTAGTTTAATAAATAAATAAAGTAGCTATGCTAAACTGAATCTTGAAAATAAAACTCTAGCATGGATATGATGAATAGTTGCTCTGCCTAATTTTCAAATTTGTTCTCTCTCTAGTTTAGACATAACTGTTATAATTTAAAACTGGCTCTAAACCTGAACTAGTGGGAAGAGAACTTGATATGAAGTCTAAGTTGTTAACGGATATGATATGGGAAGGTTGAGCTGCTGTTTATCTGTTCCTAGAGATGCTAGAATTCTGGAGAATTTTATCTTTAAAAATCTTTAAAATGTTGCATGATGAGTTCCTGTATGATGAGAGTTTAAATTCCTACCACAGCCATATATACATGCTTGTTAGATTAAGAGCCGCACTTTTACTACTTACTGCTTATGGGCATTGAGTGTGGTCAAGCTGTGTAGACCCTTAGGAACTTGTCACGTGGTTAAAATCAAGATTCACTTGCACGTTCACTCATACATGCTGCTTCTACTCCGGAAGTACGCATCCACATATATCCACTCATTTCCATCTCTAGATTCACCCAAAATTATTCTACTCCTGACCCGGGAGAGAATAGCCAAAAACATTATCCCATTCCTGTTATTCCCTGTGAAGTTAATGCTCAAGTCATTTCTACTACCACTTGCTATATTTTCAAAAGAGCGAGATTGCTCTAAAAAAATATAAATACGAGGAAATAAAAAGGAGCAAGTGCTCAGAACCTCGAAGAAAGAAAAAGTGAGACGAGAGGTAAAAATGGACAAGTGTCCGACAGTAGAATTAGGGGTACAAGATACCCACCTGAGAGAAAAAAAATAGAGCATCTCATTCCCCTCAAAAGTTTTAAAAAGCAAGAAAGGTATGTATTCCCTCAAAAAGAGCATTAGACTTTTGTTATCACCATCATCACCATACACCACTCATTCACCACACATGCACATCTTGATTTGACTTATTGACTTGTTTCTCTGGATCCATGGTTTGACTATGCAATAAATGTTCTATGAGTATGTATACTGTATCTCCCACCTATGAGCTCCAGATATCAAAGCCTTATTAGAGTAGGGTGAGAGAGAAGGCAATGTCACTACGCCTTATACCATAAATACCACATACTTTGAGAGAGAAGGCATATACCATTACTGCCTTGGTAAGGATCCAGAAATACCACAAAAGAGAGACCCGAGAAAGTCATACAAGGAATCTCTGAGTTTTATTTGAAAATCTGCAAAAAAAAAAACTCCAGAGCTATAGCTGATCAAGAATAAGAGACATGGCGTTTGACTAGACCGTTCTATCTTTTAACCACTCAAGATGCAGGTGACGGTTGCAAGCCCCATGGTGAAAGGTAAAATGAGTAAGTTTTAAGTCTTGACAGTTTACTCTAACTCAGGGATGAGACCTTATTTGAAAGCATATGTACCGTCAACGTTCAAAGGCGTTGCAGCAACTACTAATCCATAATGAGTCTATCCTTGCTCAGGGACGAGCAAGAGGTAAGCTTGGAGGACTTTGTTGACGGTCCTTAAGTACCAAATATAGTTATCAAATAAATAAAGAAAAGGATCCAAATGCAACCAACACCTAGACTTAGGGTTTTATCTGACAGAATTCCACGAGTTTTGGTGTTTATCTATTTCTGCAGGGGGTTATTAGAAAATACGGAGGAAAGGCCCACACGTCCGGTTTACATAGAGATAATAACGTGTTCACCGATTTTCTATCATCTAGAAGACTCCAGAAGCCACGAGATCGAACAGGAGGCCGAACGGGCCCGGAGGCAGGGCGCCCGCCCTGCCCCCTAGGGCGGCCGCCCTGGCCTGAGAGCCAATCAGGCTCCGTCTCGCGGATTATGCTCCACCGACCTAAGGGATCAAGGAAAACCATGCGATTAATGTCGGTTTGATCCGACGGCCCACGTTCACTTGAGGGGGCTATATAAGCAGGACCCCTGGCCCCTGGAGGAGGCACTCCCTCATTCTCAATTCCTCAAACCCTAATCTCAGGAGGAGAGTCTCTGATCAAGCCCTAGAGCCACCACATCAACTAGATCTCTAGTATAGCATAGCTACATAGGATTAGAACTAGAAGGAGTCAATCTTCGATTGGTTTCCGGATCTGTCAAGAGGATTCTTGGTAATTCCTTTACTGTTCTTCATTGTTCATCTTTGTTCTTCAATATTATGAATACAACTTTGTTCTATTTCAATATATTGATTATGACTATGCTCTACTTGTTTATGTTTGCGATTATATTGTTCTTAGTTTATCGTAGTTATACGCTTGGCTTAGTTAGATTGGAATTATATACATGTTTAGGATCGTATAGCGTTTATCCATCGGATCCATGGGTAAATGATAAATATTGTGTAGGCGTGGTGCTTAGACCATATTTATCTGCGATTGCACCTTATATGCCGGATCGTGGGGTGGTCCGCGATGGTGACAGCTTCGTTGGTTCTTATATAGTCCCCCTCCCGTGTGTAAGGCAGGCAGAGCAACATTATTACGGGGGAGTGATTGCTATGTTTCTCATCTTCCTTGATAATATCACTATGCATGGGCGTAGTCCTTTCTCGCAATGATTGCCAAGTGTACTTGCACTAACTATGATATGCTAGACTTTATAGTTAAGAATAACTTAGGAAATATCCTTGTAGTTCGATCTAATACCATGCTAATGACTTGCTAGAATATCTGTTGAGGTGCTTATCATTATTATATGTGGCTAGCTGATCAGATTAATTATCTTTGTCACCATTCATACTTTATCTATATTTTATGTGACACTTACCCCTGTATGTAAGAGATAGATGAATGCTCTCACTTATACATGCAATGATTGATACTCATTCCTATATTCCATTCCATAATCAACATTGATGTTAGTAATCCCTTCCCAGTGGTAAAAATATAAATAACGATACCTGGAATACTTCCCGGTTAAAATGCTACATCGGTATTAATCTGTGCGCTTGCAGATTTTATTTATTATTTATTTAGAAGAGCAGTTGCATATTTCAATACCGCGTCACTCATGTCATGCTGGGGATGACAACTTGGCTTAAGTGGCATGAGGGATAGGTTCAGCATTTTTGGCGCCGTTATCAGAATTAGAAAACTAAGTCTACTTTTGGTAATGACGTTAAGAATGCCCAACACTCAGCACCCATTCTTCCCACACCTATTGCCACCTTCCACTCTCCACTATCCTCTTCCACCATTTCTTAGCACAATCCCATGATCTCGATGGCGCGCGACGACTCACCGCAGCGGTCCGAAGAGGTGGACGGTCCCCCGATGATGCAGTTTTGTCGGACGGGTGACCAAGTTTTCACGGGGAGTGGCCGCCAGCTACGTACTGGCGGCATCTCAATGGGAAGCCTCCGCCCTCGCCATGCCCTCCCTAGGGTTCAGACCGGCCCATCGGGGCCGAGGGTGGAGTAAGCGGAGGAGCGGGCGCTCGTTCACCCGACAGCAGCCGACGTTGAGGAAAGGGCGAACGTCCTCCTCCATCAGCTGGGCGACACCGACCATCGTGGCGTTGGTAGGTTTTCTTCCCTTCTGTCTTCTTCCTTCTGTCTATAGCTCAGTGCTCTTTTCTAATTGTGAGTGAAATCTTGTGTATGTCGAGGTGATCGTGGAGCTGGAGGGTCTCTGCACCATGGTGGACGCTTTCCTAGATTACCTGGGGGTCGCCCTGGGTACTAGGGAGGACTGGCTCTGGGCTGCGCGTCGTCGCGTCACCACCGCTATCGAGAGCGGCGTCCGTCGTAGCATCAGGGTTTACCTAGCTATGGCGGAGCTATCGGTGGGAGCCGACCTCACCGAGGTTGATGGGTTCCCTGCGGGGGAGCCGCTGCGCCTCCACGAGGACCTGGTGGCGCACTACGGCCCGGCCAAGGAGGCGGTGGCTGCCCTCGTCCCCGCCTAGCAGATCCTCGCGGAGCTCCCCCGCGACGCTGCCCCTTAGGGCTTTTTTCTTTTTTATTTTGTTAGATTTATCGGCTGGCGACACATGGCGTCTTTTTATTTTATCCACACGATGAACTGTGTTAACATGGTGGTTTTAAACTCCTTTGTCGTTCATTCTGTGAAATCCGTTTTGTTAGTAAGGGAAGCCACCGGAGCACCGCCGGTGGCGTGCGTGGCGGAGTCCCCTAGGGGAGGTACGTGCCCCGAGGCGCGGTTAGGGTTTTAACGTTGACATGACCCCTGCTGCTCCGTGGTTCGAGGCTGGGTCAGCGATGCCTGAGATTAGCACGCGGATGGGACGTCCATCGACCGGACTCTTTTGCCCCTAGGGCACCTTCTAGGCTCTGGGTGATCCGTCCCATACTTTAGGTCTCGGCGGGCCTCGGTAGGCCGTGCATATGAAACTGGACCTCCAAAAATCAAGACCCGTGGGTTTGATCCGGTCAGGAGGCCCAATGCATTCCCCTCTCGCATCTTTTTTAGAAAGGAGGGGTTGGACAGCGGCATGTCATCCCTCTCGAGTAGGGCCAGTTTTTGTGGTGTCCATTTGAGTTGCTAGCGGGTATTTCATTCGAGTGAGGTCTCGGATCCCGTTCGCTGAGGATCCGACGTAGGTATCTAGTGGCCGACCTCATACCCTCGATGACTGATTCAGGGTAACTAGGGTCGTTCCGGTACAACCCCGGTGGCTCGTTGCCTTTCTCCGATGAAAAACCCTTAAATCCGGTGTCTGTCAAGGCTCGAACATGGTTCGGGGAGTCCCGCATGGTGCTTCAAGGCACCAGGGTGTTGGCCTCTATCGTGCCACTCCCCGCATACCATCCTTCACTCTATTGGGCTGGAGCGGCTATCGAACCCTTTCGCAGGGCCAACCTACGAACTCGGGCCTGGGTTCGGACCGTGTGGAGATGATGCGATATGACATATGCAGAACACATGTATGAGGCATGTATGATGCACGCACATGATGCATTTATACATATGGTATTACAAGGGAGTTAAAAAGAAAACATCAGTTCATAGAGACCTTTAAGAGCAATTAAAAGCGGTATTAACAATGAAGATAACGGGGGGTGGGCTCAGCAAAACCGAATGCTGTGTTGAGGACTAATTGTCCCTTTCACGGCCATGAGAGCTCATAGCCGTCGAAGCGATCGATGAAGTCGTCGTTGTGCGGCTCATCGTTGAGGAGATAGTCGCTGATGTGTAAAAAGCATTGCATCTTCTGAAGTTTGGCAAAGCCGGTGCTGCCTTAGTAATTGTCATCATAGTCGTCGTCAAAGTCAGAGTTAGAGCTCGTCTCTGTCGATGCCAGGGTGTTGGCGATGGCGTGTTCGAGCTGTTGTGGTAGATCCTCCGGTATCTTACCTGCTTTGGGGTTGAGATGGTGAGCATTAGTCGATGGCCTGTGAACCTTTTTGTCGTGGTAGGACTGAGTAGCTCGTGGTAGACCAGGCAGGCTGAACTTGTTGGGCCATGTGTTCTTCAACTCATCGGAGCGGCGTCGTAGGTCGACCATGGGCTCAGGGAAGTTGGTAGGCTTGTTGGTTAGTGGGACGAGGTCGAGGTCGTCGCCTTCGTTGGTGATGATGAACTCGATGCTCCCGAACCAGATGTGGGAGCCTAGGGTGAGGCTGGCGTTGCCTCTGGCCGTCAAGGACTTGCTCATCGGGCGGAGGTGAGATGATGTAGCCATCCTAGACTTCTGCAGAAATGGTTAGTTGTGACGCGCAAACGTCCCCTACCTGACGCGCCAACTATCAGTGTAAGAAACGGCGGTCCTAGCACCAACGAGTAATGAGAGTCTGCGCGTCGGGAGTCCGGATGGTGTGCAAGAAGAACCCAAGTGATTTATACTGGTTCGGGCCGAGAAATGCTCTATGTCTAGTGGGAGAGAAGAGTTCTGTATTATCTTGCACAGAAGTGCTTGTAGTAGGGGTTACAAGCAAATGTGAGAGAGGGAGGAGCTCCCAAGTCTCAAGAGGAGAGGGGGGAATGTGGGTGTATCTGACTCTGTTGGTGCCCTCGCAAGGTACAGGAGAGTTATCTGCTGGTGTCTTGTTTTGTGTTGCTATGGTGGTTGTTCTTTTTTCCAGTTGTCGTCCCCCGGAATGATCCTTGTATGCTCCTTTTATAGTCTCAAGGAGGTGCAGGGTTACAAAATATTGGTATGTGGCGTGACCCTTGCTGGAGGAGGAGCCTGGAGACCTCGGGAGGGCCTTATCTGGTGGCGACGTGGTATGCACTGTGGAGGCATGGCGTCGGTACTTCTAGCACTGCTGCATGTGTCCAGGCATGTGCGCCACTGTTGGGGGAGTGGTTTCTGTCCTTCGGCATTGTAGCGACGTGCCCTGACATACCTGGTCCTGTAACCGGCGTGGTGTGTTTGTCCTTGTAGTTTGACCGGCGTAGAGGGCCGAGGCCTCGGAGGTGGAAATCATGGTGCGATCTTATCCCGATCGTGGGAATAGTGGCCCAGGACAGTTGTTCCGTACACTGCGTAGGCACGAATCGTGCGTATAGTGCCAGTATGGGTGGCATAGTGGTTAGCAGCTCTTCCCCATGCCTTTTGCAGACGATGGTGTGGTGATTTGACTCCGGTCATTCCTGGCCTATCCGGTTGGGCAGATGCAGGAACGTGGATGACGTCACAGGGGGTCTCGAGCGCGCCAATGGGGGAGCGGCGTCAGAGGCCAGTCTTAGGCGATGCGGAGACGGTCAATGCCGATTCTGGGGCTCGAGCGAGGCGGTGATATCGTCGGGGGTCAGCCTGTGTCCGAGACCCCAGGACTGAGGCCTCGGGCGAATCGGAGGTAATCCGAGACCCCTCTGAATGAGGCATCGGATGAAGCGGGGAGATGGGCTGGTTTGCTCACATGTCTCGCTGGAGGTCCAGCAAGGGAGAATTTAGCCTCTCTTTTTTGTTGATTTTTCCCCTTAAATGGGGAGGCCAGGTGTTTTTCCATCTTGATTTGGGTACCCCTAATTGTGGTACCCGACAGCGTGGGACAGACAAGTGAATTTTTTAAACCTCAATCCTAGCCTTTCCTCCCATGGGAAGTCAAACCACGACCTGAGGAGTGCTACTAAACCACCTAACCAACTCGGCTAGGCACCTATTCCCAGATATGGACAATGTAGCTGAGCAACGAGAAAAAAATTATCCTAAGAACAGACCCGACAAAAAAGACATATTTAAGTGCTACAAGCGATAATCTGAACAACTCATAGTCACACTTCGATATGGGATCCAGAGGCAGATCTCTTATATATAGCCATCTAATAAGTTACGGCCAAGCCCTTCATATACAGTTGCTCATAAATAACAAACACGTACGCTTGTAGCGTGGTGGTTGCGACTCCTGTCGTGGAGTACACCCACCCAGATTCGACCTTTGATTGGTCCTAGGGATGTTTCCCTAGTGAGGGTTGTTTTTTTTTTTGTCTTGTATCTTGCATTTTAGCCCGATTAGAAGACAAGCGTCCGTCCGTTAATCTCTCTCCTAATGTGGCCCTTTTTGACGTGAGCCCATATGTCGCCAGCTCAAATACATTACTATACTACTCTAAGTTGTGTGTTGGTAGGCATGTTGTGACTTCTGAGCCTGCTTAGACAACCTCATTCGTATTTGAGCGCACGGTCAGTACGGGTCTTACGTGATACTATAATAGTGTCTTTGTGGTCTTTATAGAGAAAAGGTTGCTCATAAATAGGTAGCACGATGGAGACCATAATAGTGGCCGTTAAATACTTGAATAGTCGCTCCTTCCGATTCCAAATGTAAATGATTCTAGTCGTTCAAAATTGTTGGACTAATGGACTCCGACGCATTAGCGAAGTATATGAAAACGCTAACTTGATTGACAAATGACAACACGTGGTTGACGTCAAAGGTCTTCGGTAGAAAATCTATTTCCATTTTCAAAAGGTCTGTGAGAGTTGTCTTGTTTAGTTTGAACACCTCACATAAATATACTAGTAGTATTTTGCAAGAATTAGGGGGTGTTTGGTTGGAGGAGTTAAAGTTTAACAAACACTGTAGCACTTTCGTCTTATTTGACAAAAAGTTTCTAATCTTGGACTAATTATGCTTAATAGATTCGTCTCGTAAATTACTCCTAATTTGTGCCGACATGTATGCAATTAATCTATATTTAGTACTCCATGTATTTGAGCGAACATTGATATGATGAGAGTTAAACTTTTAACTCTGGAAACCAAACAGGCCATTAGATCTCCTCAAAGGGCCTGTTTAGATCCCAAATTTCATCTTCAAATTCCACTATGAAAAAGAAGATTCCCATCACATCAAAATGCCGGCATATGCATGGAGTACTAAATGTAGATGAAATTAAAAACTAATTGCACAGTTTTGTTGTACTTTGCGAGACGAACATTTTGAGCTTAATTAGTCAAAGTTTGGACAATTTCCACTATGCAAAAAGAAGATTCCCATCACATTAAAATGCCGGCACATGCATGGAGTACTAAATGTAGATAAAATTAAAAACTAATTGTACAGTTTTGTTGTACTTTGCGAGACGAACATTTTGAGCTTAATTAGTCAAAGTTTGGACAATTTTTACCAAATACAAACGAATTGCTACCGTGCGCATTTAATGCGTACTGTGCAAATTTTGCTTCCCAAATTAGTGATCTAAACACGGCCAAAAAAGTCGAAGCTCTTTCTCTTCAATAGTCGTGGCCACGAGATGTCACCGCCGGTGCATCCGTCTCCGTCCGAGTGCCACGCCACACGTGTACAGCCGCCTCAGAATTTGAACCTCTGATCGGTTCAATAAACTACTATCTGTCTGCTGCTCTCCGCATGGCGTTCAATGCCGCGACCTCGGGATCTCCACCCGACTAAAAGCCCACAACGACCCAGGGCGCGGGACAATGACATGTGGGCCACCTTACAAGCGTGGGCACGGTGGCAGGTCAGCCTGCGTGCGGCCCACAAAGGCCGCGTTCACTTACTACAGCAACCCAAAATATTTCCTCTTCCACCCATCACATCAAATCTTTAAACACATGCATGAAATATTAAATGTAGGTAAAAAAACAAACTAATTACATAGTTTGTCTGTAAAGTTCGAGACGAATCTTTTGAGTCTAATTAATCCATGATTGGACAAATTTTACCAAATAACAACGAAAAGTGCTACAGTAACTTTTCACCCCAACTCACCCCATCTAAACACACCCAAAGTCCGGCCATGCGGACGAATTACCGACGGATTCCGTTGCGGATTCGTTCACTCCCTCAACAACCGGTGGCGCCGTGCCTAATCGCACACGCAACACACACTACACCTACTCGAGGGCACGTGCTGCTCGTGGGTCCAGGTGGTGTTCGGTGGGCCATCACTCCATTCCGTCAGCGAGTGATCGATTCAGTCATCGAAACCAGCAACAGCTCGCGGATGCACCGAACCGGTCTCACCGATCTGCAAGTGGTTGGTGTGACCTGCGTAAACCTGCCGCATAGACCGACCATTCGACAAACGTATGCCCACGGCCGAACGAAACCAGCGACATGGATTCTCTGCGCAGGAGTGGTGGATCGACCGCTTGCACTTCACAACACGATTTCGCAGGAAAGAAAACCTCCACTCCGACCTCTGGGTTTCTCTTCCGTTGCGCATGCCCGTCTGTCCTCCCCGCCGTATGTAGAACGCAGCGAGCTTCACTCCATCCTTGGCACAGTAGCACACGGCCCGCCGGACACCTGACGCGCACGGCGTTGTTGGTGTTGACCAGGCATGGAACTTCGTTGTCGTCGAAGTACCCAGAGCCGTCAAGCCCCGGCCTCTCTCCCTTCCGCTGGTGATGTCGCAGGATTTGGGGAAGCTAGGGCACAACCGTGGGCTGAGGTATTGAGCTCCAATGGACATTTGCAAATGTATGTGCGGGAGCTCACCTTCATCGGCAAGTTTGGGATTGGCTCCCACCTCACCTCTCCGCCGACTTCCACACAACGCCGTGGTCCGGAATGGCATATATGGTCGACTAGTGCCTCCGCAGCTGGTTGTACAACTCCATCTCCAAAGATGTCCTCGCCATTGTCCGTGTTCCAAAGGCCACGACGTATGTCATCTGGCATGTCATCCATAGCCAGTTTCGGGACAATGAACTGCATCGTGCCGTTTACCTAGAGGCCGAGTTCCGCAGTATTGTTCAGGGCGACATGGATATCACGCAATACACCGACTGCCTCAAGCAGCTCGCCGACGCTCTTCGCAACGTTGGGCAGCTGTCCGTGAGACCAGCCGGGTTCTCAACATGCTACGTGGCCTCAACTCCAAGTACCGGCACGCCATTCGAGTCATCATGGCCAAGCAACCGCCTCACACATTCCTCTTAGAATAACTGCGTGGATTTGGCTCGGGGTGGGGTGTGGGATATGTCGAGTAGCGAGTATCTGTAAGGTCCTAGATGGCTAGAGGGGGGTGAATAGCCTATAAAAAAAATTCTACAAATACCACTAAGCAAACTTGTTAGAATAACAAACGGCGTAAAGCGAGTTTTGTTTAGCCAAAGGTTGTGATGCAAGCCTCCTATCCACAAGTCTAGTAGATTATGATCTCTAGTTCACACAAGAGCTATGTCACTAATTTTACACTAGAGAACAAGCTAACAACACTACTAGCAAAGCTACCACTAGAGCTACACAAGATAATCTAGTAAAAGTAAGTGCAAGAGAGAGGATTGTGATTCTTATACCGACGGTGAAGAGAAGATGTTGCCAATCACCAAGATGATATATAATCAATCAATATTGACAACAACACAATATGAAGACCAATCACCGGGAGACAAGAGACACAATATTTTGTTCACCCGGTGTTCACTTGTGCACCGACAAGCTACGTCACCGGTTCTGTCGACCAATACTGAGATGGTTTCCCGGTGTGACCCTCAAGTCACTTGCCCCTCAAGGCACGCCCCGCAAGGCACCGCAAGACACCACTCTCAAGTGAGATAACTCAATGACACGCACATTCCACTAGAGTTGCTTTTGGCATCCCGCCGAGGAAAGCACAAGAACATCTCACAATCAACCGGAGGTGGCCAAGAACAAACACCTTCTCTTGCCAACGCCTCCAACAATCTCCAAGCCGGCTAGGAGCGGTACTCTCCAAGAGTAACAAGAAATCCACCGGCTAAACCACCCACAAGTGCCACTAGATGCCCTCAAGCTATGCAATGCACTTTGGGATCACTCAATCTCACTTTTGATTTGCAATCAAGCAAGAGAGATGAGTGGGAGGAGAAGCTTTAGCTCAAAGGATGCACAAGAGTGTTAGAAATGCCAAGAGACCTCCCCAAGGGCCGACCAAGGAGTATTTATAAGCATCCCATACAAATAGAGCCGTTGCCACTCCGCTGACTGTTTTCTCGGGACGACCGGACGCGTCGGTCGAAACTGACCGGACGCGCTTCACCGCGTCCGATCGCCCCTACGCCGTCCACGTGTCCCTCGAATTCAAACGCGGCTACTAGATCCTCCAACGGTCACTGCGCGCCAACGGTCAAACACGACGACCGGACGCGCTGCTCAAACGACCGGACGTGCCGAACGCACAGTGCCGCGCACCCGCGACGCAACGACCGGACGCGCTCCACGCAACGACCGGACGCGACAGTGCCAGCGTCCGGTCGGAGTCCAGTAAGCTCCCTTCGCGACCGGACGCGTCCGATCACGTGTGACCGGACGCGCCACGCGTCCGCTCAGCCCTTCGCCACGCACTGTTCCTCTGGGTGCCCGACCGGACGCTCCGGTTCCACGAGTGACCGGACGCTCCGGTTGCAAACCCTAGCCCGCGCACCTAACTGCTCGCTGTACTGACCGGACACGTCCGGTCAAATCGTGACCGCGTCCGGTGCAGCGTCCGGTCACCTCTGTGATCTCCGTTCGCCTCCGTTTCCGACTTCCGGCGTAGTGAAAAATAGGCATTTCATTTCCCTTGCGCGGGCCCTACAAGCCACAGCGCGACCAACGTCACCTTTGCAAATGTGCCAACACCATCAAGTGTACATCTCCATGTGCTTGTGTGTTAGCTTTTTCTCAATCATTTTCAAAGGTTTTCCAGTTAGTTCACTAGGCCCTGCATGCAATGCACTTCATGAATTCACCTAGCGGCACCCGTGTGTCGAATAACCGATAAGACTTCCCCTCTTAATAGTTCGGCTATCGACCCTAAACCACTCACACCCTCTATGGTGTCTTGAGTGTAAAACAAAATGGTCCTATGGTTATACCTTTGCCTTGAGCCCATTTTGTTTTTCCAAATGATATGATCCACTTCATATCATCACATGACCGTCTCGATCCATCGACCTTGACTTCACTTGCTCTTCACCGTTGCATCGGTCCATCGGCGCCAAGTCTTGCTCAAGCTTCACCATCGCATGGTCCTTCGCTTCGAAGCCTCAACTAGCCCTTCACCTTCACAACCGGTCCATCGAGCCAAGCCTCATCTTGGTCTTCACCATTTTGGTCATGTGAGTCAATGTCATGTCTCATATTCAATGACCACCTTTATCTAAATCATCCACTTAGATACAAAGGTTAGTCCTAGGTTTCATCGATTAGCCAAAACCAAACTAGGGACTTTTAGTATCCCGGACCATCTCCGTACCATTAATGGGCAATTTGACCACACTTGTGAAAGGTTGGGGACTTCAGGCAACCCTTACCTAGGCACGGATATGGAGGTTTGTCCTAGTCTTTCGTGTGGGTATGGTTCTATACCTCTGCAGATTTTTCTTTGAATGATTAAACGTCTTTGGACGAATTCGATTGTTCTTACTTCTACGTTCAGAGTAGCTTGTTGTGAGGAAGGACGAGTGGAAGATCGAGCTCCACTTTATGCTCAATGTTCATACATGCTTAAATTTTCCAATGCTTAGATAACATTTACTTTATACACAAAATGCTATTTATGCAAATCCAACTTTATACCTTGCTAATGCCAATTGCATACTCCTTTGTATATTATATGAGTAAGTCCTGCAAAGTATAATCCCGTACTCTCACGGTGCTACTGTTAAGTTGTTTTGTAGGTAGCTAAAGGAAACTGGTGGCTATGTCACCCGCCGATGCCGGCAAGTTGGGTGAATAGCATGAGCTGTCCAAGCTGTGGTAGCAACGTCATGGGCAAAGTGACCACTAGTTACAAGTTTAGATTTAATTCGTAGCATAGAGCTTTCAACCTAGGTATAACATGGTAAGATAGTCATTCGGTTCTCACTACACATAGGTTAGTCAGTAGCTTCACTCATGTTGTACAATTAACTTATTAATTTAGCAAGATTTGTAACACATATTTTCGCTGATTTATGTAATATTTTGTTGAGATGTAATCTTGATAATCCTAAACCCCACTAGCAATGTATCTTACATAGGCAAGCTGTATACCTCAACAATGGACTATCACATGCAACAACACATGCAATTGTGATATCTACATCAACAAGACACACAAGTATTTTATTGTCTATGTCAACGTGCAACACAATCTACTAACATTAATTTATAATAGTTTATTCCTTCATATAAGCAATTATGTATAGTCTAATTTCATTCTATAAATCATCTGTGATCCTGCACCAGCGTGCGGGGTATGCTTCTAGTTAAACAAAAAACCAAGTGCAATATTTGAGATGGTGTAGGATGATAGATATTGGTATATCAATTAACAATTACAAGATATGGTTTTGATCATAAGCTGGCATGTTTTACATTCTAGTATTTCCTTTTGTATTGAAATACAAGGTATTGAAACATTCAAGGCCTCTTTGCAGGGGTCCAGCTCCTACTAAAAAGGCTCTAGCTCCTCATGTGAAGCAGTTTCTCTAGCGAAGTTGAAGTTGTTTTAAAAAATATTTGACAAAAACGGCTCTATGGGTAGTCTTGTAATAATTTGTATTAGGTTTGTGAGAAGGAGCCGGGAGAAGCCATTTTTCTGGATCCAGCTCCTCTATACAAAAATGGCTTTGGCTCCTTTGGTCTCCTTGCGCGGAGCTGTTAATTATGGGCGTTTGGTAGGGCTTCTTTCAAGGAGCCGAAAGAAGCCAAAGCTTGATCAATAACTCCCCAAAGCATCGATCACATGAGTACCTATCATTAGTGTCTACTACTTGGTCAAAATATGGTAAACATAAGGCCTCTCTACAGTTAATGGAGGGTTGCTTGATTTGTTTTACCCCACTAGGATCATGAGTGCATTGTGACGAGGAAAAACAATGCCATGAGAATGTCGTGGGTTATCGACAGTTGGAGGACGTGGAGGTGGCAGGGCAGGTCATGGAGGCTGGTGCGCTGTTGTGGCGCCCGGCGGCGTGAGCAAGGCGTTTCATCGGATTGGCCCTGAAGGGTTCGAGTGATTCTATTTCCACGCTCGGGAGTTTTTTATCGGGTATTTCCACAGCCAGGAGTTTTTTTTATCGAGGGTGGGATTGGGTCTCACAGGTATAGGATTTTTTTATTGGGTGTTTTCATGGCTAGAAGATTTTTCTTATCGGGAAAGGAATGGATCTATCGGATGAACGATTGTTTTTTACACTTTTTAGTTGTAGAGACAGAGACAGAGATACATTAGCTCGTGGAAGATGGCCAGTTAGTATTCCTTAGTGCACAAAATTTCGAAAAGCTGAAGAAAATGAGAAATAATGCAAAACCATCATTGTATCCATGATACAAAACATCCAAGTTTTCGTAACAATACGGTATGTTGAAACTTCAGTTGTCATGGTGTTACTTTCTGTTCTCATTGCAATGTACCAGCATAATCCTAATTATGGAATATAAAAACAAAACATTACTTTCACTTCGTCTGGTTATTGCAGACCAAAAAGCACACATGATATGCCACATAGATTTCTTCCCATTATTATTACGTGAAAGTCTCACACGTTGGTATATTTTCGATTCACCGGATCAGGCTCTGGTCGATCTGATTATTCGTGGTGCACCCGCACCAAGAACGACCAAGCAGAGAGGTATGGTGTTTCACATCACACTAATAAATTAAAACCTAAAACTCAGCTCCTTGTCTTTGCATAGATGATTGAGCGATCAATCTCATACTTTCTTGAAAACCGTACAGGATCTGAATAAGGAATGAACAATTTGCAGCAAGCTGCAGGCAACTCAGGGATTGTTTGATAAATCAAATCATGTACGTATATATAGCAGCCGGAGTAAACGCAAAAGTTGATATGCAGAATAACTATTCTACACCACGAGCCAGCCAACGGAGCCAGCCAGCTCCCTCAGACCCACGCCCGAGTGCCCGACCCTTCCGCGCGGCCGATCCCTCC
The DNA here is from genome assembly GCA_022457205.1 of Saccharum spontaneum. Lineage (NCBI taxonomy): Eukaryota > Viridiplantae > Streptophyta > Magnoliopsida > Poales > Poaceae > Saccharum > Saccharum spontaneum. The sequence goes on along the minus strand of CM039589.1, from coordinate 24,752,324 downwards.
TACGCGACCGGCACCCCACGTGCCGTGATGGAATAGAATTCACCGCTCCCCCACACGCCTCATACGCCATGGGCCCGCCCGCTCCCGCCCACTCCCACGCCGCTCCTACGCCAGTTCCGCGGTCATGGCCCGTGTACGAAACAAATGCGCAGTCTGCCCAGTCCCTACTACTCCGTCATGCATGAACCACATGCTCCTATAGTACTCACATATGCTCCTACAGTACTCGCATGTGCAGCTGAAGCCTGAATGGACTTGACAAGCTCTGCGTGCGGTCATGCTTGCTACAGACGGACATGCATGCACCTCCAAAAACCAACGTACCGATGGAAAATACTAATAAGTGACTACACGATCCATTACTTAGTGCTACTGATTTGTGACTAGCTTAACTACTAACTATTACTGACTTAAATTTTACCAGAGGACATCTTCAAGTATTTAATCAATACCTTTAAGTATTATGTCAATATCTAAGTATTTTGTCAGTATTATGACTCATAGTTGTAAGTATTTTGTTAATTTTTTGTTAGTACCTCCCATGATGACCTTTAAGTAGTTGTCAGTATCTAAGTATTTTGTCAGTACAATGACTGTAAGTATTTTGTTAGTATCTCCCGTGATGCCGTCGATGGCCGTCTGTAGCTGCGGCTGCCGTTGTCGGGTTGGGGGCGACAGCCAGGCCACCGTCAGGTCGGGGTTGGGGAAGCCGCACCATGGCCATGGTCGCATCTGGGAAGGGGTACCAAACGATTTAGTAGTTGTCAGTATTTTGTCTTGTTTTTCATTTGTTCTCGGTATTAGGTATTATTAAATACTTTCTAGCATCTTTCGAGTACATGTCAGTATTTTCTTCAGTATTTTTCTAAAGTATCTTTTATTAGTGCTATGACTTTAGTAGCTGTCAATATCGTCTAGTATGTGTTGATGTTTCTTAGTTTATGTTTAGTATTACTCAGTGTTTTTTCATTCAGTACATTAATTTGCTTCAGTATTTGTTAGTACAATTGTTCAAAATTTTTATTATCCTCTATTTTCCTTTGATGTCATTATTAGTACTTTCCGGTATATGTTAATGTGTTGTTCAGTAGTTAGTATTTCCCTCTTTACTTATGTAGGCCCTGTTCGGCAGGCTGTTTTTTGGCTTATAAGCCGGCTACGGCTGATTTGCTGTGAGAGAAAAACACTGTTCCACGGCTGATAAGCCGTGCTGATAAGCTCAGCCGAGCAGGGGTAGTATTCCATCTCGTTTTTCAGTATCTCTTAGTATCTCTTAGTGTGTGTCAGTTTTTAGTATTCAGTATCTCTCAGTATATGTCATTAGTACTCATTACTCCATCTAATTTTTCAGTATCTCTCAGTATACGTCAGTTTTTAGTATTCAATATCTCTCAGTATATGTGAGCACAGCCATTCATGTGAGATCTGAACTGGACGCCGGCAACAACCATTCTTGCGAGCACGAGCTCGGTAGTTAGCTTCAGTATTCCACATGATTCCATGCATGGTTGTTTGCTTCAGTATACACGGCAAACCAGATTAAACCTCGCTGGCGGAGGCACCACCAGGAGATTGACGCCAGTCGCTGGATCAACGAGAAAAGCAGCTTCGCATGAGGCATTCAAAGCGCATGGGGCGTGTTGCAGGCTGTGCTGTAGTGGCTGCGCCTGTGCTATTCCGACCGTGCCTGAGCCCTGAGGGCAGCGGATCGGAGGAGCCTGGAACATAGAACCACTCGGAGCGGCGCACTGGCCGAAGCACTGGTAGGACGGGTCATGGCGGCGGGCCATGGCGGTCTGCTGGCCGACGGGGAGGGGTCGGATGAATCGGAGCTTCGTCGCTGTCGCTGGCTACGGCACAGAGCTTCACGGGGGTCGCGCGACGACTGGCCGGTCGCGTCGTCTTTTCATCGTCGTCCTGCTTCGTTGTTCCAGCGCGGAGGCTTGGGGCCGGCGGGGGAGGAGGCTGCGCCGGTGCTAGGGTGGGGGCGGAGGCTTAGGGGCGGCGCCCAGGTGGCGACCAGAGAGCGCGCGCCGCCAGTGTGCCGTGGGTTGGGGATCGCCGATTGCGATCGTGATATAATAATTGGGTGGGGACGATTGGGTTCCCGTTCCTATCAGGGCAGGTGCGAGTCGAGTCGGGTGGGGTGGGTGGGGTGCTGTAGTTGGATAGTGTAGTCTGGTGGGTGGGGCTGTTTGTGTCTTGGTGTAGAATAGTATTCTACACCTAGGGTGTAAAATAGCGCATATATATATATATATATATATATATATATATATATAACTATTACCCTACAGCTGGCTACAAAATAACTTATTCTGTAGCCATTTTGAGTTACGATAATTGCTATGCTAATTTACGAGATTATAGTAACTCCTTACTATGTGATTTATGTAAGGATTCTTAGTAAGCCTAGAGGAGGGGTGAATAGGCGTATCTAAAAATTTCTACACAAAACTCAAAGTCACTTGTCAGCAACTGTCGGAAGTCCCGACAGTTTATGTCGGAACTCCCGATGTCGTCAAAAGTCCCGACGTCAGCTGTCAGCAGTCCCGACGCCTATGTGAAAAGAACTACAAGTGCTCAAATGAACTTTGTGAAGCCAATAACTTACAACCCCACTTTCTAGTGATAAGATGAAGTTATCCAAGTGTTTCCTTGCCCTTGGAGCGCCACCAATTTGTAGATCGGGACCAAAACCTAAGAAATAGCTTGAGAAAGAGACAACAAAGACCAAATAATCTCAAGTAATCACAACAACAATAAGCACATGGGACATAAGGATTTATCCCGAGATTCAACTCGCCACTAAGGCTTGTCTATGTTCTCGTTGTTGAGGTGACCACTAAAGTCAGAGTCTCTTTCACCTCCTTGCCTCTCTCAAGCAAACACAAAGGTAAACTTGAGTTCTTCACTAGAAAATGAAGGATAATACAAACTTATCAGGAGCTCTTGGGCGACGCCTAGCCGGCTAGGGTTCCAAGAACCTAAGAGTAGCAAATGCAAATCCAACCGGCTTGACGAAGAAATCAAGTGCTCAAGCTTTGAATCAATGTTTCTCTCACCAAATCCCTTCTCTCAACTCAATCTCTTGCAAGATTTGAATCTAGGAGCAAAGAGGAGAAGAAGGGGGGAGCTTGAGAGCTAGAGAGCACTTTCACTGAAGGTTTGGACGAGTGAAATGAGTTCGTAACGGTTAGAAGTGAAGAGAGGGCTATTTATACTTGTAGTAGAAATCTAACCGTTCAGATCTATGTCGGGATTGCTGACGTAGATCTCGGGACTGCTGACCTGTATAGAAAACACTGTTCACGCAAGGTCAAAGTCACTGTGTGAAGGCCAACGTCGGGACTGCTGACGTACGTTGGGACTGCTGACGCTGCAGTCTGCTGAGCGAGCCGATGGACCTGGCGTCGGGACTCCTGGCGAGGGTCGGGACTCTTGACCGTCAGGACTCCTGACTCACGTTGGGACTTCCGACGTCCTCAGTCACCGCACAGGCCAAGTGACTAGTCGTCAGGACTCCCGACGTGAGTCAGCACTTCCGACCGTCGGGACTCCCGACGTATGTCGAGACTTCCGACACCAAAAGTCACTAAAACTATTCTATGTGCTCGTGAAGTGCTAGAGTGTCTCTCTTATGATTTAGTTTTAATATTTGAGCACTCTATCTTCCTGAAACCAACTAGATTTGCATCCCCTTTATAGTGCGGCATAGCCTAAACTCAAGGTCAAATATCAAAGAATTTAAACGCTTTTGAGTCCATTACCGCGTCATTTTGTAACTCGGGCTCCACCATTTCATGTATTATCCTCATTCTTATTTTACCTGTTTGTCATCTCGATAAATCTCATTAGTCCTCTAATCGTGTGGTCATTATCATCAAAACCCACAAATAGGGCTTGATTGCACTTACTATTTACTATAACATTATGGTAAATATCCCCATATGCTATAGTAATTCAACTATCGTAAATATATATTGACATCGTCGTAAATTAGTATATAAAATTATCGTAAATAGAGGTGGCTACAAAATAACTTATTTCGTAGCTAGCTATAGAGTATACTCTCCCTATATATATATATATATATATATATATATATATATATATATATATATATATATATATATATATATATATACCCTACAGTTGACTACAAAATAACTTATTCTGTAGCCACTTTGCGTTACGATAATTGCTATGCTAGTTTATGAGATTATAGTAACTCCTTACTATGTGATTTACTATGACATTATGGTAAATATCCCATGTGTTATAGTAATTCAACTATCGTAAATATATACTAACATTGTCGTAAATTAGTATATAAAATTATCGTAAATAGAGGTGGCTACAAAATAACTTATTTTGTAGCTAGCTATAGAGTATACTCTCTATATATATATATATATCATAGACGATAATCGCAATGCGCGAGGCACAAGCCGTTAATCTGATCTCCTTGCAGCATTAAATAGCAGCACAAATTTGGTAAGTATTACATTTTTACTTGTCATTTACCAACTTCTTTAGAATATATTGTATTATAGGATGAAAGGAGTACATGTGCTTATACAATCTTACCAAATATGGGATACACCTACTAGCACCATTTCAAAAGCCACATAACATTTATTTATAGACAGAGTTATCCCGCGATGCAAGCGTGCGACCTCGCCCATTGCTGCCTCCCACCACTGCCCGCGCTGCCGGCGACATGCCGGCTCGCCGCAGCGCCCGCCCTCCGTCCCCGACCGTCGACCCCGCCCTCCGCTAATCCAGCGCCTCCATCAACCAGTCGCCGACGAGACTCCCTTGCTCCTGCTCTGTCCAAACTGTCGCCTCCACCACCACGGGCGGCGGCGCTTCACCACCTCGCCGCCCCGCCCACCCACCGCTGGGCCAACCTGCCGTTGAGATCTAGAGCCGGGGAGATGGCTAAACCCTAACCCGCCTCCGGCGGAGGTGACGATGCCAGCGACGGTTGCGCGATGTCACAAACACACGACCGAGTGTTAGAGTTTGCTTTTATTTATTCCATCTCATTGCCAAACTCCTTTTATATATATGCCACTAAAGACATACAGCTGAAAGTTTGAAAACGATAAATTCCTGAATCCGCAGGCTCATTTTCAAACACGTGGCTGGCTAAAACAAAAGTACATTTGACAAGTAAATACGGAGTGCCAAGTACTAATGGCTAGTCCATTCCTACGGCTCATGGACCCGGTCCAGACAGTCCTCGCGGCGGCGTGGGTAGATGGGCAGTGCGTCGCTCGCCTCGCCTACTCCTCACCGGCCCCCGTTCTCCACCCGCCACTATAAATCCCTCTGCTTCCGCCCTGCTCTGCTCCGCCCGTCCCAGCGACGCACCACTGATCTCCCGGCGAAATCCCGCTCCCGCGTCCCCCTTCCTCCGGCCGCACCTCGCTTCGCCCCCGCTCCGTAAGGTTCGCAGCTTTCACGCCCCCCAGCATGCACACTCCCCCGCTGCTTCTGCTGCCGCTCTCGCTCTCTGCGGCATTAGGCCGAACGCACGGCGGCCCGGATCGCCGGGCCGCGGATCTGAGGATCCGCGTGCGCCGCTGTCGGCGGGATCGCTCGTGGATCTCGCGCCTCGCATGTGATTTAGTGGGTTCGGGCGGGAATGGGCTGCCTGCATGCCGCTTGTGATCTGAATTTGGCCGGGAAGTGATCCCATAGCGCGAGTTTGGTCCGATTGCTGCCCGGTGGTGCGAGGACTCGTGGGGTTTTGTTGGATACTGGTGATTCGGACTTCCGGGTGCTGTTTTTGTAGGGATCTGAGGGGACCTAGCGGTCTGGTAGTGTTGGGTTTGGTGGCTTTGGCAGCGACAATTAGCGAGGGTTTAAATTTGTCGTGTTCGGGAAGTTAACTTCGATATTCATTCTGGCTTAGTCCGTTGTTAATGATCGTTTAACTCGTTTGCAAGTGATGTCCATGATCTTGTAGGAGTGGGTTACTGGGGATTTGAATTCAATGACTCGTGTGTTATTAGGAAAAAAAAAAGAGATTTGGACAGCAGGAATACTAGCCTTACCAATATTGGACTAGGATGCTAGAGAAACAAAGCGGTTTGGACGACTTGGATGTTGTAGCCTATAACTTGCTCGATTTTGTCATTGAAGAATGATGGAAGTAGGGCAATGATGCCAGTGCAATGTGCTGGTCTGTTGTACTTGAGATCTGATTTTCTGCTTCGATTTTGGCTCCTTTATGGTATACTTTAGGATGTTGAGCTGTATTCTGTATGTTGTACTTGAGATCCGATTTTCTGCTTTGATTTCAGCTCCATTATGGTATGCTTCTGAATATTGAGCAGTATTATGTGGGTTGTCGAGCTTCCTGTTTTATTTGGTGTAAGTGGATTTTGGAAGACAAGCTCACACCTGGATCAGGGTGCGTTTGGATAGAAGAAACGTTTCAGTTTCTTGTGAGAATCGGGTGAATCACTTTCAAACAGTCTTTCCAGCAAGTGATTCGGAACCGAAACGTTTCACCTGTTCCTACATACGCTTGTGAAACGGTTGGAGTCTGGTTTCGCACAGATTCTCATCTCATTGCTTCCTACTTTTTTTGTTCTTTTTTTTCACTTAATTCTTTTTTAGTGCAACAAGTAAAAATGCTTTGTATTTAAGTTGTTCTCCATCCACAAAAAGTTTAGAATTTTTTTGAACATATTTTTATGTAAGAGAATCTGAATCTACCAGCCAAACGATTTCCTAGAGTGATTCCGATTCATCATCAGAAACGTTTCTTAAGAGAATCTTAAATTGAAACGTTTCTGCAAGACTCCGGAGCCCTGCCAAACGCACCCTGAGTGTCCTGTTTATGCTTTTGTTTTTAACTATTTTCTTGATGTGGTCATATTATAATAGGATTTAATACGCCTTGCATTAGTGTTTATAGTTTAGGACTGTAAATTCATTTTTTTGTGTTCGCTGTAAATTATGCCTGTAATTCTTTGTTTGAGATCATTGTAAAAGATTCCTTACCTACCTGGTTATGAGATATGAGAAGTAGAATTAGCTATACTGCATGATTGATTACTGGAAAAGAATTCAAAGAAATTAACTTAAGTTAGCTATAAGAGCTTTCAGTTTTTGTATTTTCTCGCATTTGAGATTCATCTTGTAGCTGTTCATTGCAATGGGATGGATTTATGATAGCCCACTATTAGTTTGGTTCTGGTAGCTCACTGGAATTTATGTACAAGGACTGTCAGAAGTAATATTAATTATGATTTTGTATTGTCTGCCAACTAACTTTTCTGTTTAGCATATTATATAATTCATTTTTTTTACAGGTGCAGTAAATCATGGCGACTGGCCAACTTTTTTCGAAAACTACCCAAGCATTATTCTACAACTACAAGCAACTTCCCATCCAACGGATGCTTGATTTTGACTTCCTCTGTGGTACACATCAACTCTTCTTGGTTAACATGGTTGAATGGCATTCCTGACTTACTTATTCCTTACCGACTTTGTGTTCCTTTATAGGGAGAGAGACACCTTCTGTTGCTGGAATAATCAATCCTGGTTCTGACGGTTTTCAGAAACTTTTCTTTGGACAAGAGGAAATTGCTATTCCAGTTCATCCTACGTAAGTTCTGTAGGTCCTCGTATCTGCCATTTCATTGGGCAAGAAAATTGTTCTATCTTTGGTGATGACTATGCTATTGCTAGCACAACTTGGTATTTACTTGTGTATCTTTTGTAGAATTGAAGCTGCCTGCAATGCACACCCAACAGCTGATGTATTTATCAACTTTGCATCCTTCCGGAGGTTAGCTATTATTTTAATTATTCTTTTACAAAACAGTGCATAGTCTTGAGTAACTACATGTTAACTATATTTGAGGATTTTGCAGTGCTGCTGCCTCTTCAATGTCAGCTTTGAAGCAGCCAACAATAAGGGTTGTAGCCATTATCGCTGAGGGTGTTCCTGAATCAGATGCAAAGCAGCTAATTAGTTATGCACGTGCTAATAACAAGGTAAGGACTAAGCTTAACAAACTGTTCATTTACAAGTTATCATCTAAACAGTACAGCGTCATATCAATGAAGGATTATATCCTTCTAGACAAGTTTGTAAAAAAATTGCTTCTGGTTCATCCCAGATATTGCTATTGGCACACGTCTTGTCACCTGCATATTGTTCCTTATTTTTGGTAAACAGTTTTAATATTGTTTGAAGGTCATCATTGGACCTGCAACAGTTGGAGGAATTCAAGCTGGTGCTTTCAAGATTGGTGATACCGCTGGAACCATTGACAACATAATTCAGTGCAAGCTTTACAGGCCTGGATCTGTTGGTTTTGTGTCTAAATCGGTATTGCCTTCGTACCATTCTTTCTTTATTTGGTTTGCTTGTCTACATACAACAGCAAGAGCATGAGCCTTGGCTTTATGTTTAGCTTGAATATGGAAATATAAATGCATATGCAATTAGTTTTTAGGTTGAATTGCTGAATTTCTGTTTCTTCTATTGCTCACTCATTGGCTAGTTTATGTTCATTTGCATGAGTATATTCTGAGTGTAGTTTGGATGATCATATGCATCCCAAACGCCAAAGAGGCCATGACAAACTAACATTTCATTTACATCCTCAGGGTGGCATGTCAAATGAGATGTACAACACCATTGCCAGAGTGACCGATGGTATTTATGAAGGTAACACAGCTGTGTGAATATTTTATATTTTCGGCGCACACAGATGATTGTGAACTGACTATTATTTTCAATGGTCAGGAATTGCAATTGGAGGGGATGTTTTCCCTGGATCAACTCTGTCAGACCACATTCTGCGATTTAATAACATACCACAGGTTTGACATTTACACTGGTTATTAGATCCATATGTGAAAAATAGTTTCTTGTAGTGTTATGCATATGCATATTCTTCGTTTACCTTTATGGTGAATTGTCTGTGATGGCATGTACACTCTAATAATATATTAAGACTACTCCTGTACCATACTCTTACACACCTTTTATTTGACAAATAAAATCTTATGACTTAATGGTTGTTCAGCATAAAGAAAGCTTTCAAAATGATGTTCAACGTTTACAATTTGTAACTGAAGCCTGGAGCATTGGTGTACTAACTTGTTGTATTCCATGTTTGTTGGTTTTAGGTTAAAATGATGGTTGTTCTTGGGGAGCTTGGTGGAAAAGACGAGTATTCACTTGTGGAAGCATTGAAACAAGGAAAGGTTCAGAAACCAGTCGTTGCATGGGTTAGTGGGACATGTGCACGTCTATTCAAATCAGAAGTGCAGTTTGGTCATGCTGTAAGTTTTGGAAAATTACTTGGACCCCCCCCCCCCCCCCCCCCCCCCCCCCCCCCCCCCCCCGCGCGTTTGTGTCAGAAGAATGGTGTATTTACTATCCAGAGACCTTTTTTTTTTGTTGGGACGAACAGGGTGCCAAGAGTGGTGGTGAGCTGGAATCAGCACAGGCTAAGAATCAGGCACTAAGGGAAGCTGGTGCAATTGTGCCTACTTCATATGAAGCTCTAGAAAGTGCAATTAAGGAGGCATTTGACAAACTGGTATGTTGATGAGTTTTGCTACATTGTTGTCTTTTAAGCATTAGTATTGAATAATCTAATGTATGGGAATCAAGTTTCTGAGGCTCAAATATATTTGACAGGTTGAGGAAGGAAAAATTTCTCCTGTGACTGAAATTACACCTCCTTCCATTCCTGAGGACCTTAAAACCGCAATCAAGAGTGGGAAGGTCCGAGCTCCTACCCACATCATCTCCACTATCTCTGATGACAGAGGTTAGGTTTCTGGTGCCATGTTGTTCTATTTATGTTTTGTTTTTTTTCATCTGTATGTGTCTCCCCCATCTCTCAGAGCTGAGGAAGTAATATTGGGTGCATGCTTGTGATGCAGGTGAGGAACCATGCTATGCTGGTGTCCCTATGTCTACAATTGTTGAACAGGGTTATGGAGTTGGTGATGTTATCTCTCTTTTGTGGTTCAAGCGCAGCCTTCCTCGCTATTGCACTCAGTTTATTGAGGTAAGTTAGGGTATATATGATATACTGACACTGATACCATATCTTCTTTACAGAGTTCAGGCTGTAGTAGCTGTTGATTATTCTGACTAACAATGGTTTTCTATATCCTGAGTTCATTTAATCTAAAAGTTTTTTTTCATGCGCCTCATAGATATGCATCATGCTTTGTGCCGACCATGGTCCCTGTGTATCTGGTGCTCATAACTCTATAGTTACTGCTAGGGCTGGAAAGGACCTTGTTTCCAGCTTGGTGTCTGGTGAGCTATTTGATTTCTACTTCCTCCGTTCCAAATTATAAGCCGCTTTGACTTTTTTTGGTACATCCATTTTGCTATGCACCTAGATATAATATTATGTCTAGATACATAGCAAAATGAATGAACCAAAAAGTCAAAACGACTTATAATTTGGAACGGAGGGAGTACATGCAAAACTTCTACCCTTTGCATAGATTACCAATATTTACGGCTGAAACATTGAAACGGAGTTTTATTATCACAGGATTATTGACGATTGGTCCCCGTTTCGGTGGAGCAATTGATGATGCGGCCCGATACTTCAAAGATGCATGTGACAGGGTGAGCCAACTTAGATTCTCCTTTATGTTTTTAGCATCTCCATGTTTCTTAGATCGTTTAATCACTGTAATGGGTCTATCAATTGGTTGCAGAACCTCACGCCATACGAGTTTGTTGAAGGCATGAAAAAGAAGGGAATCCGTGTGCCTGGGATCGGTCACAGGTATAGCACACATAGCCTTTTCATGAGTCAATCATAAAAAAAAATCTTTGCACTTGAAAAATGGTTGAGACAGAAAGTTCACTCTCCTGTGTCAATTAGGATTAAGAGCAGAGACAACAGGGATAAGCGTGTGCAGCTTCTACAAAAATATGCTCACACACATTTCCCTTCAGTCAAGTACATGGATTACGCCTTTCAGGTTGAGACCTACACCTTGTCAAAAGCCAACAATCTGGTTCTGAATGTCGATGGTGCGATCGGGTCACTTTTCTTGGATCTTCTGTCTGGAAGTGGAATGTTCACCAAACAGGAGATCGACGAGATTGTGGAAATTGGTTATCTTAATGGGCTCTTTGTGCTTGCACGTTCAATTGGCCTGATCGGGTGAGTCCTATTCTGTTGTTAATTGACTTCTCTTTGGTTATGCTATGCAATGATTGTGATGTTTGGGTCTTATATTTTCCTAGTTTGACCATTTTTTTTTTTGCAACTAGTCACTTTTCTGAAAAAAAATGTGCTACTTTGATTCACAGGCACACCTTCGACCAGAAGAGGCTTAAGCAGCCGCTCTACCGTCACCCATGGGAGGATGTCCTGTACACCAAGTGAGAGAAGCCATTCTTTGCGAAGCATAAAGTATTGTTGTCGCCTAGGGCTTCGAGTTGTCTGTACACTTCATAAATCGAGCAGTTGCAAAAAAAAAGGTCCAAGTTGTGATTGTTGATGAAACTAGGGGAGAGGAAGAGGAACATCACTAGTCAGCACTAGATTGTGTGTTTTGTGTTGAGTTGCAAATTCAAGTCCAGATTTTTGCCCTGCCATGAACTGTTAGGCCATATTGTATTGGAAAGGATGCTTCCATTATTGTTTCACCCCAGAATAGTTTCCCTTAAAGTGAAATATCTTATTCTAGCCCTCTGATTTTTTTCGTTGATAATTGCATTTCTACATGCACGCATGACGCACCATTTGTGATGGTTGCATAAACCATCCTTTTTTTTCCATCCAAATTTCCTCCGCCTTGTACGCAACAGATCGTCAAAGGACGCCTGTAATCATTTGCATTGCCTCTGTGTGTGCATCCAAGTCTGGCACAACCCAACAAGTACGTAATAACCTTTGCGTATATTGTAACTTTTGTGCATCACCACGTTGTTATTGCTGGCCGGACTACGGACTAGGAATATATTCTAGCGTGGCTGCGCGTCGAGCCAGCCGTCGGCAGAGACGTAGGAGAGGTCGACGAACTTGGCGAGGTCGTCGCCGCTCAGGTCCTTGGTCCACGGCACCCGGCCCGTCCGGTTGGACCCCTGCCCCGTGCACCCTTCCTCCACCATGGTCAGCGTGCCCCTGTTTGCAGTTGCAGATTAGATTAGGGCGGTGTTTAGTTCTCCATGGAATGCAAAATGCAAAATACCAACTACTTTGGAACGATGAAATGCAAAATGCCAAAATTTTTATGGGTGTGTTTAGTTCCATCCAAAACGTTAAATTTTTCATGAGGTGGGCGAGGGCTTTTTAGCTTTTTAGTTTTTTTTCCCTCTTGAGACCAAAATCTAAAATAGAGAATGAATACCTTTTTGCCAAAAAATTTGTATGGTGTTTAGTTCTATTTTGCAAAATAATAGACCAAAATCTAAAATTTTTTAGGTGAAATAGGATACTAAACACACCCTAAACCAGTCAGTCAGGATTGCCAAATTGCCAAGCAGCAGGGCTCTCCGATAGACAGATGAACCAGACGACAACTCACTCTGTGCCCTTGTAGCTCCACGCGTCCCACCCCTGGCTGACGACGACGCCGGACATGTCCGTCTGGTAGAAGATGACCCTGGCGTAGCGGCGCCACGCGCGGCCCAGGTACGCCGGCGTGACGCCCCTCACCGTGCACCCTTTGAACACGAAGCCGCTCGAGTCGGCCTCGCTCATCCGGCCCTGCGCCGTGATGAAGCCGGGCCACACGGGCGTCCGCGCCGTCCATATCTCGCACCCCTGGAAGATGGACTGGCCGTTGCCGAAGATGAAGTCCATGGCGCCCTCGATGTAGCAGCCCTCGTAGTAGTGCCGCCCCTCGATGTCGCTCAGCGTGTCCTGCACGCTCACGAAGCCGCACCGGTAGAAGGACGACCGGTCGCCCGCCACCAGCGCCGCCACCGCCGGCGCGATCGTCGTCCCGGCCCCGTTGTACGTGTTCTTGAAGGTGATGTCGCGGGCCATGAAGTCGGCTGAGTAGGCGGCGAACGTCGGGGAGGCGGCGGTGCTCGAGTCCCCGCCGGCGTGGTCCGCCCACTCGATCGACGTCTGCTGCCACCCCTCGCCTTCCAGCAGGACGAAGCTCTTGTTCTGCGGTATCATCACCTTCTCACTTGGTGCATCATGCATCAACGAGACCAACAGAAAAAAAAAGAGACAAAATTAGCTCCACTACTATTACTGTGCGTCTGTGCCTGAAACTGAAACCGCATGTTGAGAAATCTTTCTTCTTAGATTAGACGAGCGAAACAAGTAACTGAAAGCTGGGCGGGGAAATGGAGTGAATCTGGATTCAAGACACTCAAACTAAAACCTTTCACGTTCTTGGCTCGAGATCCATCCACACTCTGAAGTCTGAACAATACAAGTTGCACTTGATGAACTACACTGCAAGCGACGCACTGCATGGATTACTTACTTGTACACGCCGGCGGCGACGTGAACTCGGATCCACTGGCCGTTGCCGAACGGAACAGAGTCGACGGCGTCCTGGACGGACGTGAAGTCGGCGCTGCCCTTCCGGTTGACGAAGATGCTTCTGGCCACCACGGCCCTCGCCGCGTCGTCGCAGCGACCTCGAGGCACGGCGGGCGCCATGGAAGCGAGCACTGCGGCTAAGGCGGCTAGGGCCATTTTGACCAACGGCGGCCCTCGCCGGAGCCTCATGTTGCCCGGCCCGGAGAAGGCTTACCGGCGGCAGCAGATCCGAGCAGGGCAGTGGACGACGACGGGGCAATTAGAAGGGAGTAAATCCAGGGGAGAGTAATTGTCGTCATGGCTGGATCGCCGGCCGTTCTGAGCTTGGCAAGTAATCGTTTCGGTTCCCAAGTTTCTATAAGCTGCCTGCGAATGCGTATCGTCTCACGTGATTTTGTCTAGCCGCACCTGCTTCTTCGTGATCCTCACCTTCCATTCCACCGATGGAGGAGGTTTCAAAGCCTGCTCTCTACGCTCATTATTGCGTCTAGTAAATATTAGCCCCTTTTTTCGCCTTCAAAAAACCTAGCATACTTGTTCAAATTTTATAAGCAAGTTTTAGTGTATACTAGAAATTACTAAAAATGCTTTAGCACTGTATTTGCTAGTTGCTATGTATGCACACGATAAATTTTTTGACAACATCAAGTCTTCGGAGATATTGCTCAAACAAATTACGCCTTACGTCCTCAAAAAGAAGGCATGATATACGGTTGACTGTTCTTATTTAGTCAGCGGCTCAGCGCGACAAGGTCGCCAAATGATTACCATTAGTCCATTACAGAAAGGCATTATATTGTGAGATGAGGCCTACTAATGAGAGGGAATTAGGTAAGGAGGATCCTTTATAAGTATATAGTAAGGTTTGATACCTTTATTAGTTTGTAAGAAAACTATAGACCGCGTTACATAATTTGCCATCGATCGGGGGTACACATGATGTGCACATTCTAGCGTTACCTTTTATACTTCAAATGTAGATTATTATAAGGCCTTCCATAAAACATTGCATCTACTAAAAAGGATTTTAGGGTAACTTGGACACAGTGACATATGTTCCGAGAGTGTTAGACTTTGTTCTCCGCAACTTACGCCTCCATGAACCCAATGCTACACAAGACATAGGATAGCGCTAGCTCCTTAAAGTATATATTACAATGAACAACTCACAAATAAAAAACAATCTCTTCTTTTTGATATGTTTATCTTATTCAGAATATTGCATAAGTGCCTAGTAATCGTTCTGTCCTCACGTTTCAGGATACACTTTGATAAGCTGATGCGATCATGATGCCATGCCCCACAGCTTATAATGTCGTAGGGATCACGCGTGTCAGTCATGCCACCACCACTCCACCAGCAACATCGTCGACCACGACCACTCGGGCATGCCACCATTGGCTCACCAAAGTTGGTCACGCTGTTGCTGACAATATCACCGATCATGTCCACTAGGGCTCACCCGAGTTTGCCATGTCATTGCTGACAATGTCACTAGGTTCAACTAATGTAGCATGCCATCACCAGGGTCACCCGTGTCGGTCACACCACCACCAGCTATGATCACTCGGGCACACCGCCACTGGGCTCACCCAAGTTGGTCATACCATGCACACTAAGTGTGCTTGTCACTTTCTCAAGGATTAGAAGAAAAGAATGGCTTCAAGTTTAGCCTCTGACTGATTCTTCGAATTGATCGAAGCTCGGGAGCTAGACCCACCGGGTCTGCTTGCACAAATCTAGCGAACTATGACCAAAAAAACACTTGAGCTTTATGACATGATGCACACAGAGCACTCAAACACATAAAGCACTCGCATTTGGACTTCAACTATAACTAAACCTCTATCAGATTCTCCGAAACGCAGAGAGGCTTAGGGCTACTATCGACTACATGGGCCCCGGTACCCTCATCGAGGCTATAACTGGCCTACTAGGAGGTGGTTTCTAGGGTGCCTGGCCTAGGACAAATCCAACCTAGAGGTGCCTTACTGACTTGGACGATAAGGCATAGACAAGATATACATAGAAACTAACTCCATCTGTTGTAACCGATAATGAAATCGACCTCTAAAGCGATCATGACTTTTTTTGTAACCATATGTTGCCTGTGGAAATCAAGCTTCACAGGCAGACAATGTGACCAACTTTTTTCCCGATATGTGAAAATGTATGTTGTGCTAGTGTTTGCTCTATTACAATTCATTGCATCATTGGATTTCACAAATATCAAATGATCAAACACCTTATGAAATTGTTCATTCATACTAGCTATCAGGTTTTCATCAAATACTTTTGTTTTTAAAAAAACTTTCATCAAAGAGAATATGTTACAATCGAATCAATTGGTATAAACTAGGAAGCATGCCCATGCTTTCCTAGGGGTGAAATCCATAGGGCTACAATATACATTTAATCCATGAATCACCAATTAAGTAACACTTAATGTAAAGGATTCCACAAAATTTTAGTTACTAATTTCCATAAGGATTTGGTCTATTCATGCCATTTATTTTTCAAAGGTAAACTCAAGGCACTTTATGTGGCATATACTAAAAATATATAGACAAGTAGCATATGAGTCAGATTCTAGTATTTGCATCTACCATTGGCATGTACGACATGAGTTGCTAGCTTGATTTGGTAGTTGTACGAAACTTGAGGCTGATCCAAGAGGGGGAGGGCCAGGTGAAATTTGTCGGTAAAATCTTAGCCTAGGGCTCTACTTAATTGATTTCAAACTTCAAAAAAATAATCTAACTTGCAAGATGTGCACTTATGATTTTCTGATGTTCTCTACTTACCAAACCCCGCCAAGAGCTTTGCAACATAGAACCAATTATACCAACTGGCCTAAGTTAATATAGGAAAGGTAAAGGCGCATAGCCAAGCACATGCAGAAACATAAATGTTGTAAGGAGGCCAAGTCAATAGGGGGAAACTCATGAGACTCACGACGTATCCTGTGGCATTTGTTGTTATCCCCACTATGCTCGTAGGGTGACATTGATTGCAGACTCACCAAGAGGGGGAACCCCTAGTCCACATTGGAGCATAACAAAGGATATGCTATCCCCACTATGCTCTTAGGGTGACATTGATGGAGAGTCACCAAGATTCCAAGTGCTTTGCATCATCAAGATTGCATGGATACAAATCACCTTACTCAAGCTCTAAACCTATTAGCCTAAAACTATCAAAAATATGTTAACTAAGCTCAAACCTAACCTTGGATTTGATCTCTAAGTTCACATATGGTGGCTTAGTGTTCTAACATTTGCTCTAGGTTCTCATAACTCAAGGGCACTCGAACACACATGAAATGGTTGGTTAAGGGAATATTTCTAGCCCACCAAAAGCTTCTAGCATTGAGAAAAAGCCTGCAAACACAAACATCACTAGATGATATGATGCCCCCTAAAACACCTCATCAGATTGTCCAGTAGGGTACCCAACCATTTCTAGCTACTGGCATTTGAACCATTGCCACAGGGTCCCACATCATTGAATAATTCACCAGTTGGTACCATGTTGTCCGCCATATCCTCTTATGGCTCACTCCATCCAAGTGCCCACATGCCTCTGAGTAGCACTAGAAGAACAACCACCTCCTTTAGCTTCTTTATCGTATGAACCATTAGCCCTTTGACCAAGGCTTTCAATAATGTGCACACTTATGTTCATCATTGCTTGATCATGTGGCCTTCACTTCTCCTCACGATATCATATGATGAACTCTTGCTTCACTGTGCATCATCTCTGCACGTCACCATATGATCTGTTGGGCATGATCAAGTGCTCCAATGAAGTATCTTCACTTTATCTTATTTATTCTTGAATTTTGATCATTCTTCTTCTAGTCTGTTCCTTAGCAATCAAATGCAAGAATTATCTAATGCATATTTGTTTGACTATAGCCAGCATATCAGAAGGCATTATCCTAGTGATTGTGCTAGCAACTCTGTTTAACTATAAAGCCAATGGTAGCTCCAATAGATCTAGGATAGCTAACATTTCGGCTACCAAGTTGTGTTGCTGTATATGTATATAGAGTGGCACATATTCTATAAGGGTGTGATTGATCAGGTGTAGGGCTTAAGTCTGGTGCCCTGGTTGCACTACTGATGTATACCTTTTTTTGAATTTAGTTACTTGTTTGGCTGGCTGCATGTATAAAGCAGTTAAGTTGAAGACATGCTAGATTCCTCTTATGGCCAGGCTTCATGCAGAAGGTCCTTCCTACGTTTCTACCAATGTTAGAGAAGACGACAAAGAAGAGAAATTAGCGAGAACATGAACAAAAAAGTGGATTACCTATTTCTTGCCTCTCTATACTATACAATGGGGAAAAGCTAAGTCAAGATAGTTCTCCCAGTCAACTATTAGAGAAGCAAGCAAATATATAGGCCAAAAGTTTTAGAGTGCAACCCAATAGGTCATTGGCTAGGCAAAAACTCAACCCCAGAAGAGATCCCAAACAGCTAACCTTATACTTATTCTATACCTAGCTGACCCATCAAAAGCCCATGCTGAGGTTCCACATAAAAAAGTAGCTAACCCTACATCCTATCTACTACAGCTCCTCTCAAAAACAAAATCAACAACCCTACAGCTCCTAGTTCCACCCTCCCCCACTGCCAGCTAATGCGAAGACGAGATTAGGGTTGAAGCCCACTCACCACCAACCCTATGCGTTCCCACATGCCACAACCCTATGCTCAACAAGCCCTCACTCCTAACCATAGCCCATGTCCCAAAATCCCGTAGGCCACAACCCTACTCACAAGACGCAACACATGAGGTAGTGCGGCTCATCTGCTCCAATTCAAGCTTCTCAAACCCCAAATGTGCTCATCTGCGGAACACCTAGATTCAAAGATGACGAGCTGCTATTTCACTGGATCCATGATCACAGTGATGGTGGAAGTTATCTTTGATGGTGGATGTGTATACCTCCTATCTACTTAAAATCGATTAGTCCTTCAGATCCAATAGAGTGTGAAGGAAGGTGATAGTCAGTCAATCAATTTCTGTGTGTGTGTGTGTGTGTGTGTGTGTGAGTGTTCGTGCTAGATAGGGATGGATCTAGCGGTGGGACGGGAGGGGCTCAAGAACCCCCCTACTGCTTCCGCACCAATGGAGCCCTTCCTAATTTTTGTAGACATGGAAGAAAGTAAGGAGGGGCTCTAGAATGTAAGGAGGGGCTCTAGAGGTTGAAGGTGACTTGAGCCCCCTCTTCTCTAGATTCTAGAGCCGCCACTAGTGCTAGATGTGTATAACTATTTATTTCTTTTTACAAAGCATATGGCTATTTACTTCTAGATTGGTAGAGTAATAACTAATAAGAAATATGTGTATGTTTAACGGATCACGAATGTCATGTGAATACAGGATGTATGAAGAACTGATGAACATATATGGGTGATGAATTGATGAACATGTGTGGGGATGGAGATCCCCACATGGATTAATCCCCGCGTGGGAACGAGGATGAGAACAAGGAGAAAAGCTCCCTCACGAGTTTTGATAGGATGTGGGATGTTTCTTCGCACGGGGATTGGGAGATATTTCTCGATGATAATTCCCATTGCCATCCCTAGTCCTAGGAGCATCGTTGAACGTTCAGACGAACAAGGGCGCGTTTGGTTGGTCGGACGCCAGCTGCATAGCATCCGCTCATGCGTACATTCGTGGAGAGAAGCCTATTAGATACGCTGCATCTGTTGCGACATCCTGGCCCGGCGGAACCAAAATATGCTCAGATGCAGGCTCTGTTGGAAAACGGCTGAATCGGTCGTATCTCTAGAGCCAGGCTCCATGGATGCAAGGATAAAATGCCAGGTCCACATGTTAGTCACACAAACTAAATTGATTGCATCCACTCCTACACGTAACCAAGCAACATCTTAGAATTTTTTTGTATCCGCTCATACAACCTCACCAATTAACACCCTTCTTTTTAAAAATACGGCTCCACTCAACCTACGTCCCCTCATCCAGATATACGATGCAACTCCAATGTGACAACCAAACACACCCCAAGTTGAGCTGGCCAATGACCATTCAACATGACGAGGTGACATGGCAGTGTGTGGATGGTCCAAGAAACCCATAGGCCAGTTCGCATATGAGTAAACATCGCATCTAATATTTCTATCTTTAACCATTAATTTCTAGAAATTCATATTGTTTAGCATCATGAGATTTATACTTTTACATTCATAATGAGAAATATATTATAATATATAATTTGCATGTTGTTAAACTATACAAGGTTATAGGGAGTTTGATGGTCAAAGCTAAAAGTTTTTGACTTATGTGAAGTTAGAACTATAATAATTGTGTGAATTAGGGCGTTAGTATTTTTTTTCAAAATGTAAATCAATCAAGGTATGGCCTAGGTCAAACAAGGTACTTTTTGTTTTTAAATTATAATTGTTTTTTTGTGAATGGAAGGGGGTTATATTAAAACATGGTATAATATATCCCCAAATTACACATGAAAAAAACCTAAAACAAAAAGATACAATTTCTATACAGATTCTTCCATCATCTTTCTTAGTGGCTTTGAACATCGAAGCTAGAGTGTTGTCCTTATACTAAATCCAACGATGAACCCTAAAATATTGGACATGCCACAAGGTCCAATGTTTTGGAACCAATCCAAAACACATCTAAAGCAATAAAAGAACATCGACAGTTGCATCGTTGACTATATTATAGGCTGCAGATTCATCACCTCTAATCATTGCATCGTGCTGGATGCCTAATTTTCTCTTTGAGCGCCCTCCACTTGTAGATAATAATGGCCACAAATTGAGCTCTTGCTGATGAAACCGATGCGATAGTGACCTCATTGTGGCAATCTCTGGAATCATCTTAGGTAAGATGATCCCGACCAAAAATCATCTAATTTCACCGATAGATTTATTAGATTGAACCTAGGAAAATTAGATCAAAAAAATTGTTAAGAGATGATTCCTCTCTCATTCTTGTCATCAGCGGACTCGTTGAAAGTGCTGGCTTTGACTAGCAAATCTTTACGTAACACAATATCTTAAATCAACAAAATTATATATTTTGAAAAGATATGAGAAATTTTACAGTGCTTGGAATAAACTAGAGCCATCCATTTGCGTAAATCTAAAGGTTATAAAATAAGAAGAGCCAATGTGGAGGAACTTAAGTTGTGGGCCGGAACCAAAATTATGTGGACCAAAAACTAGTTTTATATATTAAATTTAAATGGCAGAGGAACAATTTCGCGTTTAAGTTGCTCTCTCCTTCTCTTGTGTCTCCCACAGCTTCCTCCCTCTCCTAGCGCGGGCGTCGCGGCAGCCCCCGATAGGCGCGGCTCGCAGAGCGCCGGATCTGGCGCGGAGGCTCCTGGCGTGCACGGCCCCCGGTGGGCGGCACCTGCAGTTTCCTCCTACTAGATTTCTGACGTGGCGCCATTTGCTATTGCTCTGGCGGCTACAAAAGCAGGCCCGTGCGGCCAGCGGCAAGGCACGATCACACCATGCGGCCAGGCTCCTAGAAACCTAGTCCATCTTAATTAGCCCAGGGGCAAACCTAGTATTCTAGGTGGCCGAAAAAATTCCATGGACAGGAACTACGGGTTCCTCCAAGCACCCTAACAAACCTCAAAAGATATATTATAACGTTCCGATGGAAATAATTAAAATTAAAAGAGTTTGACCTAAGATAAAGAACTTAGATGGACTTATATCCCTCATAGAAGTAAGTAAATAAGATTTGAGGCCCTCCGAACGTGCCAAGAGATACGACCCTGATAAAACATGATCAAATATATGAATACCATGCTTGTGGCCACTGCCTCATGAACACGCAAGCTCTGTGCCACAAATTCACCACGCTATATATCTTCTCCTCAAACGCATCCAGTCAAAATTTTCAATGGAAGCCGTGAAGCGTATGACTATGACCACTCCACAATTTCCCATAAGAATTTAATTACTCCTCGATAACTTACAAAAAGACGCCCACAGTAAAGAGTTCACACCGATACAAATACTACGAGGCTCCGTAGCATAGCATGCACTTCTTCCGAGCGGGGTCCCTGCCTCGCTTTCAGCGTCGGCCTTGACTGCGAATGGAAGCCCAGCTACCGCAGCTGGACGACGACGACGACCTCTAAGGTTGGCCGGCCATCCTCTAGCTCTGCATGCGCCGCGCCGGCACCCGCTGCCTCTTGCTCCAGCTCTGCGCCCCGCCGTCGACCGCATGGGTTGCCCTCGACCTCGAGAGGGGTCTGCTGTCGCGATTGTGTTCATGGCCTTGCTCTTCCTCCTAGCTGGCCAAGGTCTTCGTGCTGTATTTGTTCCTCTCTTATCAGTCACCCTTTTTCGATCGTCTGTTGCATGATATGCCCGACAATGGCTGACCAAACAATTTACTGATCACTGAGCAGCTGGAGTAGTGTCTTGTCATCCGTCTCCCACCGTAGCGACGAAGCATCATCAGGCAGTGCACGTCCGCAAGCTGCTCAACAACACCAGCAGTAAGAAAGATTTGCAGTTTGGCACGTTGTTTTCCTTTTTTGCTTTCGGATTCAGAAAAGTTTGATCGACTTGGCTCATCCCTGTTACTGTTATGTACACTGTCCTGTACGCATGCATGTGTTGATGGACCGATCAGCCGGCGGCGGTAACTCTCGCGGAGCTGCTGCTGTGGCGTACGCGGCATCGGCGGACCTCTGCTCGGAGGAGGTGGTGGAGGTGTCCCAGGGCAACGCGGGTAGCCTGCCCAACGGCGTCCCGTCCTACAGCGTGACCATCACCAACACGTGCCTGGACTGTACCGTGCGCGACGTCCATGTCTCCTGCGGTGAGTTTGCCTCCACGGAGCTCGTCGACCCCAGCGATTTCCGGCGCCTCTCGTACGGCGACTGCCTAGTCAGGAACGGTGGACCTATCGGCCCTGGCGAGACCATCTCCTTCGAGTACTCCAACTCTTTCATTTACAAAATGGAAGTCGCGACGGTCTCATGCGCCGACATATAGGTTGGTGTTGTGATGTCCCGGCCGTCAGCCGTGTCTTGTCAGCGTCGTCATCCACCCTAGCCCGATGTACAGAGTATACAGTCTATCAGTTCAGTAACGCTTTGCCTTTGTTGAGAACTTGGGATGATGAACTATATATGTGAGATGGGTTTTAATTTATTTTCAACATAACATGAGTGAAACTCATCTAGTTTCTTTGCAGATTTGCAATTAATCGAATGTATAATGTATATTCTTTTGATAGCTAGTATACCAGAGGAAGGCATATTATCCCAATGATCGTGCTTGCTGATAGTTATGAGCAAAAGTTTTTTTTTTTGTGACTCGTTATGAGCAAAAGTTGGGTTTCAAAGGTTAAGTATGAAAGCCGTTATGATAAGTTATCTGTAAAATATTATTAAAAATACATTTTGATAAAGTTACTATTATTTGTTGTGGTAATAAGTTATCTCTACACCTAGGTGATATCAAATCCGTATACTATCCGGTCGGCGTTCCAGTGCAAAAGTCCAAAGTCATTTTAGGTGTAGAGAATCCACACAGCATGCCGTTGGTTAGCGTCTGCGTCCGCCCCGTGTTAACCCCGCTCGACCCGCGTTAACCCTGCTCGCAAACCCCGTGAGGCGATCCGCCCATCCACACCTGAAAAACGGACTGCTAGCAACTTTGCAATTTCTTGTTTTCCAAAACAGACTTCCGCGTCGGCCACGTCAACGGAGTCGACGTCGGGATGAGAAGCTTCTGCCTCCGCCGACTCCGTCCGCAGCTGCCTCCTTGAAACGGAAGCAAAGTCCGAGAGATGATGACGTGAATCAAAGCCACCTCGCATTGTTGTGAAGAGAGAGGCCATGTTGCCACCGTGCCCCGGGGAAGGCCCTAGACAGCCATGCCGATCCAGGCTGCAGGACAGAAGCTGAGAGAAGAGGGAGGTATGATTTTGTAATCACCCCGTAGCACACGATATAGTATAGGTAATAAAAAATTATGAAACATGCTTTATATTGTTTATGAAATTAGATTTATAAATTTTTAGATACGTTTGTGTACGCTGCAGCCACGTACGTCACCGTAGGCGTGGACAAAAACTTATAACTCTGTGCAACGCATGAGCATGTATCTAGTGTCCCTTAAAATTTTATGCACAAAAGTCATTTGTATAACTTTTTAACTTTCTAAAAATAGAAACTTGTGGAAACATTTTTTTAAAAAGAAAAGTTGCGGGATTACCTTATTGTTCACTAGATTCTAATCTACATAAGGCGCCTCCTAATAATAGAGGTAAAAACTGTGCATGCACGAGTTGTGAACATTCGTCGATTAGTGGCACTGTGCTCGAATAGCCCTCCGCTCTCTCTATTCTCTTTCACTATGGCTATGCCATTGTTGCTTCCCCAATTATCCGAGCACCAAGACCTAATGGAAGGAGAGAAGGATGGGCACCATCCTACGACTATGGCGGTGGCAAGATTTGGGAAAGGTAGAGAGCGAGGTGGAAGTGTTCTTATGCTAATCGATTACATGCTTAAGGCATATGATCACAACATTATGTGTATTCTTCTAATATGCCACGTTTAAGGCATATGATCACTACATTATGACTCACAAATGGGAACTTGTAAAGTTTGCCGAGATCCATTTTGTGTAATTTGGTTTGGTGCAAACACAACATTTATCCTTCATATTAGAGGTATCAAAGCTGTTTTTTGGCCATTATTTTGCAATAATTTGTTATTATTAGCGAATGTTGTATGCATGTGCTTTCTTTTTGGGTTTTGGTTTAGTTAGTGGCAAGGGTTCGCCCTATCTAGTTTTTGGTTTAATTTGATGAGTATTTGAATAGGTTTCATTGGAAATGGTAATATCAAACTCATGGTATTGCTCAAATCAAGAAGAAGCAAGCATATTTGATAAGGCAAAATGAGACAAAGAGAAACAAATATAATTTGTTGTTAACAGTGGCTTGCTTTACATGAACAACAAGATAATGATAGTTTATTGGTGTTCAAGAATGAGTCAAGAGTGCATAAGTGAAGAAATTTCAAGCAAAGGTCAAATGGCTAAGGAGACAATATATAATGGATACAAGTTGGCTTCTATAATGGTTTGCATGTATGGACAAATACCTAAAAAACACTATGCATTGATATTGATCCAATTGGACGAATGAAGACGAAAATTATCAAGAGTGGTGCTATTATGAAGAAATATCAATCCAAGGCTCAAAGTAGAAAGAGACAGTCATATGCATGCATATCTTTAGTCTCATTGTTTAGGACTGTGCTTACATGATGAAAATAGATATTGGAATGAAGATTAAGGGTTTCAAGCAAAAAAAATGAAGAGGATATAAGGAATCATGAATTGGCTTGGCCATATTGATATTGATTCATATATGTGAAGATATATAATAAAATGAAGATGATGCAAGTCATGTGATAATGATGGAGAATATTTGAAATATGACTTAATGAACAAGCTTGCCAAAAAGCCCAAGATCATTTCAATCAGAGTTCGAAGTGAAAAGTTATACCGTTTTCAGTGAGGTGAACTATATTGTTTTGGACAAATTTTTATAGATTTGCGAGGAAGTTCCGCACTATGTAGGTTCAACAACTAGGTTTAGAGCTATTACGACTAGTTTTTTGGGGTGAGCATATATACCTATCCCACTCCTCTTGGAGAGGTTGCTGATCTTTAGATGATATTAGATGATCTCTAAGCCTTGTGTGTGCTCTCCCCAATCCCTCTTTGTGAGGTTTGTGTGATTAGTGTGAGATCTAAGTGTTGAGTTGATAGATTTCGAGTTAGAGAGCAAAAGAGCACAAGTCAAACCCCTTGAGCACTTATCGACTTTGTCAATTTCATGAAGCATTTGTTACTCTTGGAGGTGAAGCCTCCTAGATGGCTAGGCATCACCAGACAATCTCTCATGCTTGTGGTGGTGAGCTACGAGAAAGTTTATGAGGGTTATGATCTTGCACCGGAATGGAAAAGATCAACTAGTGGAGAAAAGGAAAGTTTTCGAGAGGGACCTTTGCACGAGCATGAGTTTTTGAGTTGCTTGCCACTACCTCAACGAAGACATAGGGTTTGAGTGGGAACCCAAACTTTGGTGAAATAGATCACTTGTGTCCTATGTTATGAATTGCAATAATTTTTATTTCCACTGGGTCTATTTGGATGTGTGTGTGTGTGTGTCTGTGAGTGCAGGTACTTTGTGGACTTGCTACTGGGTATCTCCAAACGCGTCTACAAATTTTGTTTGAGCTAGAACTCTCTAGGCATAGTAAACTTCATGTTATTCTGTTTTGTGCAGAAGTTCCGCAGAATGGCTAACCAAACAATTTACTGATCACTGACTAGCTAGAGTAGTGTCTTGTCATCTGTCATCCACCGTAGCGGTGAAGAATCAGGTAGTGCACGTCCGCAAGCTGCTCAACAACACTAGCAGTAAGAAATATTGGCACTATGTTTTCCTTTTTTTGCTTTTGGATTTGGAAAAGTTTGTTGGACTACTTATTGGTCTCATCCCTGCTATTATGTACACTCCTGTATGCATGCAAGCATTGATGGATCGATCAACTGGTGGCGGTAACTCTCGCGGAGGAGTTGCTGCTGTGGCATACACGGCATCGGCGGACCTCTGCTCGGAGGAGGTGTCTCAGGGCAACGCGGGTAGCCTACCCAATGACGTCCTGTCCTACAGCGTGACCATCACCAACACGTGCCTGGACACTGTACCATCCGCGACGTCCATGTCGGGCGGATCTGCCACCGGAGCTGGGGGGCTCGAGCCCCCCTACCATAATCGTGCCCATGGAACCCTCCTCAGCCCCTCCTACAAGTTTTAGCCATTTGCTAGAAATTTTAGCCATGAGAGCAAAGTTAGGAGGGGCTGGAGTTTGAAGACGATGGCAGGCAGAGGAATGTGCATTCATTATTGTCTTTTTGGGCCAATTTTAAGCCATGCTGAAGTGGAGGGCCCAAGTGGTGGAGTGGGCCTTTTCTTTTCTTGTTTTCTCGTCCTTTCTGTTTTACCAAATCGACACCACAACCGTGACTGAATAGGAGCATGGAGCAGCAAACCTCATCGAACCTAGGGTTGGGGTGGTGTAGCTAGCCTGGCGGCGAGTGGACGGCGGTGGCGAGTAGCAGCTAGCCGAGTGAAAGCTCTAGTTTGATTTTGGTGAATTGATGAAACCCTAGGTGCTAACCATGTGCTCCAAGTGATCATGAGATAGGTTAAGCACCGATCCAAGTGGTGGAGCGAATGGATGAAGATCATGGTGGTGATGGCCATGATGATCAAGCTCTTCATTTGGAAAAGAAGAAAGAGAAAAACAAAAAGCTCAAGGCAAAGGTGAAATCTTGTAGGAGCTTTTTGGTTTGGTGATCGAGACACTTAGTGGGTGTGATCACATTTAGGATTGATAGTCGTACTATTAAGAGGGGTGAAACTCGTATCGAAATACGGTTGTTAAAGTGCCACTAGATGCTCTAACTCATTGCATATGCATTTAGGATCTAGTGGAGTGCTAACACCCTTGCAAAAATTTGTGAAAATATGCTAACACACGTGCACAAGGTGATACACTTGGTGGTTGACATATTTGAGCAAGGGTGGAGAAGTTGGTGAAGTGAAGGAGGTGTTTGTCACTATGAAATAGTGACCAGACGCAAGTCACGTGGTGACCGAACTCACCCTCCCTGCGTCCGGTCAGTTGTGGTGAAGTGGCCCGGTCTCGGTCTGTTGATCAGACGCTGCACAGTAAATGTGATCGAACGTGTAGGGCCTGCGTCCGGTCACAGTTGACGTACGCTGACGCAACCACTTGTGAGAAGCAATGGAGGACAGGACTCTGGCGTGTGTCCAATCGCGTTTAAGCACCTCTAGATCATCTCTAGAAGTGACCTAACGCGTGGGTGTTGGCGTTGATTGGTGCGTCTGGTCATGTCTTGGCCGTGGCGCGCGTGCGAGGGGTCAGCTGCTGATCAGCACGTCCGGTCATGTGACAGGCGCGTCCGGTTGACGCTTAACTGCGCGGGAAATCGACCATTGAGATCCGACGTACGCGGTTAAACCTTGGTGACACGTGGTAGCGGATCAGTGACCGAACGCTGAAGGTGGTGGGTCCGGTCACATCGACCAGCGCGTCCGGTCGCCACGAGTTGGGCTGCTCTGTGAGCCCAACAGCTCTATTTCGTGGGGGCTTCTATTTATGCTCCTTGGCCAGTTCTAGCTCACCCTCTTGGCCATTTTGCATTGACATAGCAACCTTGCGAGCTTAGTCAAAGCCCTCCCACTCATCTCCATCATTGATTCATCATCTTTGTGAGATTGGGAGAGAATCCAAGTGCACTGCTTGAGTGTTTGCATCTAGAGGCACTTGGTGTTTGTGTTTCGTTGCGGGATTCGCTTGTTAATTCTTCTTGGTGGTTGCCGCCACCTAGACGGCTTGGAGCAGCGAGGATCATCGAGTGGAAGTTGGTGATTGTCTCCGGCTCTGATCGTGTTGATTGTGAGGGGTTCTTGACCTTTCCCCGGCAGAGAGCCAAAATGTACTCTAGTGGATTGCTCGGGCTTGTGTGATCCTCATCTTGTGTTGGTTGTGCGGCACCCTATTGAGGGTTTGGCGTGTGATGCCAATTAACACGTGAACCTCCAAGTGAGTGAATCGCCACAACGAGGACTAGCTTGCCGGCAAGCAAGTGAACCTCGACAAAAAATATTGTGTCATCTTGTTCCGAGGATTTCATTGATATTCATCATGTTTGATTGATTGGTTTTGACTTGTGATTGGTTCATACCTCGACTCAACGGTATAACCATATTTCTCTCCCTCTCTCTTTTTACATTATCGCAAACTAGTTGTCAAGCTCTTTAGTGTAGCTAGTTGTGAGAGCTTGTTAGTTTGGTTAGTGTGGCTCTTTAGTTAGCCTTTGAGAGCATACTAACTTAGTGTAGTAACATAGCCATTGTGTGATTAGAGACTATAGAAAACTACAATTGTGGTAGGTGGCTTGCATTTTTAGTAGGCTAGCGCAACATTCGCTTCGCCTCATATTTATCTAACCACTTTGTTTAGCGTTGTAGAAATTTTTATAGGCTATTCACCCCCTCTAGCCATTAGGACCTTTCACCGAGCCGCTAAGGTCCTAGCAGGGAGCGGCACAGGCAGCTGACACTTTAGTCTCCGCCAGCAGCAGTCGGTAGGGTAGAGGTGCGCACAAGCAGCAGGGCTACTCCGGCGGGCCACAGGCAGGCGTCGCAGGCGGCCACACCAGGCCAGCCACAGCGCGGGCAGCCAGGCAAGCCCTCACCCGGCTGTAGCCCGCAGCAAGCACTAGGCAGAGGTAGTACCGCAACAGGCCAGCAGCCTAGCTGGTACTCCCTCCATCCCATTGAAAGTGTCATTTTTGACTTTTAGACTTCTTGTTTGACCATTCGTCTTATCCAAAATCAATCCAAAGGTTTTCCTCCAAAATGGCTACAATGGATGAAATTAATCTTTGGTTCAGGAACTTCAGCAGTCCTTTTGAATGGTGTTCTTGGTAAGGTTTTTCGTTGTCTTAGAGGAGTCAGACAAGGTGATCCTTTATCACCTCGTCTGTTTGTGCTTGCTGCGGACTCTCTTCAGTCCATCCTTAATTCATTAAAGCAAAGTGGTCTGTTGCATCTTCCTTTCCCTCTTCCTGGTGATGATGACTTCCCTATCCTTCAGTATGCCGATGACACCCTAATCTTCATGCAAGCTGACCTTGAACAATTAGCAATTCTCAAGGACTTGCTTGTTACTTTTGCTACCTCTTTTGGCCTTAGAGTTAACTTTGGAAAGTCCTTGATGTTACCAATCAATGTACCTAATTCCATGGAGCACACTTTGGCTACTGCTTTTGGTTGTTCCAAGGATACCTTCCTTTCACTTACTTGGGCCTTCCTCTCAGCCAAACCAAACACTTGTGCAGATTTTTGGCTTCTGGTATCTAAGTGTGAAAGAAGGCTTGCAATTTTCTCAAATTTCCTAACAGATGTTGGGAGATTGCAAATGACAAATGCAATGTTAACCGCCCTCGCTACTTTCACCATGTGCACTTTTCTGCTTCCCAAGACTGTCATTAAGCAGATCGATAAATTTCGTAAACATTGTTTGTGGAGAGGCTCGGATGCTAACAACAAGAAACCCCCTAAGACAGCTTGGCCTTTGGTCTATGTTCCTAAAGAAGGGGGTTTGGGTGTCATCAATCTCAGAGTTCATAATGAAAGTTTATTGCTTAAGCATCTTCATAAATTTTACAATCATGTTGACATCCCTTGGGTGAAATTGGTCTAGAGTAAGTATTACTCAGACAATTGGCTGCCATCTTTGCATGGCCTTCAGAGGGGCTCTTTATGGTCGCGTGATGCACTTAAGCTCTAGCAACAATTCAAAGGTATAGCCTCGGTCTCCTTACAAAATGGTGCTACTTGTCTTCTTTGGTATGATCTTTGGGCAGGGAATGTTTGGAGCCAAACCTATCATGAACTTTTTTCCTATTGTAAAAATCCAAACGTTACCATTCAGTCTGTAGTTCATGCTCCTTAGTTTTAGGATTTGTTCTATCTTCCTTTCTCCCAATAATCTTAAGCTCAATTCTTGGATCTCCTGTTGGTCCTCCAAAACCTTTAACTACAACTAGCTAAGGATATCTGGACTGACATTTGGGGATCTCCTTCTTTCTTCTCCAACAAGGCTTATAGTAGTTAATTGGGCACCGACAAGTTCATCATGGTTATCATTGGCTCTGGAATTCCTCTTGTCAAAATAAGAGGAAAATTTTCTTCTGGCTTCTTTTGAAGGACAGGTTGAGCACCAGAGCTCTTTTAAAGTGTAAGAACATGCATCTTGATGACTAAAACTATGTTTTCTGCACCTTGAACATTGAGGAAGACCTCCTTCACCTCTTTTTCCACTGTCCTTTTGCGGTGAGTTGCTGGTGCAGTCTAAATATTTTGGTGCCCAATTCGATGGACCTCGAGGTCATCTTGTATAGCTTAGGGTCCCAGCTTCGGGAGCCTTTCTTCATGTAAGTGATTGTTACAATGTGCTGAGCCATCTGGACTATGCGTAATGATGCAGTCTTCAATGGTTTGCTGCTGTCAGTTCGTCATTGCAAGACAATCTTTAGGAGAGAATTTGCTCTAGTTATTCTACGAGCAAAAGCCAAGTATCTTCCTTTGATGATTCAATGGCTAGAAGCCTTTGTGTAATTTTGTTCATCTTTTTCTGTACCTTTTTTGTTTCCTAAATTTTTATACTTCTTGGTTTTAATTTTCAATAAAATTCAGTAGGGGCTTACACCCCTCCTGTTCCATAAAAAAGATTAAGGGTCTCAAGCAAAAAAATGAAGAGGATATAAGGAATCATGAATTGGCTTGACTATATTGATATTGATCCATATATGTCAAGTTATATAATAAAATGAAAATGATGCAAGTCATGTGATAATTAATGATGGAGAATATTTGAAATATCACTTAATGAACAAGCTTGCCAAAAATCCCAAGATCATTTCAATCGGAGTTCGGAGTGAAAAGTTATACCGTTTTTAGTGAGGTGAACTATATTGTTTTGGACAAATTTCTGCAGATTTGTGAGGAAGTTCCACACTAGCTATTACGACTAGTGTTTTGCGGTGAGCATATATACCTATCCCACTCCTCTTGGAGAGGCTTCTGATCTTTAGTTGATATTAGAAAGTCTCTAAGCCTTGTGGCGCTCTTCCCAATCCCTCTCTGTGAGGTTTGTGTCATTAGTGTGAATCTAAGTATTGAGCTGAGAGATTTTAAGTTAGGGAGCAAAAGAGCACAAGTCAAACCCCTTGAGCACTTACGGCTTCGTCAATTTCGTGAAGCATTTGTTACTCATGGAGGTGAAGCCTCCTAGACGGGATGGCTAGACAATCTCTCGTGCTTGTGGTGAGCCGCGAGAAAGTTTATGTGGGTTATGGGTCAACTAGTGGAGAAAAGGAAAGTTTTCGAGAGGGACCCAGCACGAGTACGAGTTTTTGAGTTGCTCGCCGCTACCTCAACGAAGACGTAGGGTTTAAACATGAACCCAAACTTCTGTGAAACAAATAACTTGCCTCTAGTGTTTTGAGTGGCAATATTTTTCTTTTCCATTGGGTCTACTTGGTTGTGTGTGTGTGTGTGTGTGTTTGTGAGTGCAGGTACTTCGTGGACTTCCTCCTGGGCATCTCCAACCACATCTACAAATTTTGTTTGAGCTTAAACTCTCCAGACGTAGTAAACTTCATGCTATTTTGTTTTATGTGAAAGTTTCACACTCTGCTAATTTGCTGTGAAGTCTTTTTTGTTATTAAATTTCAGAAACACCTATTCACCCCCTGTAGACGACATAAAGGTCCTTTGAGTGAGTAAACATTGTTTCTATAATGGTGAAGTACATCATAATTAATTAACTCAACTGATATGAATAAGCTTGTCTCAGTGGGAGGTTTCATGTCCCTATTTCTAAGATGATATAAAGCTAGTCTCGGTGAGAGATTTCATGTCCCTATTTCTAAGAGGTGTCTGTCTTGGAAACTAGAACATGAAATAACTTTTCTCAGTCCAAAATTTCATTTCACATTTTCATGTACTATTTACAACATTTAATTCTTACATAGTGTTGTGACTAAATGTGCTATATGGACAGTATAGCCACTTGCATATACTATATAAATTATGTACTAGCATAAAATAATGTGAGTGAAAATAGTTTAATTTACTTTAATATTCGTATGATCTAAAAATATATCACATATATAAAATAAATTGCATATAGAGCATGATAATATATGAGACGTGTGGTGCACCGCGAGGATGTGTGCTGCATGAGATCGGCCAAAACACGTGTAGATGAGATGGTGAGCTCTCAATGCAAGTTTCTCGTTGTAATTTCATTCACAAGAAAACAGTGTCGGCTAGGTTTTATAGGGATAAACAACTCATCATCATCTCTCCTCTTATTTTTTTACCACATTATTACTTTTGCTAATGTAACACTATAATAAATAAGTATATCTATTACACCTAAAAAATCCCTAAAGCTATCATCAGCGTCGCCCGCCCCATGGCAAAAAAAAACACAGTAAAAAAACCAACGTCCCCGTTTCCAATCCCAACAAAAATCAAATACTGCAAAAAAAAGGTATGGCAAAAAAAATCCCGGCAAAAAAACCATTTCAGAAACAAACTCTTCCACGTCCCCCGTTTTAGAAACAAACTCTTCCACGTCCCTGTTTCCAAAAAAAATACCATTACCAAAAAAAACAAATACAGCAAAAAAAAACGTTTGCAAAAAAAAAACATATACGGCAAAAACACCTGTTTCAGAAACAAACTCATCCAGATCGAAAATCATATACTGCAAAAAATTGTTTCTGAAACAAAATGTTCCACATCCAAAATCATGTAAACGACTGATTACAGGCCGATGAAATCGACGAGTTTGGCCCTGAAAAAACTTGGTCTCTCGACTGACTATGGCGTCGAGTCCGATCAGCAACCGCGTCAGCTATACTTAATAAATCCATGGGCGTTTTCATGAGTTCTGGAGGATGTAGTCGATGAACGGGCACGTTACTAGATGCCTCGTTGTCCGGCACACATTGGCCCGCATAAGGTCGCATGCCTCCGTGGCGGTGGCCGAAGACGAGGAGGAGTTGACCTAAGACGCCTTCGAAGACAAGGAGGTGGTAGGCGGAGACGTCGTTGACAACAGTGAACAGGATGAAGAAGAGGTGCAACGTATGTACTCGTACTATCAGCGAAGTTTACGTCGTAGAATGGGACGATGGCGAGGGCAAGCAGGACACGGGAACCGGTGTGGCAACGGTGACGAAGATCATCCGTGACAACGTAGTGTCCTTGTGGAGCTTCATGGCCGCGAGGGGTGTACACAAATGCAAACGACGAGAAAAAAAATCCTCGCGAACAGACACCCAACGTGAAAAAAGGACAAGGATGTATAGAGCAGATGGAAAGATAACATGGTTCCATATATATATAAAAAAAGAAAATTAGAAATAGTTTAGGGTCACCAATATAAAGTTATGTATTAGTTTTTTAATATTTTCTGAAAATAATCAAATTTGTCATCGTAGATGCGCGTGACTAAAAATATGGTCCCATGCAACGCACGGGCATATATCTAGTTTACTATTAAAACTTTCACTGAAATTGGCCTAAATAAATAGCGGTTTCCCAGAGGATATTACACTAGGCGTGCCATTGAAAGCTGATGCTTTGGTACGGAGCCATCAGTTAGCAGAGATCCAAACCATATTCAGCAGGCAGCAGTAGCGTAGCACGACGGGCCAAAGAGGCCCAGGGTTCCATCATCGGCCCAACAAGAATAAGCTGAAATAAGCTGAAACAAGCCGAAACATGAGCAGCAGAACAGGGCCAATTACACATCAACCCAGGCATCGCCCAGACTTGACGCTTCTCCCAGTCGGTCAAATTTGTCATGGAAACCGTGAACGCGTGAAGCTAGTGTATGACCACTCACAATTTCCCATCATAGGATTTAATTACTGCCTCGCTCGGTAACTTGCAAATTAAATGACGACGACTCCATGGGATTGAACTTTGACGACGCTCCCAATTAACGAAATGTTTGTTCGTGTCACCAAACATTAATCACGCAGACGAATCGGCTCGTGCATGCATGCGTAGTTCACACCAGTATATTTAAATACAAGAGCTTCCTAGCATTCTCTTATTCCTCACTCTCTTATTCCTCACAGTGCAATACAAAGCCGTAGAGAGCAAAGAGCTATCTCTTCCTTCTTCCTAGTCCTTACTAGCAGCTGGAGTACAATGTTTGGTGGTCGTTCCAACAGCTCCACCACTCGCCTCACGGTCCACTTCGGCTCCGCCATGATCGACACCACCGTCACCCGAGACGCCGCGGTCGCCGACGACTGCACCGTCCGCGCCGCCAACCCGCGTGGCGGCGCCCCGCTCATCGTCGGCCTAACTACCGCGTGGCGGAAGCCCAACTACCGCAGCTGGACGACCTCCAAGGTGGCCATCCTGCAGCTCTGCGCCGGCACACGCTGCCTCGTCCTCCAGCTCTTCTACGTCGACCGCATCCCGGCGTCCATCAGGAGCTTCCTCGCCGACCCCGGCGTGCTGTTCGTCGGCATCGGCGTCGGCGAGGACGTGGCGAAGCTGGGCGCCGACTACGGGCTCGCGTGCGCGGCGCCCGTCGACTTGGAAGGCCGTTGCAACGACTACATGGGCCACAATGGAGGGAGGAGGCTGGGGCTCAAGGGCTTCGCAAGGGAGGTGCTGGGGCTGGCCATGGAGAAGCCACGCAGTGTCACCATGAGCAACTGGGAGAAGCATGACCTTGAGGAGGCCCAGATCCGGTATGCATGCATCGATGCGTACTTGTCTTACAAGCTGGGAGAGAAGATCTTGGCCAACTGAATGCATGGAACGTTGTCGTCATCCCTGTGCTCGTCGGATTGTTCGGCATGCATGTTACGACTATCTTATCATTATCTACTTGGTGCTTGCAAGTGTGTTCACTATTTATCTTATCTATCTATCTTATCTATCTAAATTAGATTATTAAATGTATCGAACTACCTTTAATATAATTATTTGAATTTCATCTGGTAGCAATTATTCTTGGTTTCCACTGTCATCATCTTGCTAATCCTATGCACAGCTGGTTGTTCTACCTAGAGGGGCGTAGTGGTGAACTGGTGATTGTGTCTATTACTCCTACCTTATTACCATAGCTCCTTTTGCTAGTACCATCCTGAACGGTGGTCAAAATTGGTCCCCATGATGGTAATGTACAATGTTGGAATTAACGAGCATTTGGTTAGAATTTAGAAAGCAAGTTTGGTTTTGAATATAATTACATTTCAAAGTTGTAAGCTAATCGTTGGAGCGAGACGTACAGAAAGTAAGCTGGCGTCATTGAGTCAGCTATACTGCGTATAGTCTACGGACATATACTATATAGCAAAATACTCTATCTATCCCAAATTATAAGTTATTTTGAGAGTCAAAGCATATCAAATTTGACTTAAATTATAGAGAAAATTACACACGTTTGTGACATCAAATAGATATACTTATAATTAGGAACGGAGGGGGTACTTTGTGTGCTCATTTTGGTAAAAGTCTCTTGCATCATCTTTTAACGATACTACAATTCGTGTTATGGACGGGACAACTACTGGTAATAGGTTCTTTAGCTTCCCTTTGTACTTGTTCATAGAATGAAAATAAGTGTCATCCTAGGATAGGGACAGAAATATATTCTAACTTCCACAAACAATAAGATTCAACTATACGGATATATTCTCAAGTATACTTTTTAAAAACACGATCTTTGCCCTGTTAAAATCCATTGAATCATTATTGGGTCTGAATGTCTGATCGATAGTCTCATCAAACACCCTCTGAAAATAGCAATCTGTACTAGAAATCAGGTTTTCTTTTGTGATTTGTTGTGTGCATGCGTACATACGAAGTGCATGCAGCGCTCCCAGTGACGTGTTGGCTGTTTTTGACTTTTTGTTGCGAGGAGGACTGCGTTCTACGTGTTGGCAGTTTTTGCTGCGAGGATTGCGGAGTTTTTTTTTTTTTTGGTACGCGTATGCAGTCAGGTGCGAGCGGGCGAGCGGCTCGGGCGTTATTGTCGCGTTAATGACCGCGCCGTAAACGAAGGGACCGCAAGGGCAAACTCATCTAATCTAATGCTGGTCCACCTAAAACGAACTGCTTTGTGAAAACTCATCAAGATCCTAGAACGAACTTATTTTAGGGATGGAGGGAGTATATATTAAACATGCCATAGAAGGATGAAGCTTTGAGTACGTAGTTAAGGCAGTCCCAATCCAAAAACTAGATGGTTGCTATGTTCATCAATTAGAAAATTAGGATGCTAACTATGCAAAATGATGATGTGGCATTGAAGTTAAAGAAGAGATAGGAGGAAATGATTTCTTAGGCACCCTCAACAATAGAGTGAACATGCTAGCTCATATCAACTAAAAAAATAGAGTAAGCTAATATGATAGTGTACAAAAATATGTAAGCATAGACATATGAATCATAGAAAAGTGTGTAAGCTTAGCTCTTCATGAAGAGCAAGCTTATCTTTCTCTCTCTATTGAATAAAATTTCATGAGCTAGCTGGTTTAACACCGTTGGAGTTAGCTCTTAGACAAGAAACTACATCAGAGAAGACACATTGAATGGACAAAAATTTGTGTAGAAGAAACTAATACATTGAGACTACGGCTACGATGCGTAGTGTCCACGTGATTTGAGAAGCATAAAAACTATATCATGATCAGGACCAAATTCAGCAGGAAGCGTAGCACGACGGGCCAAAAGAGTACTCCTTAAGGCCGAGCTTGTTGAGGTCCTCGTCGTCTGCTTGTTCCACTTGCAGTCGAGACCGACGATGAAGGGCGCGCCACGCGGGTGGGAGGCGCGGAGGCCGCGTACCCACGCGTCAGCGACGGCTGCGTCGCGGGTGACGGTGGTCTCGATCTCCACGGACCGGAAGCACAACGTGGAGACGGAAAGGCAGGCGTGGTAGGACGTGATCATCGTCGGCATTTTTGGTTGCTTATTACCTGATCGCTACTTACGACAGGTCATGAATTGATTGGCGCTTCCTTCAGTTTTCTGCAGAACCTTGCAAATCAATGGATTGAAGTGTCAAAACTCAAAACGTAATAATCCCTAAAATGCCACAAGGAATCCCATAGTCCCATACGTATAAACCCTAGTTGCGGATACGATGTGGATTGTCTCAGTTATGAATAAGTGGTAAACTGAGGTTAGTTAGTTGGGTTTGGTGTGATACCGTGTTCAAGTCCTTGACTTTAGCAAATTGCTTCCGCACCGAGAACCGAAGATTGATGTTGATGGTTGCATTTTTTTCTGCATTTAGCTCAAGATGTAATGACATGGTGTCCATTGACAGCGAGAGTGACTCTATTAATCTCGAGATCTGCCAACTCAATCGAAGTCTTCCAGATGTCCTCGTAGGTGTACGTATAAGATGAGTGTTACGTCTATACTGTACTTCACAAAGAAATACATGTGCATCGGTACCGAACTAGCTGGGTGCGAATAATATCAGCCACGATTTTTTTTGGATATTAGGTAAAAGCAACACCCATTTTTTTGGATATTAGGTAAAAGCCACGATTTTCATCCAAAACTTATTGATCTTCGAACAAGTCGCTTCTTGGTCGGGCATGTCTTAATGGGCAATGCTAACGAGAATAGTCCGAACACGAGTTTAGATGACAAGTCGACTAGCTAGTTAATGTTGACGCGAATGTGATCGATTAGACCTAAATTACTGTATTAGGCCTATGATGTCAGACTACTGTACGATGTGCTAATGTAGCCACATAATTAATAGTTAATTAACTAGCATACTTAGTATATACGTAATCAACATTTGGGGCTCTTGATTTTTAGGGCTCTGGACAGTCGACTATATTGTCTCTGCCAATCAACGAAGCCTAACACTACTACAGATTCAGCCATCACTGTCAGCCTCATCACCGCCGGAATTAGGAGAACCGGCAGTGATGACCTTTCACTGCCGGTTCTTGGCTCTGAAAACCAGAAAATTATTGGGGGTGTGACCCAACCGGCAGTGGTTGGATGGTCACCTATTACTGTCAGTTCAAGCCAATAACTGACAGTGATTTAGTGCTATCACCGTCGGTTCTAGCCAAGAACCGACGATGATAAGCCTGACAGCACAAAAAGGCTGCAACCGTTCTCTTCTTTCTCCTCTCTTCCATCCCAAGAACAGAGGCGCGCGTTTGGGTCCTTCCCTCCATTGTTGCGGTCGCCCAAAACCGTGAAGCTACCTCTTGATTTGGAAGAATGGCTTGATCTTTTTGCTTTAAGGTTAGTAACAAGCATCCACTAATTTGATTTTGTTGCTTAATTAGCGTTGTTTTGATGGCTACAATGCTTGATTCTTATTCTTCTTTCTCCATTCTTCTAAAGAGCACTTTTTCAATTGGACCTTCTGCAAGGCTTCCAAGCAAATTGTGTTGAATCCATCGTCCAAAAGGTTGGTGTCTATAAACACATTTAATTTCCTAGCTAATTATTCCATGGTGGTCAAGATAGTCATTGTTAGCATGTGATGTTATAATTAGTTCTTAGTAGTAGAGTAGATTCTTTTACAATTTTGATGAGCAAATTAACCCATGTGTCACCAAACAATGCATTGTTTGGAGCTACATTATTGTTCATGATCATGTCTCTAATTT
The DNA here is from genome assembly GCA_022457205.1 of Saccharum spontaneum. Lineage (NCBI taxonomy): Eukaryota > Viridiplantae > Streptophyta > Magnoliopsida > Poales > Poaceae > Saccharum > Saccharum spontaneum. Next base: position 24,713,449 of record CM039589.1, on the reverse strand, counting down.
TAGTCTTTTTTTAAATTAGTGTCTCCATTTTTATGTGGCATGGAGTAGAATAATTGTTCTTCATTATTTTGCAATAATTGTTTTTTTTTACTACGATTTTCAATTTACATGGCCGGGGCTACCAATTTTAATTTTTCAATAATGAGTGTACAATAATGTTTTCCAAAAATGGTACTTTTGAGCTACAATTGTTGTTCATGAAGCTCGGCTTCTTATTAAGTCTCTATAATTACTGTCTCAATATTTTTTTTGTGCAGAGATGAATCGAGAGTGGATGCGTCTATCCCGAATGGACAAACGGTACATGCATGACGTCAGCCAGTTTATCACCGATGCCAAGGCCCATGCTAGGAATGGGTACCCTGTCTTCTGTCCATGCAAAGATTGCAAGAATCAAAGAAACTTTCGTCAAATTGAGTCTATACGATCGCACTTGATTACCAGGGGTTCATGCCAAACTATACATTGGCGAGAAATCGAAAGATGCAGATAATTTGGTACGTATAATCCCTATTTCATTTATGTCTGTTAATAATTTAACAAAACTATCTACTGATTCCTCTTTGATATCATCTTTTTTGAACAACAGTGCAAGAAATATAACCACGAGAGGCTGTTAGACATGGAGATCATCGCCGAGGTGGCAAAATTCATCTTAGCCGAGGTATTGAAAAAAGAGGGAGTATTTTCCATTGCAAAATCCGTGAAGTTCAAGGACCAGCATGGGCCAGAGCGGATCACTAGACTATTGTAAGAAGTCCGAGAAGCATGCTTCATCTTATCGAATGATTTTCTTTTTTATTTTGACGAATCGAGATCTTCATAAGAACATTTGAACTATAACCGTAACATTTGTAATGTTTAATATTGATGGACCTGTCGTCTACGTAGCTTATATAACTGCCGGTTAGCACCGAACAGGCAGTGATTCCACGGAAAAATATAAATTAAAATAAATTATAAAACAATAAAATACGAACGAGCCATCACTGCCAATTAGCACCAAACAGGCAGTGATGGCCAAGATGGCACTGCTGACTTGAGCCACAAATCGGCAGTGATGGCTAAGCTAACACTGTCGGTTTGAGCTATAAACCAACAACGATGATCAAGATATCATTGTCGGTTTGAGCCACAAACCGGCAGTGATGGTGAAGCCAACACTACCGGCTTGAGCCGCAAACTGGCGGTGATGATCAAGCCATCACTGTCGGCTTGAGCCACAAACCGGCAGTGATAGTCAAGCGATCACTGCCGGGTCTTGTTTCAAACCGGCAGTGTTCGTTGAACCGAACTCTGTCAGATAGTATAAAGGACCAGCGGTGAAGTTGCAGCTGCCCGTATAGTTGTGCCGGTTCAAAATCTGGCAATGACGAGGGGTTTTGAACTGGCGGTAGATCTGAGGTAGTGTGAGTAGTAGCATCATATCACTCAAACAACCGTGGGAGAAATATCATGTTCGGGACAGGCGCTTGCAAGGTGTTGGCAGTAGACCTGGGTGGCGGCGCGCCAGAGATTTTATTCACACCGCATGATACAATCATTGGAAGTTGTGAGGATAATGGCATAGCCGCAATAGGGCTATTTGAGGAGAGCCTCATGCCCGTGGACAGCACAATGGACGACATGGTCTCGTCATCGCCAACAACTAAAGCTTGGTTATACGCTCTGTTATAGAATTGAGATTGGTTTGCAGGGAGTGGCACGGAATGATCATGAGTGGCCGTTTTATCCGGTCACATGCTATCCATGCAAACATGAAAAGGAGCCCACGGATCAAGTTCGTTATTGATCCTCGCTCTGGATATGGATAAATGCGAGGGTGAAGGTGCACTATAGCCGGTATATGGTATTGTAGGCTCCGCGGCCTTAATGTGGGGAGCTGCAATTCCTGGGACTTTGTATGCAATCCTACTATAGGTTATTATGAACACATGCCACTTGAAGGAAACGACGGCACCTTCTTTGCTGGTCGCATTGGTTTGGGGTTCGACATGGAGATTAACAAGCATATCTTGGTGCGTGTCATCTATAAAGAGAAGAACCTGGAAACAAGACATTACGAACTGCAATGTAAAACACGTTAGTTGAATGAACAGCAGTGGCATTCAATAGACCCTCCTTCTAGACCAATTGCTGGCACGCCACCCACGTACGTTGATGGCAAGATCTAATGCGCTGGATGGTAGATCCTAACCTCGGACCAGTTTCTGCGAGTTGCGAAATCGTGGCATTCAACGTTAAGACAGACAAATTTGAAGTATTGCAGGGTCCACCATGCAGTCATGGCAGTGGACATACGGCCATTCGATCTCCAGCTTCAAGGTGCACTTTGTGTTGCTTGTCCAGACCAAAGCAGGAACGTGATTGACATGTGGATGATGAAAGATTTTGGCATGTGGTCGATGGAGTATCATATATTGCTTGACAATTTATCAGCGAACACTACGCCATTGGTTGATGATCCAAAAGATGGACGGATTTTGCTCAACACAGGTCGGTCATTGGGCTACTATGACCCTAAGACTACAGCGTTTGAGACCATCTACACCATGCGCATTGACACTCCGCCAGATGTGCATTTCTTTCCTATTGTCTGCCATGAAAGTTTAGTCTGCCCATTATATATTACCCCTATAATTTGAAGGGTTCACGGGCCCTTCTTAAATAACTTGCATTTTGTTCAATGGAACCATTAAACTACTCTAGCAGAGCATTTCTACCATATTCTATGTACACATGTACATTGGTGTTTATGAGCTGTAGATTGCTGAGCATCTACGTCGAGTGTAAAAGCTTAGTCCTTTCAGATTACTACTAGTAGATCCATTGTGAATCTAGTATGTCATCAAAGCAATCTTTGCAAGCACTTAGATTCCAAGAAATGTGGCTAATACTTGAGGTTATGCCAAAGAACACGATGTCTAAGGGCCTGCAGACAGGTTATAAAGGTTTTTGGTTAAGCAATTTCGTTATTGTTTTTTATCAAACATTTATGGTTGAATAATTTTACTTTATTAATTTTGTAAACTCCGAATTTTTTCCACCCGAAGAACATTCTCCATTTCCATTTCAAGAAAAATGGAAATACATGAAGTTTGTTTAGAAGACATGAGAAAGAGAAAAGCTAGACTTAACCACCTTAGCTAACCTGACCCTCTGTCTCAGAGGCCGCTAGCTAGCAACATTTAACAGACAGAGCAGTTTGAGGAAACCAAGAACAGAACAAGAGCAACATTCCCAGTTTTCAACGGCAGGACCCAAAGATGGCCGCCAACATTACAGGCAACAAAAGCAGGCATAAAGGATTAAAGTCTTGTAACCCATTCCTATCAGCTTCATAGATTTCCATCTTCTTCATCATCATCAAGCTTCAAACTCTTCTGTCCGGCTCCAGCAGTGTCCTTGGGGAGCAGAAGCCTTGCAGCCACCTGGAGCATAGTATTGACTCCGTTAATCAGCATCTCTCTATCAACTTCAGCATACAACCCTGTCCAAAACCGCATTAGCGTCCCTGCATGACATATGATCTCAATGGGATTTTTAATAACCACCCCTTCGAAACAAGCTTTGTTCCTAGCCTTCCATATTGCCCAACAGATTGCAGAAACACCCCAAAAATGGAACTTCTTCCCATCAGGCAGCCAATAGTCACACCACCTCTAGCACTGGGCTAGTGAAGTGGGAACATTGCTAGCCCCAATGATCTTGGCAATAATCACCCAAACAACTTTTGCAATCGGACAAGTAAAGAAAAGATGATCAACAGATTCATCATGGTCACAAAACTGACAAGTTCGGTTGCCTGACCATTTTCTTTTAATAAGATTATCTTTAGCCAAAACAGCATTATTAATCATGAGCCAAATGAAGATTTTAATCTTTGGAAGGGCTTTACCCTTCCAGATCACCTTGTGAGAAGGACCAGCATCACTACTTGTAAGAGCATTATATAATGATTTAACAGAGAATTTACAATTCTTTCCAAGTTTCCACGAGATGATATCATTTGACTCCGAAAGTTCAACATTATGAACATTAGACAAAATCATATCCCAACATGTTTGCAATTCACTAGTGAGCCATCTTCTAAATGATAAAAGGACCCTTCCACTTTTCACATCAGCTACAGAAACATCCTTTTGTTCACTCAAAATGAAAAAAAAAACAGGAGCAATATTTTGAATGGATTTATTATACAACCATGGATTTGACTAGAATCTGGGTTTTTTTGCCCATTGTTCATTCTAATGGATCTGCCCTGAAGATATAGATCCTTGACCTTGAGCAAGTCAGCCTAGATAGCAGAATCAGTATTCTTATGAGAGACAGAGAAGATGGTCTTATTTTGCAGATATTTAGCTTTAACAATTTCTTCCATAAACCCTCTTCTTGTTCCAGCTTCCACCACCATTTTGATAAAAGACATACATTCATTTTCCTTAGGTCTTTAATTCCAAGCTCTCCTTTCTTTTTGCTTTTACAAATTTTAACCCATTTAACCAAGTGGTATTTCCTCTTGGTTCCTCATCCTTGCCAAAAGAATGTTCTTCTAATTTTATCAATTTTGTCAGAGATTGTCTTTGGGGCCAGATACATAGTCATTTGATAAATGGGTGAGTTATTCAAGCAAGCACTGATGAGAGCAGTTCTCCCGGCAATGGACATAGTACCCCTTTTCATATGTCCAACCTTTTGTGACTTTTATCAACTAAAGGAGCCCAATCACTTAGATGGAGCCTGCTAGGACTAACTGGAACCCCAAGTACTTAATTGAAAAAAGACCAATCTGATAGTTAAATAAATCAGCATACAAGAATCCCCAATTCTCAGTGTCATTGATCATAACTTCACTCTTATTGAAATTAATTTTCAGCCCAGCCATCATTTCATACATATAGAGTAACAATTTCAAGTTTCTTGCCCTTTCCAAGTCATGTTTGAGAAAGATGATTGTGTGTAACACCCCTGGTGTTACTAGCTTATTTAGCACGCGAGTAAGGTCTAAAAGAAATTAACAAAACAAATTCCGCGGGTTTTAAAATTTCAACACACATAAAGTGATAAGCGAATTTTTATAAACAAAAATAAAATACCATTTGAGTTAAGTACTTAATAAAATTTGAAGTGCAGGTCTAGTAGATGAAAACGCCACTTTGGTTCCGGTAAATAAATATTAAAATTGAAAATTGAGTCCGGCTTCTAGAACTAAATAGCCAAGTCTGTAACCGAATGGCAATGCCGCTTGGGCATTTAATTTTGATTAAATTTCTTAACACTAGATCCATGTTTTTGCACCATTGATTGCACCTTTGTGAGTACTTTAGCACGGTGTAGCTTGTACGTTGGTTTGACGTTGCGTTGTTACTCCAATAATGGCCTGAATTCATTAGAACGCGTGCGAAACCATGTGTTGTCACTTTGTTCGTGAACCGGCACGTCAGCGGCAAGCCCATTTTGGCATTCGTTTATCTTCCTCTATAGCTGCTCGTTGCCCTTGATGAATGTGTCGTTCGAAATCTGGTAGTGTCGGCTTAGGACTGGTATGAGTGGTTGAACCTTAGATGGGATATTTAGCCGTTTTTGTGTAGCTTTAAAATCCGTGCACAACATGTCCTCGGCTGGTTTTCCCTGGGTGTGCGCGGTCACCACGTCGTTGTACTCGGCGTTGCCTGGCCGAGCCGCACCCCGTGCACGCACACCGCCGCGCGTTGGCCGGCCGAGGTGTTGACACCATTTTTGGCACGTGTCAAGATGATTAGAGTGGGCTAATCGGCAGGAGGAAAGTTACTGTATACGGCGATAGAAGGGTGCCGATGAAAATCAATTTGTAAAGATTGTTGCCGATGAATGGTGGTTGTTTTACAAGAGATGGTGGCTGAACGATTTTATCGGCGTTGTTTTACATAATAGTAATGACACTGAGCATGTGTTTGGTTCTTAATGTAGCTGTGGCCATTTTATATGTGTCACAAGTACTTTTAGTCTTAGTTGGAGTCTTTTAACCATTGGATCGTTCAAGTTAAATGCGAGTATAATAATTAATTAGTAACATTTAGATTACATACCACTAGGGTTCGAACCAAGAGAGAGATCAATGTAGTGACCTCTCAATTATAGGTTCCCTACCCGTCGAATGTCCTCTATAAACAGTCTCTCTCTCTCTCTCTCCCTGCGCACATGTTAAAGGTTAAACAGTGTCGTGAAAACTCAAAAGTACCGTGCCCCTCGCTCCGATGCCCTCTTCTCCCTCTCCAATGAATCTAAACCTATAACAGATAGATCATTAGAATATCTTAGTTTTCTATAACAGGGGATAATGTTCAAAGCATATTGTTTTGTGGAGGGTGAATATTAATATTTCAGTTTTGTAAGAACTGTTAGGCGCTAGGTGGCAGTAGGGTGCTGTCCAGCACCTAATCCCCAATTGGATTAGGGTGCTTTGCCTAATCCCCAATTGGCAGTAGGGCGCTAGGTGGCAGTAGGGTGCTTTGCCTAAAATCGTTCAGCCTGAACAAGAGTGGACAAGTTATCCAGAAGCAAGATTTGCCGTTGCCTCGGCAAGTTACTTTTGACTCTAATCCTAGTAAACTTCAAGAGATGGTTAATTCCACAGTAAATCATGCTTTCATTAATCACTCCAATGTGTTGTCCAATACTGTTCATAATGTTGTGGTTCGAACTTTTAAAGAAGGACAAGTGTCACCACATTACGTTAGGCCTGCTTATCACCAACCAGAACCGGCATCTGTCAATACTCCATCTGCTCCTTCAGCCGTTGTGGGTACAGAAGTTACTTCCCCTCCAATATCGGCAGGCTTACCTAATATTCAATCTACACCAATACGATCAGATCCGGTACTTTCAGGAGGACGAATTCAGCTTAATATAGATCTATCGGCATCAGCTATGTCAGGCTCTGTGTCTCAGAATAGCCAGATTCCTGCTAATTGGTGGGGATATGGTATGCCTCCAGAGTCATCTGTTTTCAATCCTGGGTTACCTCAAGTATTTGATACAGCAGGAAAAGCTCCCATACCAACGACTGTTTCGCCGATGGCTCAAGTGCCTCAATATGCCACATCAACTACTGTGCAACCAACTCCAGGAGGTTTCTAGATGCCTTTGGTTCAAGCACCCAATACAAGTCCATCGGCAAGCTTACTACCGATGTAGCAAAAGACCCCTGCTATGAGTCAACCTGGAGTTCAGTTCATGGCTCAAGCTGGTTATACTAATTATCCAACAATGTCAGCAAATTACCAGCCATCGGTAAGTTTTGTACCGATGAGTTCTAATAATGGTTGGTCAGAACAGTTACCTGTTCAGCATACAGTTTAGCAAAATCAGCAGGTTGTAGAGATCCAGCAAGGTCATATGCAAGCTGGTTTTCAGAATCAAGCATCGGTAGCTCAGCCGATGAATCCTTTCCAGCAGGTTAATGGACCACAAGTAACGGCGAATACGCCGATTGCTGGAGATCGTGGGCCACAAAGATACGTGGAGGGATATCAGCAGGCACCTCCTGTAGAAATTCAGCCAGTTCGTCAGCAGAAGGCTGATGCTTTTTGGGCCGATAAGATAGTAGAAATTATGAGATATCAGTTTGGGATAAAGCCCAAGGTCAATACTTATTCTTATCGGACTCCATACCCTCCAGCATATGATTTAATTCCTCTCCTAAATCGGTATAAGGTACCAGATTTTACTAAATTCTCTAGGCAAGATGATACATCAACCATGGAACATGTCAATCGCTTCATTATTCAATGTGGAGAGGTAGCTAGCAGAGATAAATTAAGAGTTCGATTATTTTCATCATCTTTGTCTGGATCAGTGTTCACATGGTTCATTTCATTACCATCAAATTCTATTATTACTTGGGCTGATCTAGAAAAACAATTTCATAAATATTTCTTTGCTAGAATCCATAAAAGGAAGCTTACCGATTTGGTAAAATTGAGACAGTGCAATGATGAATCGGTAGAAAGTTTTGTGCAAAGACTACGAGATGTAAAAAATAAGTGCTATAGCCTGGTGCTGGATGATCGGCAGCTTGCCGATCTGGCTTTCCAAGGGTTATTGCCACATCTTAAGGACAGATATGCTTCTCAGGAGTTTGAAAGCCTGAGTCATCTTATAAAAAGGATCTCTGATCAAGATACTAGGATTTTTTAGCCTAAAAAGAATTGGAGTAAAAAAGTATCATTTGTTGGGGAGGTAGATGATTCTGATTCTGATGAAGAACCAGTTATCGGCTTAGCTGAGTGGGTTAAGAATAAAAATCCGATATCTTGTCCCTTTGGTCAGAAAGAGCCAAAAAAGCTTACCTTTGATATTACCAAAGCCGATAAGATATTTGATCTTTTGCTTCAAGAGGGCCAGATTAAGTTGTCACCTAATCATGTAATCCCATCGGCAGAGGAGTTGAAGAAGATCCTGTATTGCAAATGGCACAATTCAACTTCACACAGTACAAATGAGTGCAAAGTGTTCAGGCAGCATTTACAATTGGCTATTGAATCTAGGAGAATTAAGTTTGGTAATTCCAAGACCCAGAAGCCGATGAAAATTGATCAACACCCTTTTCCAGCAAATATGTTGGGTGCCAAGGGTAAGACCAAGGTATTGACATCAGAGGCTGCTGAGAAAAACGCATCAGTGGATCCCCAGCATCGAATAACTACCGATGATGCAAAAAGTAAGGGTTGGCATTGTGATTACCCATCGAAAAACGCATCAGAGAAGGTAGTAGTTCTAAAAAACCTCCTCGATCTGGCATTATGATTACCCATCGAAGACAGCAGGAGGGTTGGCGTCAGCGTAGGGACCGATATCGACAACAATAAGAAGAGAAACGTCGAGAACAGTGGTATCAGCATAAGGATCATTGGAGGTGCCTGTTTTTCATCCATTGCTGAGAAGAAGGTATTAAATTGTCAACTGTTAAAAATTGCCCTGAATGCAATGGTTATTATGGGGCCAATCGGTCAGAAAGGAGGTTTCAACCTAGCAATCAGGGTTTATCTATTAATGAGCCAATCAGAGGCAGAGCATCAGTGCATGATCGGCTGGGGGGCAGACTTAGTGTACATGAAAGGCTTGGTAAACGCGTTGGATATTTTCCACGGAATCAAGAGGAGCTTGAGGAGATGGCAAATGCAAGAGTTCCCAATGAAGAAATATTCTATAGGGACCCTAATATACATCGTGTAGAATCAACTGGGACCTGTTATCAGCCGGTTTCGAAAAATAAGTTTCCTCGATGGTGCCCTGAGGGTCTGACAAAGACACAGAAAAGGAGGATGCAGCGTAAGCGTCAGGAGGATCTATACCGAGAAAAAAATCCTCCAATGAGAGATCTGGCAATCAGCAGTGGCAGGTGAAACATAAAGATAAGGGCCCATCGGCAGATGTTAATATGGTATTTATGTTGCCAATGGAGTTTCTAGCACTTTCTGATGATGAGGAAGAAGTTGTTCTTTCCGATCAAGTAGCTTAGCTAGCACTAGATCCAATGATGGTTGTTTTTGATAAACCTATCGATGATGAGAGACAGCATCTTAAGGCTTTGTTTGTGAAAGGCAGAGTTGATGGCAGCCTGTATCTAATATACATATTGACGGAGGGGCTGCAATTAATATTATGCCTTATGTGATGTATCAGAAACTTGGTAAGGGAGATCAAGACTTGACCAAAACCGATATGATGCTGAAGGATTTCGAAGGCAATGTGTCACCGGCTAAAGGGGCAGTATGCGTTGAATTAACTATCGGCAGTAAAACTTTGCCGACGACGGCAGTAGGAAGGGATTGGATTCATGCCAATTGTTGTGTTCCTTCTACAATACATCAGTGCCTCGTACAGTGGATTGGGGATAAGATTGAGGTTGTCCCTGGTGATTCTTCTTATATCATCGCATCGGCAGAATCAGATACTTATGAGCGAACCAAATGCATATCAGGAGAAGTTTAGGAAAAAAGTTCCTCAAAACTGCTGATTATGAAATTCCACCGATCCAAGCAGTTGGTTCTGAAGAAGAGTTTTAATGGATAGATTTGCCGATGATGGAAAATTAGGTCAGGGGTTCACATCGGCTGATGATTTAGTAGAGGTAGATATTGGTGATGGCGATAGGCCACAACCTACTTTTATTAGTGCTAAGTTAGATTCCAAGTGTAAGCAGCAAATGACCAATTTGTTAAAAGAATATAAAGATTGTTTTGCTTGGAATTATACTGAGATGCCTGGATTAGACCGATCAATAGTTGAACATCGGTTACCTATCAAATCTGGATTTTGGCCACATCAGCAGCCAGCGCGCCGATGCAATCCTAATATACTTCCTGACATTAAGGCCGAAATAACTAAATTAATTGAGGCAAAGTTTATTCGGCAATGTCGATATGCGGAATGAATTTCTAATGTGGTTCCTGTTTATAAGAAAAATAGGAAACTTCATGTTTGTATTGATTTCAGGAATCTTAACAAAGCCACACCGATGGATGGCTATCCAATGCCTATTGCTGATTTGTTGATTGATGTTGTAGCCGGACATCAAATTATCAGCTTCATGGATGGTAATGCAGGTTACAATCAAATATTCATGGCTGAAGAAGATATTCCCAAGACTGCTTTCAGATGTCCAGGTCATGTGGGGTTGTTTAAGTGGATAGTCATGACGTTTGGTTTGAAAAATGCCGGTGCTACTTATCAGAGCTATGAATTTTATTTTTCATAAATACATCGGCACGTTAGTGGAAATCTACATTGATGATGTAATGGTTAAGTCTGGGGATATCACAAAACATCTAGCCGATCTACGAAAGATACTGGAGTGCACAAGAAAGCATGGGTTGGAGATGAACCCTAGTGTATCGGCAGGTCAATTCTTGGGTTTTATGGTGCATCAGAGGGGTATTGAAATCAGTAGGAAGTCTATTGATGCAATTAACAAGGTGGTTGCTCCTGCCAATAAAACTGAATTGTAATCTTTGATCGGCAAGATTAATTTCATTAGAAGATTCATATCTAATCTGTCGGGAAGGATCAAGGCTTTCAGTCTATTGCTTAAATTGAAGGCCGATCAGGAATTTGTATGGGGAGCTGAGCAGCAGTTAGCCCTAGATGAAATTAATAAGTACTTAACAAATCCTCCAGTGCTAGTTCCACCCCAACATGGGAAGCCTTTCAGGTTGTATTTGTCAACTAATGATACCATTATCGGTTCAGCTCTTATTCAAGAATTTGAAGGGAAAGAATGTGTTATTTACTATTTGAGCAGAAGATTAGTGGATGCTGAGACAAGGTATTCGGCCATTGAAAAATTATGTCTCTGTCTATACTTTTCTTGTATCAAATTAAGACATTATTTGTTATCGACCGAATGTACTGTCATATGCAAAGACGATGTGGTCAAGTATATGCTGTCGATGCCGATATTAAGCGGTAGAATCGGCAAATGGATTTTAGCATTATCAGAGTTTGACCTGCGTTACGAGTCGGCTAAGGCAGTTAAGGGGCAAGTTATGGCTGATTTTGTCACTCAACATCGCAATACAGTGGACTCTCTGGAGATTGCTCCTTGGACACTTTTCTTCGATGGGTCTACATGTGGTGAAGGAGCAGGTATCGGCATTGTGTTAATTTCACCTCAAGGAAGGAAGTATGAGTTTTCATTGCCGATTGTTGCTACATCGACAAACAATCAGGATGAATACCAAGCTTTGATAAAAGGGTTAGAATTGCTCAAGGAGATATGTGCCGATGCTGTTGAAATCTTTGGTGATTCTATGCTGGTTATAAATCAGTTGACTGGCTTTATGAATGTCGAAGTGAAGTTTTAATTTTGTATTATGAAAGATGTTTACAATTACTGAAAGGGTTTAGAGATTTTCGTCTTGAACATATTTCTCGATTGCATAATGAAGAAGCTAATCGACTAGCTCAGCATGCTTCAGGGTATCAGCCTATCTAGGAAGTGCTAACATCAGCAGTTGATACCGATGACTGGAGAAAGAAGATTGTCGATTACTTAAAGAATCCATCTAAAAAGGTTGAAAGGCGTATAAGATTCCAAGCCACCAAGTATGTGCTCCTTGACGATGAATTATATTATCGGACCATAGATGGAGTTTTACTCAAATGTATTAGCGGTGATGAATCGAAAAGCTTGATGGGTGAAATCCATGAAGGAGTATGTGGAGCACATCAATCGGCTTTTAAGATGAAATGGATGATCAGAAGGAATGGATACTATTGGCCGACTATTCTTGAAGATTGTTTAAAATATTTTAAAGGATGTCAGGGGTGTCAGAAGTTTAGTAATATTCAAAGAGCGCCTGCATCGGCTATGAACCCTATAATTAAACATTGGCCGTTCCGGGGATGGGCTATCGATCTCATCGGTCAGATTTATCCGCCATCGAGCAAAGGACATAAATTTATTCTGGTTGCTACCGATTATTTCACAAAATGGGTTGAAGCAATTTCTTTGAAAAAGGTGACATCGGTTAATATGATCGATTTTGTGAAAGAGCATATTGTTTACCGATTTGGTATTCCTCAAACCATCACTACTGATCAGGGTACTATGTTTACATCGGAAGAATTTGATGAGTTTGCTGTTGGTATGGGGATTAAAGTTTTGAATTCTTCTCTCTATTATGCTCAAGCTAATGGTCAGGCTAAAGCCTCTAACAAAGGGATTATCAAACTCATTAAGCGCAAAATTAAAGAAAATCCTAAGCGGTGGCATATAGTATTAAATGAAGCTTTGTGGTCATATCGGATGGCATATCATGGTGCAGTCAAAATAACTCCTTATCAGTTAGTATACGAACACGACGCAGTGTTGCCTTGGGAAATTAAAACTGGCTCTAGGCGGATATGTTCTCAAGATCAACTAACAGCCGATGACTATGATACTCTTATGAAAGATGAGTTAGAAGATGTGACAGGTCATCGGTTAAGGGCTTTAGTTAGCATCAAAGAAAATAAGAGGAGAGTAGCCAGATGGTATGACAAGAAGGTGAAGGTAAAGGAGTTTGCCGATGGAGAGCTGGTTTGGAAGTTGATTTTACTGATTGGGACTAAAAGTTCAAAGTTTGGAAAGTGGTCTCCTAATTGGGAAGGTCCATATCGGATAAATCAATCTATTCCTGACAATGCATATATTCTAGAAACCCTCGAAGGGGTTGTGTTTCCCAGAGCATTAAATGGAAAATATTTAAAGAAATATTACCCTAGTATCTGGATGGATGCATAAAAGTATAAGTGCCGATAACAGTCCTATCGGCTAGAATTATACAAGGGTATCAGTGCTTCATAAGGTGCCGATACAATAGACAAGATTTACAAATTTAATAAGGATTGGATAGCCGATATCACACGCAGGCGAATCTGATCGGCTTCCTTCATCTCTTTAATGTCTTCATCGGCAGCACCCTCCATAGGCTTGAGTTTTTTCTTCATTGCCATGGCTTTGCGAGCTTGGATGTCTCTTTCTTGCTGAAGATGTCATCAGGTAGCTGGTTTTCTTCTTGTCTGGCATGAGTTAAGGTTGCCTCGACTTCCTTCAATTCAACCAGTAGAGTCATCCTTTTTGCCGATAAATCCAAGATTTTCTGCTTAAGATCGACACCCGAGGTCTGCAAGTTGTCGATACTCTTGTGCTTCTCATCGGCAATCTGTTTCAGTTATAGCATCTCTTCTTTGAGCTGAGCTTGAGCTGCTCTATCGGCAATACGGTGAGCAGCCCGTTGGTATTGCAGTTGTCGGATTTCTAAGTAGGCTGCTGGGAAGAGTGCTTCTTCAACATCGGCACGGATCTGGCCATGGATTGTTTTGAAAATTACCTTTGCAGGGTCTAAATCATTTACCAGTTGGGCAGTATCCTGCTGTAACAAGTCCAGGAGAACTTCCAACTTGGATTTGATTTCTGCCGATATTGTTCCCAGTGCAAGGGAAGAGCTTGCTTCCTCTCCATCATCATCAAAAACGTCAATGGCAAAGGAAAATAGGTTATTTGGAGAGTCTTGCTCCTGAGAGGAAGAAAAGAGGTCAATTAAGGATAGGTATGGATATTATAAATCGACTAGGTCAATCGGCTTACCTGTTTCAAGGCAATTTCCTGTACTTGGCTAGAGGGAGCGGCCTGTAGTATGTCGTGTGGAAGATCGGCTAAGCTTGCCAATGGGATATTCTCTATGGCCTCATCGGTTGCTGGCCCTTGGGATACAATGGTCGATGGTATGTCCTGTACAGGAGGATTGACTGCTTGCTCAGCTGCATCGATTGATTCTGGCTGGCTTGCAGATGTTGGGGCAGATGTGGGGATCGGCATGGACTTTTGTCGTTTTTGCTGTTTCTCAGCATCTGTTAAGGCTTTGCGCTTTACTTGGGCCTCAGCAACGGTTGGCTGGGGGCATCGACACTTGCTGATTGTGGAGGTTGAACATCTGGTACACTTGCCGATGTACCCATTTGTTACTGCAAAACAGGTGTAAGATATGATATTTAATAGATGAAATGTAAAGTTGAAGGAGTACCTCTGAAGGTTTGTCGGAGATGGTGGTGCTTGATGTCGGAGGAATTGCCGATGACGATCCAGCAGTAGTTCTTACACCCTGAGAATTAATGTTAATACAGTTTGAGATCGGCATGAGTTGAAATAAACAGGGTTGTTACCTTGAATGCTTTGATCAGGGTTGTAGCAGCAGCCAATGGAGTGGCCCTAGCTGTAGCCAATTTGGACTTGGAGGTGATGGTCTTGGCACGAGTCCTCTGGTGAGTCAAAGCAGCTAAGGTAAGGGTGTTGTAGCCGATCGGTGATATCAGGGAAACAGGCCGAAGATCGAAGGGTTTCCCACTCTTGCTCATAGATGGTGCCGGGTTGTTGACCTGTCACAGGAAAGTTAGTTGCCGATATAAAAAGATAAAAAAGGTAGAAGGGTGTTAAAAGAAACTTACTGCGTCATTAGGAATGACATGCTCAGGGTCGATCATGTGCCGATATGTATGAACGGATGTTGTAAATAGTTGTCCCCTCCACTCTTGCCACCATTGCTTATATGATTCAGTAATAAAAGATGTTGGCGTCCAAATGGATAGATCAACATCTATAGCATCGACATCGGGGGAGAGTCGCACTACCCTACTCCAATCCGTTCCGCAGGTGATGGTTTCTCTCGGCTTGATCACATCGGCAAAACAAAGTTTGATTGGCAGCTGCCCAAAAGCCAATTGACGGGATACTACCGATGGGTTGTAAAATTCGTACGTGATATTGGTGTTTTTCCCACTGCCGAATGTGTTCACTGGGATTGCCGTGGGAGTAATGATGGCCATCATAAGTTCATTATCCTGGTTTAAGGTGTCATCGGCAAAGTTGAAAAGGAGGGGAAATCTGGTTTCTTCATCAATATAGGGTACCCAGGCCTGATGATCACGAGAAAGACCGTTGTAGAAACTTTGGAAGAATCTGTCGATCTGGTCTTCATTGGCTTCTGTTCCAGGAAGAACAATTATGGCTTCACCAAAATTGAGGGGTGGGCGTGTTGCCGATTCTTCATCTCCAAGCACGTGGTCTTCGGCAATTTCTCGTGGGAATTGTTGGGCAAAGAAGTCTCATTGCAAGCGTTTATGCATATGGGCATTCAACCACATGTTGATAAACCACCACGGGCCTCCTAAGTTGCCGATGGGTTCACCAAGCAGAAGTTTCTGAGACACTTGATGTAAAAGATGATAAGTGGAGCTCAGAAGGTATCGACCAAGAGAGAACCTTACACCGTTGGCCAAGAGTTTAGCTGCGGGGAGGAAGGCGTTGGTTGGTCCTACCAATCGACCATAGAAAATAAATTTTTCTAACCACATATTCAAAAATGTGGCGTGCTCCCTCTGGTTAACTATCGCAGTCCTCCGGTATTCTTGAATATATCCAGTCCAACCGCCGATGTTACGGGTATTCACTCTATATTCAGATTTTCTGCCATAGATGGAGCCTTCATCGGCAGTTGAAATGTCCAAGCTAGTGAGCATGTATACATCGGCAAGTGTGGGAATAGCTGGGCCATGTCCAAACATAAAAGTGTTTATTGTGTCTGACCAGAAGTAAGCAGCAGCAATCATCATCGACTCATTCTTCTGCATATCGGCAATGGATAGCCTAATGCATTAATCTAGCTTCCGTTTTGCCTAGTATACTTGCATCGACCCGTTTACCCTCAAGTACCAATCTTTCCACCCTTTGGTGGTTTTGGGCCAGGATCGGAATGTATCTTTCAATAAATTCAGAGAAAAATTCTGGGCTCTAAAAGGAATTCTGTTGACCTCTGCGTTGATCAGGTCAGTTGGATCTGGGTTGCCCATTGGACCTAGGCATTGGAAGTGTGGTTGATCGGTTGGAATAACTAACTTGTTGCATAGTTCCTAAGTTGAAAGGATCAGAAAAATAGAGAAAAAGAGAAAAAAATTATCAACTGTATGAACTTGCGAGGACAAAAAGAATCGAGGTAAAAAGTAATGGAAGTAGAACGAACCGCAGGGACGTCGAAGTTGATGGCCATTGTCCTGAGGAAGATGGGGGCACAAACTGGAGGCTCGAGGTTGATGATGGGGAAGGTTCTTGATGGTTGAGGTCGCACGGTTGTTCGTCGAGGTCGCCGCCGGAAAGAGAAGAATGCCAAAGGTTGGAGTCTGAGGGTAGAAGACGAGCGTTCCGAAGATCTTTATTTATAGGCCAGTTGGAATTGGGGTATTCTGGACTTATCTCTCTGCCGCGCGCGTGTAGGTCGAGGTAGTTCAGATGTATATGGTAACTGTTCACACGATAATCAAGAGATTGTGCAGATGATTTGATGGCAAGTAATCATGACATGGAGAAAATCTCGGCACATGATATTTTAAATCCAAAAGCGGCGGTGTTATTATGTTAGGATCTTGCCGATAGACTATTGTTTTGATATCTTAACCATGATTAGAGCAAGAGTGGTTGAAGATTGTGCGATATTTACTAAGGTGCGTGGATCAGGACTAGATTCGATTAGATTTGGTAACAAATTATGTTATGCTTGGGAGATGAGTTAAGATAATTGGGCGAAGGCAATTGTTGTCTGGAGTAAATTTCGGAGCATCAATGGTTTTATACTCCGAAATTGGAGGGCATGTGTTGACACCATTTTTGGCACGTGTCAAGATGATTAGAGTGGGCTAATCGGCAGAAGGAAAGTTAATGTATACGGCGATAGAAGGGTGCCGATGAAAATCAATTTGTAAAGATTGTTGCCGATGAATGGTGGTGACTGATGGGAAGGTAGACTTAGATTCGGAGGCGTTGCTGGTAAGATTGGAGATGTTATTGCCGATGTCGATAAAGGAAGATTTGAAGACTGCTGCCGATGGAGCTTGTGATGACAGGAAGCATGCCGATGAAGGAAGATTTGAAGACTGCTGCCGATGATAATAGGTAGCATGCCGATGGAGAGGAAGTTGATCAGAATTGCATCGTAATCGAGGCGGACAGGGAAATAGATAGGTGTTGATTTCCTTTTCTATATTTGTTAGAGTATGATTCATGTAAGAGTCACGTGTTTCCTTAGATATGGACTCGGTGTCCTAGTCATGTTTAATTATGTTTCTTTAGGTCAGGATATAAATATAGATTGAGGAGCAATGTAATAGATATATCAATCAATATCAAACCAAATTTACTCCTATTTGCGTCTACTTACTTTTCGACAACTTCGTCAATTTGCATATTTTTCTTTTTTAAGAGTTCTCATCGATTCGGCGAGCTGCATCGCTTCAGTGCGACATTCGGCGATCCTCGAGTTCCGCGTGAGTACCTCTTGGTCGTGACCTCCGGGCGTATCGCTGTTGTCAGGACCAAAGTACTCGTATTTTTATCCTTGTCGATTAACAGGTCAAATCGACTGGCACGCTTTGGATATCGATTCGGGTATTAGCCCTTTGTGTTTGCAGATCCACTTTTGCATCAACATGAGGCCGTATTGGTTTGGCCGTGGCGTGGTCGTGCCTTGGCCACTCTGGCCGCAGCACCTGCTGCCAGCCACGCGGGGCCGCTGCTGCTCGCGCGCGCTTTGAGCGGCCACCGCTGGCCCCGCTGCCCTCCCCTGTGCTCGCATGGCTGCCCCGTCTTGACGCGGCTCTACCCAGCGGTCACGCCACGCTATCCCATTGCCACGTTCTGCTAGGGCGAAGACTGACCGAGCCGCCCCCACCTTTCCGCCCTTGGCCTTTCTTCCCTGTCACCGTGGCCGACGGGCCGCTCTGTTGATTATGGTAAGAAGGTCGCTTCAAGTCAATTCCTCGTACCCATGTCTTCGCCATTAGGTGCGCTAGTCGACCGACCCTACCCCGCTTGGAACCGTGCCCGGGCAAGCCTCAATTTGGGGCTTTTCACCCCGCCACGCCCATAAAGCAGAGCCCGGCCATTACCAAGGGCAGCGCTCCCTTCGACCCTCTCGAGTCGAATTGTATGCACCGATAGCCTCGCCTTGACCCCCTAGAGCGGGTGCTCGTCTTCTTTTGGTCGGGGCGCTCGTCGGCGGCGCGGTGACGCGGCCATGTCCGCCTCGGAGCACCGCCACACGGATCGGCTGCACGTGGCTAGGCCACCTCGGCATCTCTCCGCCTCATCCGCCATCGCAGCGCGGACCGTGGTGAGCCCCTGTCACTTCCTCGCCACTTTTACCCTTTCGTTAGTGTCGTAGATCACCGGTGTGACCTCGCCATCGTCATGGAAAGTGTTGTTTTGGCCGCCACCATGGTTGGCAGGGCTCGGGTACTCTTCCGAGTCGCCATTCGCCTCCCAGCTTCACCGCGTGAGCCTAGGGTGACGGTCGACTCCGTAGATTGGCCAGCACGGGTCCTAGGTGCCCGACGAAGCTACCAAGTGCCGGCGGGTGCTGCGTCGTCGCGCGCGCCATTGCCAAGGACCTCATGCCAGAAATTCAAGTAATCCCCGGGGGTTAAGTGAGAGTTTCTGTGAGAAAGGAAAATAGTGTTGGACTGCGGGTTGCTTTGGTTAGAAGTGGAGGGCTTCTATGCAAAGTTGCCAGAGCGCCGTGCGGGATGGGCCTTCTGGGCTGTGGCTAGGCTGGCGGCGTCACTTGCGGCCGCGTTCCGACTTGGGCCGGACCTAGGTCACTGGGCCAAAAGCTGGATGCGCGGTCCATTTCCTTTTCCCAGCATTTCCATTGTTTTTCTTTTCCCTAAATTAGCTATAACTTGCAATTTCGATATCTAAATGGGTAGAAGTTCTAAAATTGTGAAACCAATTTTGTTAGGTTCATAAAATCATGATCTATCTAAAGGTGCAATGGGTTCATGTAGTGTTATGATATTTTTAGGTTTGCTCTAATTATTTTGGAACACTTAAAATTATTAAACACGAACTTGTAGGAGTTTTTATGATTAATCCGTAATAGTGTTGATTCTAGAAATTTTGCAGTAGGTTTCTAGTATTACTATAAGCCCACTGTAGTTTTTGTAGCTCCTAAATAATTAGTTCGATAAGAAAGCTAATGAGCCTAAGTTAGAATATAAATATTAAATCAATAAAAGGTATAAGGCAACACTTGGGCTCGTGTAACTAAAATACTTGTTGGGCAAATAGCATCATAATAGTCAATGGGGATACATGGCCTAGTACGTTAGCCAGTAGAGCTAGCTCGTGAGTTGAGAGACGAAATCATATTTTAAGTTGCGATTGTCGTTGATTATTTACACCTATGCAATGCATTCGCAAATATTATAATAGGAACAATGATGAATCGTGGAGTCATCTGGAATAGCAGAAAGGATGGTGCCTTGATGATCGTGGCGCCATGGTGGAATGCTAATTTTGGTTATATCTTACCCAGGCAAGCCCCAATGCATAACCTCTATTATTCTGCACTTTATTTATGCTTGTGCATTAAGTTTTAAGGAGTTGAATGAAACCCACTTGCATATATATATATATATATATCCTAATCCCATGGGTCTTACTAGTATCTCAGGATCGTGTAGATTGCTATGCTACAAGACTCTGGTAGAAGTCGAGTGATTGCCTATGAAAGCCCAAGTTTGGTTTTGGTAATTAATGACACCAAGTTGCTAATGCCATGTGTTAAGTGTTTTGAGTTAGGCATAAGCAACACATGTGATGAAGGTGTACGTGGCAAGGAGTGGTGGCCACAAGATCACAAAGAAATGGTGCATGAACATGAAATGTCGATCATGGTGGAGATGCACATAATATGATGGATATGATGATCAAGTGGAAGAGAAGGATCTAAGAGCGCAAGGTAAAGGTATAACCATAGGGTTTTCCTTTTGCCGGTCTAAGATGAGTAGAGAAGTGATTGACCGGTTTTAGGATACATAGCCGACTATCAAGAGGGGCAATCACGGTTAGCTCGGGAATTAAGTGCCACTAGATCAATGTCTTGAGCATATGCATTAGGATCTAGTTGAGAGCTAACATAACGCCTTGGAAAATGTTTGTGAAATGCTAACACACATGCACATAGTGGTGTACACTTGGTGGTGTTAGCACATTTGCGAAGACGGTGGAGTTTGAGCGGTAGAGAAGGGTTTGGGTTCCTCTCTCCCTCCCGCCGAGCTTGCGAGGCGGGATTCAGCGCTTTTTAGGGAAGTGAAACACATATTTTCTACTACGCTGGAAGTCGGAAAAGAAACGGAAGCGAACGGCGGTCACTGTGGTGACCGGACGCTGCACCGGACGCGGTCACGGTTTGATCGGACGCGTCCGGTCAGTTCAACGTGGCGCGGACACTAGGGTTTGTGACCGGACACTGGTCTGGCCTGACCAGCGCGTCCGGTCAGTTCACCTGTGCGTAGAAGGAGAGCGCGCGACCGGTGCGTCCGGTCCCTCACGGAACCGGAGCGTCCGGTCAGACGTCCAGAGGAGCAGAGTGCAGCGGAGTGCTGATCGGACGCGCGGCGCGTCCGGTCACGTGCGATCGGACGCGTCCGGTCTCGGCGGGAGCTTACTGGACTACGACCGGACGCTGACACTGTCGCGTCCGGTCAAACGCTGGAGCGCGTCCGGTCACGGTAACGGTTACTTCTGACGCGCACTGTTCACGCTTTGTCCTGTAGTGACCGGACACATCCGGTCACCCTGACCGGTGCGTCCGGTCAGCGCGATTTGAACTGCGTCGTCCGGTAACGGCTAGCTGCGTACCCCTTCGCTATAAATAGTGGATGTCAGGGGTTTGAGGGTAACTCTTGCACATTTTGAGACCTAGAGACATCATTTGAGCTAGAGAACAACCCCTCCACTCATCTCTTTGCATAGGTGCACATCTTGAGTGAGATTGAGTGAGATTCAAGTGCATTGCTTGAGAGTTGCATTCTAGAGGCACTTGATCTTCGAGTTGCTGCGGATTTCTTTTTACTCTTCCGTGTTTTCCGACATGGTAGACGGCTTGGAGCAGCGGAGGTGATTGAGCTCGCAATTGGAGATTGTTGGAGCCCTCACCAAGTGTTGTAAGGGGTTCTTGATCCTTCCCCGCGGAAGTTCGCAAATTGGATACTCTAGTGGAGCTCGTGGCTTGGAGGATCCCCATCTTGTGTGCGGTTGTGCGGCGCCCGCCGAGGGCTCGACTCTTGATAGTCGATTAGCTCACGAACCGACAAGTGGGTGCATCTCCACAACGAGGAGTAGCTTGCCGGGAAGCAAGTGAACCTCGGTAAAAATCTTATGTCATCTCTTTGCCGAGGATTTCTCTTGTGGTTGATCATTGTGATTGATTCTTCGAGTGCATTACTTCTCTACATCGTTGGTATAAGAATCAAGTCACTTGCTCTTTACTTTGTTGTACTAGTCCTAGTGTAGCTTTTATCACTTAGGAGTAAGTAGCTTAGTGACTTAGTCTTGTTGGTGTGTATTAGAGATCATAGCCTTGCTTCACTAGTTTTGTATAGGTGGCTTGCATAGTGTAGTTGAGCTAGTGCTAGAATTAGCTTAGCCATCTTATATACTAACGTGGTTGTTTAGTGAAGCTTGTAGATTTTTAAATAGGCTATTCACCCCCCTCTAGCCATTTGGACCTTACAGCCTGTCACTCGCGAGAGATATGAAATATATTATTGTTACTATTATCATGTTACTATCACATGGAATATATATATGGATAATAATGGAAGACTAGGCGGGATTGTAATTGGAATTGGATATGGACTTGGTTGGGCAATCCGAGCGAGGCTCTGGTTGCATTTGTTCCGCCTGTGTCGATTAAGGACCGTTCGTTGCACTGGATCCCCAGTCAAGTCACAGATTTATTATCCCGAGCACATACTTGCTTATGGGAGCAGGAAGGCTTGTTACTCTCTTGTCATGGGCTCCGGCTCTTTCTGGACCGGCTGATTGGAGGCGGGGATAGGTGGAGGTCTAAGCACCACTTTGAGGCCGGACCTCAAGGGTGGGGGCTTGGAGTCCAAGTTTGGACGGGGACCTGAAACCTGTGACAGGAGTGGAACGGTTTGGTCTCGCTTGTGTCTGAGGTGCAAGCGAGGCGTGTGTTTTTCGGGGTACCCAGCTGGGCGCATTGATTCGCGAATCGTCGTTTCTACGTGACGATACGGCTTGACTGTACTCTGGCACCGTAGTAAGAACTGAAAGATGAAAGATGGAAAGATGGTTCTGATGGCTCAACTCTTGTTTGAAAGTAGAACAGGTGCTTACCTAGAATGGTTGGTTAATGAACTACTGATGATTGCTAATAAACAAATTGAATATAAGGATGCACCTTTAGTAATGCTTCCTACAGTTGTAATAAACCACAAGCCAGATAGTCTTGCATATCCTTAGAGTCTTTTCTTTCCTCCTGACGGGTAAGTTTTGCTGAGTACGATTGAGTACTCAGGGTTTGTTCTACCTTGTTGCAGGTGACAGATGTTCTTGAAGCTGACCTTATGTGTGGAAACCTCCTGGTGGGCTCAGCGAGGATTTCCTTTACGTGCGGACGTAGAGTTTATTTAAACTCCCACCTAAAATGTTTTCAAAAGAAAAACTTATAACCGGTTATTATTATTAGTATTTAAATGTTCATCATGATAACATTTAACTCATCATTAAATGATTTTATTTCCGTTGAAACTCTGATAACATTTTACATACCGATGTTGTAACCAAATAATGAATTACTCTGACGGTGTACCAAAAGTGATGTAAGAAATGGTAAAGATGTTGTAAGCTTTCTCTCATTTATAATCCTAGAAAATGTGGATTTTCGAGTTCTCCCGTTGGGTGTGCTCGACGGAACTGTATAGTTTAGTGCGCTCCCTGGGGTACTTAGTGTCTAATGGAAGACAAGTACGCTTAGGAGGGCATTAGATTAGACGATTCTATCATATTATGTCATCTGCATATTGCAGAATGGCCACGCCGTTATGAATTATATGATCTATTAACCTAGTAAAGAGCCCTCATTTCTGAGCATTCTCAACCATTCTTGTTAAGCTATCGGCGGCGAAATTGAACAAGATAGGTGACAAGGGATCCCCTGTCTAACACCTTTATAGTTCTTAATATAGGAACCAATCATATCATTCAATTTAATGCTAATGGTTCCACCCGAGACTACTTGGCTGATCTGATCCAATCTCTCCACTTTCTATCAAAACCCCTCAATCCCATATATTCAAAAAGAAAGTTCCAGTTCACTTTGTCGTACGCTTTTTCAAAATCCAGTTTGAGAATAACCCCCACTTCTTTCTTTCTTTTGGTCTCATGAATAATTTTATGAAAGCACATGATACCTGAGAGGATGTTTCTACCTTTGAGAAAAGCAGTTTGGGCTCTATTAATAAGTTTGTCAGCAAAGGGCTCCACCCTTATGGTTAACACCTTAGTAATCAGCTTATACAAACTATTCAGTAAATAAATTGGTCGATATTGCTGAATTCTATTTGCTTCTTTCACTTTATGGAGCAGAGTTATAATCTCATAGTTCAGTCTACTGATGTCAACCTTATTATTGTAAAAATCATCAAATAACTGAAGAACATCAGTTTTTACAATATTCCAGCACTTTTGAAAGAACTCAATGGGAATCTTGTCAGGTCCTGGGGCTTTATTCTTTTCCATTTGGAATAATGCCTTCTTAATTTCTGTCTTAGAAAAAGGAAGGCAAAGTTTCCTGTTATCTGTCTCAGATAACTTGTAACAGTTATTCCAAATAGAGGCATCAATATCATGTTGTGGCACAGGGCTAAAAAGATCTGCATAATACTTAGAGGCATGTTTAAGAAGATTATCATCACCCTCAATTATCTCACCATCTTTTCCAAGGGAAATAACAGTGTTTTTCCTTTTTCTTCCATTAGCACATTTATGAAAATACTCTGTATTTTCGTCTCCATTGACTCCTCTGAAGCCAATATAACTCTTCTTGTTCAAGTAGTTTTAAATTCTCACATAGTACCCAGTATTTCCTTAGTACTTGTGCTTCAGTTAGGTATGAAGTTTCCTCAAGCTCTTCCAGAGATGATAATTCAATTTGTAACTCTTTCCTTTTCTTCCTAAGTTCACCTTGCAAATTAAAACCCCATCCCTTGAAGAATTGCTTGAACAATTTTAATTTCTGCTGGATCTTGTCTAGAGCAGACTTGGCTCTGCAGGGCTTAAGCCAGATTTTTTCAACTTGCACATAAAAGTCTGGATTATCCAACCAATTAAGATCAAACTTAAATTGGATGTGAGGCATTTTTTAGGGGTTTCACTTGTCACGATCAATGGATTGTGGTCAGAGACTTCCCTAGGAAGCTTCCTAACCAGAGCATGAGGAAATAAGTCCTCCCAACTCTTAGATACCAAAATCCTATCCAATTTCTCCAACACAGGAGGATCCTGATTATTAGACCAAGTATACAAGCCACCATTCATAATTAGCTCTCTCAACTCAAAAAAGTGAATAATTAGTTAAAGATGCCAGAATGCTTATGGACACCCCTATTGGAGCTTTTTTTCTTTTGCAAATCTGATTAAATTAAAATCCCCCCCCCCCCAATCAAAAAGGGGTCAGAATTAGCATCACAAAATCTAGATAGCTCAGAGAGAAACTCAAACTCATTTTCCTCTTGGGCAGCACCATACACTACCAAAAGATTCAATTTAACTCTATTTTCCTTATCCCACAAGTTCATCTGGATCATAAAATCACCCTTCTTAAATGATCCCACATCAAATTTGCTAAGTTTGATCCCAACAAGAATCCCCCAAGACCTACCCGTGGATGGAGTCCATTCCGAAAGATAGTCTCTGTGGATATCAAAATTCCTAAGAAGTGAAGGTTCACACTCCTGAACCATGGTCTCTTGAAGACCAATAAAATCAAACTGATACTGAAAAATAAGATCTTTTAGAAATGTAGAGACCCATTTTTTCTTTAGGCCCCTACAATTCCATATGAGTCCTTGTACTGTCATTTTTCACCTTTTTTCTCACCCTTTGCTTTGGGGATTGGAGGCCATTCTTACCTGCACAATTCCCATTTTTTAAGGCCAGGAGCTTCTTGGCCTTGATTGGATTTATTGTTTTTTGTGAAATTTTTAACTTTCTTTTAGACAACTTTCCTTTTTTCTTGGATAGTGCAAGAATCTCACTTTCTGTCTCAGAAAGATCGTCTTGCAACCATTCAATAAGCCTCTCCTTAACATCTCCTTCATCATCTAATTCCTCAATTTGTAAAGTATTAGGAGTTTCATGTGTTCTAGCATGTAATTTATTCCTAGCAATTTCCAAATCTCTAAGTATATCAAAAGTGCCAAAAGAGATATGATCTACAACTACCCCCACATCAGCAGATAAACTCTGAATATTTGCATTAGAGAGATCAGAGAACATGAGAGAAGTATGAGAATTACCTTCCAAGTTTCTTTTACTTGCCATAATTTCATTCTTTTCCTTGGTTGTGATGGCCATGCCCTTCTTGAGCCTATCACTCCTCCTGATTTCAGGAGGTTTGATAGGAATGGATCTTTCCTCTCCTCCAACCTTGACAGGTCCTGAGTACTGATCAGATTTGCATGACCCTCTTGTTCTTTCTCAGATATGATACTTTCCTGAGAGTTTAGAATTCCTTCTTCAATGATGACTGTTTCAGACTAGTTGATGAGTTCCTCAACTTGTTCATTCCCCCCATCCTGAGTCTCACTCTGGTGAGTACAGACTGCATCAGAAAAAGCCTTTTTCTTGCTTCCTAGCTGTGAATTCACCTGAGAGTCAATCAGGTGTTCCTCCATATTCCGGACTTGATGTGAGTCTCCATTACCCCTTGCTTAGAGCTGCCTTGACCCAAGTCACCATAGTCCCCAAGCTGCCTAATCCTATTACTAAAGGTATCACTGTCAGAGTCTGATTCTTCAAAGGTCTCATGAATGTGTACCTTTCCACCCTTATCCTCATCTTCCTGCTGAGACTAAGCTTGGATGGTGCAGACATGGTGAGGTTTGGAGCCTGTCATTTGCCACCATCAGTTCTAGACCCTTGTACAACCATTTTACCACTTACTTTGTCACTTGAAATGGCATGACTGCCTTTGCCATTCTTGTCATCAGCTTTGAACTTCTTAGCAGAAGGGGGTTGTTCCCTGTCAGATATCTTGATGCCTGAATTCAGGTTCTGATCAGTGCCCTCAACCTCAAGTTCCCTCTCATATATAAAGTCATGAAGATATATGCCCAAAGTTCTTTCTGCGGATCTAGAAACTTTAGTAATGTCCCTACACGCTATCCTCACTCTCACATAATCATGTCGGAATCGAGTCTTCTCATCAATTTCAAGCACTTTCCTTACTAAGTCTCCAACTTTAGCAACAGTCCTTATGGATCTTTGGTCTGTAGTAATCTTCCAAATCCTAAACCAAGCTTGCTAGAGTTCACCTTTTGCCCCAAAGCTAGCGTTGTAGAAATCCACCTTCATTTGTGCATTGACATATTTCATAGGTAGAGAACTGAAATGACTTCATTCCTTAATCATTTTTGCACTTGGAAATTTCATAAGAAATTTGTTCTCGGCCATTGGCCTAGCTATCCATCTCCAAGTTTCAGACCCCAAGATACTTCTGAATTCCCTCTCAATGTCTTTACCATTAGCCTGACTAAACAGCACAGATACAACAGCAGTATTTTCTTTCTCCCTAGCCATCCTAGGATCAATACTTTCTTCAATAAAGAAAAAACTTTGGTCTTCTACTTGAGTTGCACAAAGCTCAGGACCACAGTTCCAAGGAATGCATTTCTTGCAATCATAAGCCATGTGATTACTTAATCCACAGATTTCATAGTGCAACCTTCTACAGTCTTTAGTCTCATGATTGAAAAAGCCACAAATCTCGCAAGCAACCCTATTCTGATTATGCTGAGGAGCAGTTTGATGATCATTCTCATGAGAAGCTTTGTTACCTTGAGATGTCTCAGCAACATCCAGCCCAGACTTGTTGTTCCGCTGCTCCCCAAAGTTGTCCTTATCAGATTTCCCTTCCCACTTGCTGTTATCTTGCGGTTGCTCTTGATCAGCCGCCTGGTCAGCATCTCTGTTCTTGGCAGCTCCCTTGTTTGTACACTCCCAGGTGAGGTTCCTGGCCAAAGTACGACCTCTCCCCCTCCCTTGCCTTCCAGCGCCAAACCCTTCATGCGGCCCGCCACAGTTGCTGCGATCAGTGGCGAAGCCACGTTGAAGCTTGTGGGTGCACGTGCACCCACAAAAATTTGAAAAACTAATACTGAAATCAAAATTTCACCATGGTTTTAACTCAAATTTTCACACCTACAAGACGAATACACCACCCTCTACTTTGCTCTAGCTTCGCCATTGACCATGATGACCTCCACCCCAATTCATCCCGACCGAAACCGCGGGAGCCGGCTCGGCTCTCGCAGCGGCCGCGAAGGATCTTGCCGGTGACCCCCTCCAAAAGTGGCCGACGAATTTGTTAAGGATGGGTCTCGGTGCGAAGCATCTAGGGTTTGGATTTGGGTTTGGGGACGAATGTTGTAAAGGCAACGAGACCGCGGGGAGAGGTGGGGAAAAGGATGCGCGGTGATCCAACTCGGAGTCACCTCCTACCTCCCGCTCACCCCCATCTGCGTCTCTACCGCGTGTCCCCGCTTTTGGTCCATGACCGAGAATGCCCTCAACCAGCTGAACCTTAGGCGGTGAGCGGAACCACCATCTCTGACCTGGTGGCTCCACCCCGTCCCTACCAAATTCGAACTCAAAGCTACCAAAAATATGACCACGCTACTAAACTTGTGCGAGATGCAAATCAGGTCGTTAGCCCACGATCAGTGCATCATATGCACAAATATTTAGTTCCCTGTGGCCTCTGGCCAAGTCACTGACAGGCAGGTCACGACTCACGCGATGCAGTCGAGCTAGGCGCCTAGGCAGTTGTCAGTTGGCCACACGGCCCACAGGGCCACACCTTTCCAACGAACAGTGGACAGATACCAATACCATCGCCGTTTTACAAAACAACGCATCGACCTGACAACGAGTCCACATACATGAACTTGACAGCGAAATTAGCTCAGTGAAACAGCAAACAGGAAAGCGACGACTCAAGTCGGTGAAGCGCAGCCAGCTGAGAAGAGGTTCTACATGTATCTTTCACGATCAAACAGCTTTTGTAGTACAGCCTACAAAAGCAAAATAACGATTGCCATCAGCGGGAAGTTGTAACAAGATGACAGTCACTTATGTATTACGGAAACGATATTACAGAACAATAATGACAGACAGTATAATAGAAAAAAATCGCTAAGGTCCAATCACATGGACAGTGACTCACAGGGCAGGTGGTGTTCAGCTTGAGGGACTGAGCGAGCTCGCGGGAGGATATGAGGAGCTTAACAGGTCGGTATTCAAGCGCCTGGTTTCTCCCTCTGTTGTCACCAAAACTGATCAGTTCTCGATCCAAAAGATGCTCAAAGGCCTGCAACAAACAAGTGTAAGTTTTGAATATCTAATGCGGTAGGAGGCCCACTGATTGTCGGTGATGGTAGTGCTTACCCTAAAACAAACAGTGCTTGCATATTTATCAGAAGTCTTATAGGCGTCTTGTATGGATCTGTATTCTGACAGACAGTTCACCTCAGTTCACTTTTCTGTCCCTGATAACAAGGGGACTAGGGGAGGGAGGAGAGCAGTCTCTACCTTTCATTATGCTCGTGAAGTTGTATGAGCTTTGCTCCTTATCTTCTAGTCTGTGCATGCACACAAGAATGTACAATTCCAAAATCGAGAGATCTGCTTCAAGGTTTTCATTGCATTAAAATGTCATCGCTACATTGCAATAGGATTTTCTAACACATAATGTCAAAAATATGAGCAAGTTTGTGAGAAAACAAGCAAATCATGTTGGCTGCTCTTGTGCTGTGCAGAAGAGAATTGGTGCACAAAGAAAATCCACATCTTTTGCATTTAGTGAACAAACACACTCTAAAAACACTCAAAACTAAGGGCGAGCCAACAAAATACCTTGTAAGCTGTCCATCTTGGGTTGCCTCTGCATGGAAGAAAGGGCCTTTAGGAAGCTTTCTATTGACAGGAATCCAGATTCCATGTCCATATATGACACAGCTCTGAAACTGAAAGAATTGCTTGTCCATATTCAGCTGAGCACATATTGATGATTAATTATAGATGTTATGAAGAAAGAACCAACAAGCTGCTGAAAACCTACAGAAATCTTAGAATGTTGCTTGTTGTTGCATCAGCATCCATGAGGGAGTTGAGACAACCTTTGAATTTCTTATCACTAAAAATGCTCTGCAGCGTATAGGATAAGAGAATTCCATTGTGCAATCTTTTGCAGTTGTTTGGCCTAATTTGTTTACCCTTTTGTAGTTTTGTTTCTCCACGATGGAACAAAAAATCCCAAGGGAACTGATTGAAAAAATATCAATACAGTTCCATTCTGCTAGTGGCTAAATTCTTACCATGTTTTAGTTTCAGGAAGCAAACACTTATGTTTCATTTAACAAGATTATATGCCATTAATAGCTAAGTATTCAACTAAGATGAGATAAAGGAAAAAAGTTAAACAAAATGCACTGTAACAGTCAGGATGTAGAAAGGATACAGTAAGTCTTGAGTTATAATCGGTGATATACTTTGCTGGTAAACCTGAGTCTTTGGCCAGTATAAGCAAATGTTCCACCAACCTGCATTTTGTTATTACCAAAAGATGGCTTGGGTAAGGGAATTTGGGGGCATTTCATGTTCTTATCTAAAGGGTCTGGGGAAAGCACATACCGTTGTATATCATCCAGTGAAGGAGAAACAAACAAAAGCTTCCTATGAGAGAATCGGGATCTAACCCTTTTTTCTAGGAGTTGATCTGCATCCTAAAAAATGAAACGCCACTGTTAAGACAGTATTGTAATTATTTGAGCAACGATTATAACTATTTGAACAATTATTATAACTTCATCAATATGCTGCAAATTAAAGTAAAATGATGATTTGTTACGCATATTCAGATTCCAAGATGCTAGTCAACTTAATCAAAGCTAAGTGATGCTACTGCATTATGATTACTTTATATGCTACTGCATGATCACTACTACATAATCAAGAGTGACATCTTTTTGTTTGAAAGACCAATCAAGAGTGACACCTGACAGAGACATACTAATCAAATGGCATTCAACACAAAAAAAAGAAATCAATTATATACAACTGACAGGCTTGAAGTTTATATATTATTGGTAAGTACGAGTAAATATGATGAAGCTTAGTTCATACCAAGCGGCAACTCACACCAATGACAACAGCTTGTGATGTTAGAGACTGCATTGCATCAAGTAAGCTGTAAAGCAACCTCTGTTTACCCTGTAACAAAACAACGTGAACATAAGTAATCTTCTCATGTCAAAACTGACCATAGCAATAGTATAAAGCATGTTATGCCATGAACAATGGTTTTATTGGAATTTAAGTAGCTGCCATAGATGAAAAGGGAATGAAACAAAATCAGTTTAGTTAAAGCATCAGGGGCAGCTATCTATCTTGACCTGAGCAAAGAGGTCAAACTCTTCTAGAACAAAAAGTATTGTCTTGTGAGCTAGTCCGCACTCCCTGCAGAAGAGAATATAAAAATGAACAGAAACGAATAAAAAATTTATGAACTAAAGACTATGGCTCAATATACAAATATCCATTATGGCATTATTTCAGTAAAGCTCACCGTAACATGTCAATCATGAACTCAGTGTTGTCATCTGAAGAAGCCTAAAAGAGAAGAGATCAGAGTTCAGAGCTGTCTATCTACAATGAAATTACCTACAAAAAAAATTGAGAGAATAATAACTAGGCAGCAAATGTACCATTTTTGAAAATGATAACTGATGCTCCAAACAAAGCTGCCTGGCAATTTCCTACACAAAAGAGAAAAATATTAATATTAGCATGTTAGGGTCTTGCAGACTTATTCACAAGAAAAGAGTTCACAATGGACTCAATTTGTTAAGGAAAAAGACTTAGAATTTGGAAAGGCGTAAGGAATGGTTGGAAAACAGGAAGAGTATGTTGACAGCAGAAATTAAACCAACTGTGT
The DNA here is from genome assembly GCA_022457205.1 of Saccharum spontaneum. Taxonomy (NCBI): domain Eukaryota; kingdom Viridiplantae; phylum Streptophyta; class Magnoliopsida; order Poales; family Poaceae; genus Saccharum; species Saccharum spontaneum. Next base: position 24,681,854 of record CM039589.1, on the reverse strand, counting down.
TAGAGCTTCCAAAATTGCTAACCTTCATAGCACAGTTGTCGTCATTATGTAGCATCCCATTTAGTCTGATCTGAAAAGGTGTGCCGCGATTATACAAAGTGCAAATACCCAAGTCCATACAGTTAACAATTAACAATAGGACACACCCATTTTTTTGTAATTCTGGTAAAAATGCATTTGAGTGTGATGCTTAAGAACCACACATGTGTACCAAAAGGGCATTCTGTCTTCCACCATTCCTAGTCTCTTATTTTCCTAAAGATCCTTGATCAAAGAGGTCTTTCTAATAACATGAAAAGTTGAAATGTTGTCACAGGGATGGGGGGAACTAGTCATCACTTATGCACAACAAGCTGTTCTAGCCCAGTGCGAATTCTACATCAATCAGTAACAGTGGATACTACTTTCACAACAGAAGTTTGTTAAGTATAAGTGAGTCATCATTTGCCATTTGATTGGCACATATTTCTAGTGATACTTGAACTGAACAGAATGCTGCATAGCACCCATACCACGGAAATCGCATCAGGGTGCTCCTTCCTCAGATCATCAAGAACCATGTCGACCACCTGCAAAAACATGAACTCTCAAACAAAAAAGTAAACTACAGTTCCACACTGCACTGGAGAGAGCAAATGTGCAGTTGCCGACATGCGCATTTCATCGAACAGCACGGCTGCGCTGCAGCAATCAGAAAAGGATACGCAACCAGTTAAAGGAACCTCACCGCTGCTTTTCCACACCCGCGGGGACCAAGGAGGAGGACAGAGTTATTGCAGGCCTCGGAGACGGAGCTGGCGACGAGGTACTTCAGCTTGCTGCCCAGCTCAAAAGGAGGCGGATTAGCAAAATTGTTTCCGGCGAGCTATGCGGGCGGAACAGGTATCGATTCGGCTCACCTGTAATTGGTGTCCGGGGAGGACCTGAGGGCGGAGTGGACGAATGCCGGGTCGCAGAGCCGGCCCCGAAGCACGGTCTGTGCTTGGCTCGGCACGGACACCGCTGCCACCATAGCGGCGGAGGATTCCCGTTTAGGTGGGCCTGGGATTTTCAAGTTGGGAATTCAAAATGTGAAGGGCTTCTGGCGGCTGTGGACAACCGGCGACGCGGCAGCAGCTTCTGGCGCGGCGCTGGAGCTGGAGCGGCGTGACGCAGCGGCCGTCGTCGAGCGGCGCGGCGCGGCGCGGGGGCCTGAGGTCGGGGTCGGGCGGCGACTCCTGGGCTCGACTGGAGGGCGTTTCCTCCGATGAATGAGTATGTCCGACTGAATAAGCACTCGACATGAAACTAACGTAAATGGGCCTCCAGCCCAATTTTGAAATGGTCCGTTTTTCAGTTTTGTGAATTATTTTATATAGTAGAGTCTAAAAAATGTTACTCGATCAGTCCTAAAATCATTTTTAGAAGAGAGGAATAGCAAATTAATTTTGGCAATCATTTTTCACGCAATAACATTAAATGCAAAGGTATGAATTCAACAAACATAGCAAATTAATTATAAATTTTTTTATAAAATCATATTTCTATTCAAATTATCAATAACCTATCTAAATCTTGAAAAATTTTAGAAAGTTATTAAATCCTTCATTTTATTTAATGTTTTCTATTCACAACCCAAAATAGAATTTTTGGGTGTGACATTGTTTCTACTTGGTTGTGCTTGTGTATGGCTGCAAGGACAATGTGAACTAGTCAAGGAGCTTATCTAGAAGTAATACATAAGTTAGATATGTTTTAGAAGAGAGGAAGAGCAATTAACTATTTCTGTAGGTCTTTAGCAAAAAACGGCTAAACCGAGTTTGACATCCATGTGGGGCCGGCTTGTATCACCGGCTAGCTAATACCCACACTGTGTATAGCTCCAAATCTCAAATCTAAACTTGTATGATGATTCATATGGATGGCCGCACAGGTTAACACTCGGCAAAAGGCCTAAGAATACGTGCCCAACGAACGACAGCCAAGATTCTTGCAGGCGAAGTTGAGAAACTTCTTCTTTCATGTGTCTTCTTTCTTCTTTCTATCACCGAATAATAAGGAAGACTGATCTAAAACTTGTTCTCCCTAGTCCTTCATCACGGTCAGATCTAACCATAACAAAACGGAGAAAAGACCAGAGAACATTATTCCATGGCAATGACATCATCTATGCTGATGCCCTCGTCCGGACAACTAAGTCTCCATGTCGTCATGCCAAGGAAGATGCTGATACTGTAGTTATCGCCCTCATCTTAAATAGAGCCGCCATGGATAAGACAAATCCACCCTGCCCCCTCACCATCGTCGGGAAGGAGGAGGAGGAAATAAATTCTCAATACCAAGAAACTTAGCATGGAGAGACCCTAACCCTAGGACTTGATCTACTGGAAAACTTATTAAAAACGATGGATCCCCACTCCTCCGCCCTCCGACGTGATGTTAGAGGGGGGAGGAAAGGGGACCAACGGTGGTGGAGGCGGGGGCGGCAGCTGTTGCTAGGGCGAAGTCGGGAAGAGAGAGTCGCGACTTGTTATTTATTAATTCGGTTGTGAAGATTTTTTAAGCATATTTATTCCCCTCTAGGCATTGAGTCGCTGCTTTCACTCACACTACCATGTCTATCAGCTAGGAATTGCGTTTAAAATGCATTACCTGATTCTCACCACTTGTCTTTGGAGACTGAACTTCAAATGGGATGAAATAGTGAGAATTGGATAAGAGGTGTTATTAAGTCAAATCCATATTTTTCTACTCTCACGTTTCCTTTCTCGATATCTAGCTCCGCGGCGCACTTGTATGTTTAGAGGGAATCTATGTAAGTGGATTAAGATTAAAAACCATGGCTAAGATTACGAGGTTGAGTTAGTTTCCTGTAGTAGCAAAACATTATAATATTAGGTGTGTAAAATATTTTCCCATTTATTTTTTAGAATTATGTTTAACTATCTTAAAATAAAATTATATATAAACATAATTTTAACAACTTCATTCACTACTAAATAAGACTCATGCACACTCATAAATTCAAAAAACAACCCATGTAAAAGTGATGGCTACTTCTCTGGCTTTGGTAACTCACTCACTATGGCTTGGTATGAATGGCATGGACACTATAATCTAAAGGTCTCTATGGCTTTTATGGTGGCAACTTTCTACACTTTTTATGTTTCTAGAATCTTACATGAGCTTATCATGTGAAATATCTTGATCTAGACTACCTCGTAGCTTGAAGCATGGTAACTATGTTTTATGCGTACTTTTTTACATGGAAGTTATCTATTTGCATATGCAATTGGGAAGGAAAACGGGTCATACCTTCAACAAATTTTTTGCTACAAGAAATTTCTTTCCTCCTCAATTTTTTATGCTAGAACATTTAGTTGTTTTTAATAAAGAAAAATATTCTCCTGCAAAGGGGTAAGTGAAAAATGTTCTATCTACAAGAGAAATCATTTGTTCCATAAGGGACATCTAGTCGCAGGTGAGATGGGCAACATCCCTAGTTCTTTAATTATGCATTATCGTTATTTTCAAGAATTCTTCTAAATGCATAATTGTCTGTGGTGTCTATGTCTGCTCCTATCGTGTCATATCGGGCCTTCTTTTGCTCTTGCTCTCATGACGAGATATGCCTTTCAACTCGTATACCTTTTTCTTTGATTGGAGCTTCCCTATAGGTTTAATGCCATTATGTACCTTTACTTTCTTCTTCACTATTCTCAATGTCTACACTTCTTGAAAGGATAAGGCCAGTCGCAATGTATAGTTTCATGGCGTTGTTTCCAAGACAATGAAACTCAGATGAAACACTCACTCTCAATGGAAAATTTTCATTCTATAGTTTCATAGACATTTAATTTTATGACTCATAGATAGTTGGTAATCATGTCAAGAGAGATTCATCTAGATGAAACTTATTTCTTCTCTTTCTTCTTAAATACACTGTCATGTCATCAAAAAATGCTTATATGACAACCTATTTAATGCAAATAAAACTCACATGAAACTTCCACTAAGCTGGCCTAATACACCCAATAAGAGGTGGTTTGAATTGGGCTTTACATTTTTTGCATTAAACATATCACTTAGCTGAATTGCTTAAGGTTAACAAAGTGTGACTATTCTAACACATATAAAAGTGTTTTTCAACCTAAGTTTTAATCCTACTCTAGGTTAAAAGTTCTTAGAAATTAGAATGTAGAATGCAAAGAGAACGATATGAAGACTTAGTTTTCTCATGAGGTATCAAAGTGTTGATGCTCTTTAGTAGTCCTCGTCGGAGCACCAAAAACATTTTTTTATCAACTCCATATCATTTTTTATTGAGCATAATAATACTTTTGGTTCATAGGAACCATTGCACCATATTTAGCATAAAACATTTCACGTTCACTTGGAAATTGTCACAAACATAAAAATTTCTTGTTCAAGAAAAGTGTTATAGTTTTATGAGAAAAATGTTTTAGATTTATGAAATTGTTCTATGTTATAGTGACAAGGTTTCTAGCTTCAATAAAAAATATACAACCTTAATAAATTATATAAAAATGTTCCATTTACTCATTTACAATGAACTAATAAATATCATCATTGTTTCTCTTATTTAAAACCAATATTGTACTTGCCATTGGTAATGTCCCATTGGAGATAAACTAGCACTATGCTCATGCTAACTCTACGATAAAATACAAAATAAGATAAAATTTGTAAAAATAAGCAAACAAAGTCACATTGTTAGCTAAGGGTGCTCTTCAAATTGCAAGTCCTGTGAGTGCTAATATATCTGGCGTCTCTCCAACCAAAAGACCGTTGTCAAGTGATAAGCAAATAAAAGAACATGTTTCATTCCATGGAAGATCCAATATTGCAAACACTGACAAACACAAGAAAAACACATCACAAAGATGCTGCAACAACTCAGTAATTGTCCCATTTTTCATCAAGTATATTGTATGGAACAAAAACAACCGTATAAGAAGAACAAACACAATTTGCGACCTTGCACGATGTTGCCAGGCAAGTATCATCAGCATCCAATCGATTTCTGGGATATATACCTAACCTTGCACTGTAGACGATGTGTGCACAATATTCAATCCAGGGAAACAACTTGATGGAGAGCACTGCTTGATGATTAAAATGTTGCTGTACCAAATACTGCTACATTCCCTCACGCCGCTGCCGCCTAGGGCCTAGGATAGGACCGCCATCGCGTCTAGGGCTTCTCTCTTTTCTCTCCGGTGACTCTACCGGAGACGAGAAGAGGGGACACATGTTTTTTCTGTAGTTTTTCAGTGTCTTAGGGTTCGAGTCTAAATAAATTTCTGGCAAAATCAGATGATTTTCGGTCAGGATCGTGTTTTCTGCGATGACTTGTGTGATTGCCACTACTATATCACTGTTGCAAGCGTCGATTTCATCAGCAGGCGGCCAATCTGTGACCTTTATCTGCAAGGAGAGGGATGCTTTAGGAGCCCCCTACGAGGACAGTGACTCCGGATCATTGATCTCATCATCAATGGCCGCGGAGAGAAATTCGAGGTCTTAGACCTATGTCGTATTGACGATGCAACTGTGTCACAGAACCTCCTAATTATGATGGGCCACATGTACCTGTCATTGTTATAATGACCTCTGACAGCCGTACTTATGTTCCTCATAACTTAAAAGGCCTACTTTCCTCCGAACAGGATCCAATCACAGGAGTATTGCAATATTACAACAGTTTATTCAAAATATTCAACAGAGTAAAGTAGCGGAAGTCTTACAATAACTTAAGTTTACAAACCAGTTTCCAAACCTCAAACCTTATGTAGCATTATTACAAACCAATAGTGTAACAGAACCGACCAAATTATAAGAGCACAAGTACGAAAACAAGCACCGAAGCGCTCAAATTTTCAAACTTGAGCCCATATAATCCCGGTAGTCAATCGAAATCACGAAGGATTTCAAACCAAACTGCTTACAACCAGGATCGCATCATTCAACATACACATCGTACGTTACATTTCACAAGTAGTTCCAAAATAAGTGTACACCACGGAGTAGCAAATATTACAAACCGAGTTTGAAAAGTAGCGGAAGCATAACACACACACTAGTTGATTAATTACTGCCAGTCTTGATGATCGACAACCCGCAAAAGCATGAGGAAAGTACATAAAGACGATCACGCCCTAGTGATCTAGTCATCATCACCCGCAGGGTGGAGACACGTCTTGCAGAAGCCTTGATAAAGCATGTCATCTGCAACAGGAGGGAATAAACCCTGAGTACTGGAATATACTCAGCTAGACTTACCCGTCAAAAACCAGAAATAATGACACCAAGGATTATGCAAGGCTTACACAAGAGGCTAGCTGACACCACATTTTGCATAAAGGCATAAGTAGTTGAAACTCTTATAACCTGTACTAGCAGTTATTTTTAGCATTTACCTGTCATCTATCTTAGCACCTGTACTAAACATGCACTTGATTAACATCAAACAATTATTCATATTATTTCCATAGCAGGTATAAATTATGGCAACATTGTATCATTCACTTAACCATCTATTCAATTAATGAGATCTACGTTGCCGCTGCTCAAGTCAAGTGCTCACTAACCGGGAGCGACGGCGATTCGAATCGAATTCCTATCCAGCTGGAGGGGTATTTCTAACACTCACCGAGTCACGCCTGGCGAGGGCTGCTCAGGTCATCTTTCATACAGTTCAGGAATCGCGGGTCCGAATGATGTCGCGTCCCCAAGGGCGACACTCTGCCAGGTGATAGGGACTCTAACCCCCCCTTGGTCTCACGCCAATGTCCCCAAGCACATCCTTTCTCTCCTCCAAGATGCAACATACCATTCGATTCCCGGCCTGAACCATACTACTCGACTTCGCGGTCGGAACGACTTATCCGGCCAACTAAGTGTTAGACTGCGTTCAACATGACTCAAGGACGTACAGCGAATCGGTCCTTAAACGATTCAGACGGACATGGCTCCACACCCAAGACGTGAAGTGTCTTGCAGCTATACCATCGAACTCCCGCCCGGTCTCAATTTCATTTTAAAGCATGGTTCCATCACGATAGCCATAAGCCACTCGCGACCCAATCCTATCTCTCGCGGATGACCGGAAATCACCCGACTTCTACCGTACTAAGCAGGGCTAAGCATTGACACGTGCCTAAACCTAATATAGGATTTAAGTACAATATCTGGACAAGGACAGGTATAATGCAACAATTGTTTTCATACAACTCCTACTACTTAATGCAGTAAACAATTAAAAGTACTCAAGATATATTTATAAAACGATGGGTTCAGCATGCACCGGGGCTTGCCTTTGAGAAAAGTTGAAGGTCTGTGGTCCGGGCACTCCGGCAAGTCTTCAGCGGCGTCTCCTTCGCCGACTGGTTCTGTCGGCTCCTCCGGTTGGTTCTGCACCTCCTCCGGTATCACTTGTTCGAATTCGAGGAGTGTTACCCCCTCCGGAACACCTATTGCATGAGTACATAATGAATCTCATGGATGCATAGTGAAAGATGCAGTATGCTCGGAATGAAATGCATTCAACACTTTTAAAGCTCTATTCAAATCACTTCAAAAGAGTAGGTGCAAATTTCCTCTCCGGTAGAGAAGTACTCACCTAATCTACTCAACCTAAGATAAAGCTGCTCTTCTTCAGTTAAGGCCCTAACACCTAACAATTACAAGAGTAGCATTTCTTAGGATACCACACCACATCAATCAGCAAAATGCCACAGTAAACATTCTGGACAGCAGCTACTTGTTTTTATCATAACTGGAGATTTCTAATTCCAAAAGATATGATCTAAGACAATCTGGAAAGCCTAAGAAATGCACTGCAATTCATTTTCAGACCTCAACCTCAAACTCCTAAGTTTTCCATGTCAAATTTCACAAGTTTCAGAATCTGTTCTCTCTAAACAGAGAGTAGCAGATTCTGAACTGCCACTTTAAACAGCAACAACTCTCAAACGACTAAGCCAAATGCTTCCAAATTTTGACACAAGCTAGTTTATCAAGTTTACTACAACTTTGGTATTTACAAGTTTTCCAGCAACCATTTTTATCAAAGGTCAAACTTAGAAATACTACCAGCTGTCCAGAAAACCTAAAATTACAAGGGTTAAATATTTATTGATGTGGCCAAAGTCCCCTAAAACCAAACTAATGTTACCAAAAGTTCACATGGGGTACAAAAACACCAGAAAGTAGGGTGTGACCACCTAGAACACTTATTTATGCTCATTTCTTAATTAACTTACTTAATTAAGTGAAATTTTAAACATATATGTAAACTGCTCCTAAAATTCTATAAAAATTACAGGGGGCTCTCTGACCCAAAAAGAGACTACTGTAAAAATTTGAACCAATTTTATTCACAGGAACTCCCTATACAAAATTCCCAAGTCCAAAAGGCTGATTTTTATATAATTAATACATCATATTGAAAAGTATCAAACAACAGATTTCATATTTTTCTTAGACACTCTAGGGTACCAAGACATTCTCCAAAAAGTTTCAAGAACATTGCACATGTAGAAAAATTACTAAAATTCATTCAATTATTTCCTAGAATAGCATGATAGCCTTATAACTTGAAAATTACTTAAGCACTGATGCCCAAATTTTTACCAGAGCTAGGGCAAGTATAAAGTAATCTACCCACCAAATTTTATGATTTTTGGGACACTACAGCTCAAGTTATATATTTAACAAATTTGCATGCATTTAAAAACACATTTGCAAGATCTATTTAATTCTCCCAGAAACTAAATATAACATACCAGATTTATATTTTTCTAAAATACTACACATCATGGAGATCATAACAAAATTTATCTCATGATTTTTGAACAAGTACAACCCTAGATCTACATTTTTCAAACTACACAAAAATCTGTGACAAAAAAAAGAAAAATCAACACAACACCCTAACGCGACAGTGCCGGGCCGGCCTGATTCACCAGCGCGGCCCAGCCAGCGCACGGCTCGGCCCGCTAAGCAGCCCAGCTGGGCAGGCCAGGGCACTGGCACGAGGGCCCCGCCCGACAGGGACACGGGACAGGGGAGGGAATGCTCGCCGGCGATTGCTCGCCGCCGGTGACGACTCCGGCGAGCCCGAGGGCACCGGCACGCTCACCTCGACTGTGCGCAACGATTGGTATAGCTAAATGACACTATGACCGTGGCTAGGGGGGTGGCAGCGGCAATGGCGGCCACGACCGCGTGCTTGCCGGCTCCGGCGAGCTAGCAGCGGTTTGACCCCAAACGGCCTACCCCACGAGCACCAGCACATCGAGGCGAACCTAGAACACCGGAGACGGAAGGCGGTAAGGGCACCGAGAAGCACGGCCACGCGCGAGCTCAACTTGGCGGCGACAATGGCGGCCGCGGTGGAGGCACAAGCTCGGCGAGCTCTACCTGTGGTCAAGCGGTTGTGTGGTGTGGTCCACGATGTGGAGGAGCTCACCGTGCGACTGTGACTACAAGGAATTGGGTGGTGGTGCTCGACGGCGGTGGGTTTTTTCGGTGGCGGCCGCTGATGCTCCTCCGGTTGCCGCACGCTCGGTGGAGAAGGAAACAGGGAGGCAGAAGAAAGGAGCAGCGAGGAAGGGCCTCTGTGCGTCGTGGCGCCTTTGAGCAACCGAGGTGAGCACAACGTCGACGCGTGTTGCCACGCGGCGTGGGCTTCCTGTCCCCGGTCGGCCATGCGCCGAGTTTAGGTTTCTGAACTTTCAGAAACGACTGAAACGAGGCCATCGGCGTTCCACAGTGACTGACAAAGGGATTTCATCGCCTTATATCTCCTAATCTAGCCCGATCCAGTGGCAGGTGGTAACAACAATCTTGTAGAGCTACAGTAGTAATACAAAATGGTCAATTGGATCTTGAACTAATTCGGTTTATTTAGGGAGTTATAGCTCTCCAAAGTAGGTCACAAGAAAACTGAAACTGAGTTTCAGTCAGAGAGATGACTGACAGCCGATAAAGATCAAAGCTTAACTCCTAAACCAGTGAGAACCAGGCTTGGGTGATGTTGGCAATATTGTAGAGCTACATGAGGACTACAAGTTTGTCAATATGAGTGAAAGCTGGTTTGGCCTGGTTTGCAAACTACAAGCTCTTAAAGTAGGCCTCAGTAAAACTGGAGGGTCCATTTTCAGACTTAGAAAAATTCTTATTGAGGCCACTCCTCTAGCTGACTTGTGGGCCACTTTTGAGCATGTTCTGTTCAATTTCATGAGATGGTCATATTGAGACTTTTGTTCCCCATAAAATTCCCTACAACTTTGCTTAAGGGTGCTCTTCCATGCAAGGTCTCTAAGATAGACTTTTTAATCGGTCAAACTAGAACCTCCTAGAGTCAAATGGTGGTCAACCATCTCTTGGAGGGCATTTTTGCAATTTTGATCAACATGAACCTTGCTCCAAGAGTTACCCTAAGTATAATTAAGGTGTTGTAGGACATGATTGGCTACTCTACCCTTTTGTTACACCAACTATCAAGTATCCATGATATGAGCCAAATAAAACTCCTAGAAACAATCACATGTGTTGCATCACATAAAATAACAAACATGAATGATGCATGCTTATGCTTATACAAATGCAATGCAATTATGGACTAAACACTTGAGGTGTAACAAATAGTAGGGAAGTATCAGTAGTAACTTTATTACAAGCACACAAACGGGATGCCTTGCCTAAAGGCCACACAGTCTACTCGTCGTCACTTTCTTCAGCCACAACGGTCATGCAACAAGGCTCAAAGCAGACTTGTTCATGAACCGCACCTGCAACAAGGGGTTCAACAAACCCTGAGTACGAGAGTACTCAACAAGACTTACCTGACTAAGAAACCAACTCCAAAGGCATGCTAGCTTTAGGGAATCAAGGTACGGGTATTCAAGAATCAAATTTTCTTTTGCAGAAAAGCTTACTAGAGTAAGTCCTTACCTTCAATATTTTAATTTTACCATTGATGGTTTATTAACCAATTCTAAGTGATCCTAATCTAGATCAAAGTAATTATCATTGAGACCTTTCTCATTCTTTCTTTCAAATCCAGTTCTTAACTACGATGTTGGTGCAAGGCCAAGACTCCTTTCTCGTGGAGCAACGATGATTCGAACCGCTTCATTTACCCAGCTGGAGATTCATAACCACACGACATATGTAGAACCGAATCTCGCATATATCAAATCTTACCCGAGTAACCCAAAACCAGAACGTGTCCATCGCTACCCAAGAGCACAATACTCCTCGAATCCGGCCCAATTCTAGCCCCGAGGGTACACGCTACTCTCGCCATCTCTCCACTCCCAGTGCGAGGTTAGACGTTCTCGTAATGGACTAGCCAAAGTAAGGCTTTACCCGACATGGGTACATGGCTAGTATTAATAAAAACTCCATGACGCGAGGGCCAACAATGTATGGTCCTTAACTGATAAGGCAGAATCAATACATTGGGACTCCTCTCCCAATGCAAGTTAGCAGTGGCCAAACCACCCACCCGATCTTACAAGTTCATTCTCATATTTCAATATTCATTAAGTATGCCGTCATGGCCAAGTAAACATTCATTTTAAAAGCCTAACTCATAAGCATAGCGAAGCATACTACGCATTTTCAGTAAAACAGGTACCAAGGGTGATATCGTAATAATCAAGGATGATAATGCATCAATTGGGTTATCACTCAACTCCTAATTACTTAATGCAGTAACCATAGTAATAATAATAAAGATTTGTAAATCTCAAGGTAGGGTTTAAATGCACTGGGGCTTGCCTTGCTCTGACGCGATGACTGACTTAGACTCGAGGACTCCAACTTCCGGTCCATAACCCACCGACGATAGCTCTTCTCTAGAGGCTTGCTCGGCAACTTCAACTTCTTCGAAAGCGGGAACTACACGAGTATATAACATGTCTTAACATGATGCTCGATGATAAACATGATGCTTGATGATGATATGCCACGATTTACGACTTGAGTACAACTTTCCTTCGCGATACAGTCGCAAAACAGTAAACCTACTAACTAGTAGCGATAACTCCAGCAATACCAGCTTTTATCACTAAGTAAGTTACTAACGAGCTCAAACATAAAATTAAGGTGCCAAAGATCACCAAAGATTAGTGATTTAAGGACATCACTCAATCAGAAGGGCACACAACACTTAAAGTTTTCAATTTAACATTTATTTACTATTTAATTAATTAAGGCATAATTAATAGTTGATCATACTTTATCTAAACAAGCTTAAACTTTTTCTAGAGATTAAACATGACCTAAAACAGTGTCACAATAAATTTCATAATTTTTGGATTAATAATTTAATTATTAAAATTCATGGAAGTTACATTTAATCTTTATTGGAACTAATTAAATATTCTGCACAAAGTAATCAAATTTAGCATTTAACATTTTTCCTAGGTACTTTACACCTTGAAAAGCTTACACAAAAATTTTCATTATTTTTGGAGCCCTACACAATTTTTAATGAAATAATTAAACATTAGCACTATTCACATTTTGGAAAATGAAAAACAAAATTCCACTCGGGCCGACTCCTTCGCTCTTCCTCTGGCTCGGCCCACCGAGCGGCCTGCTCGCGCGCTCGCCCGCGTAGCCCGGTGACGCGCGCGGCCCAGCAACCCGCCCAGCGACGCGCCTGCGCCCGCGCTCCCTTCCTCTCACTGACAGTCGGCCCCGCCTGTCATCCCCTTTCTCACCCTCTCGCTCTTCTCCGTGTCCCAGCCATGCCCGCACGGTGGCCGGCCGGCGACCACAACTCCGGTGACTAGACGGTGCTCGGATAACGTGACCAACATGCTCTACGCAACACCGCGAACACCCTCAGGCCTTTCTCATGGCCGCTGACCCACCGGAGGTTCACCATCGATGGCGGCACGGTGGTCGCGATTCGCGGCACGCCGACAAAACACAATGGTAAAGATCAAATTGGGGGCATGGGAAGCATCAGTAGCTCACCGCGGTTGCAGTGGAGCAAACAGCAGGCGATGAGAGGTAGCGGAGGTGGCTGGCCACGACGAGGTGGACCGCGGCGGCGCCTTGTCGGACTTGAGGAGGACGGTGGCGACTGAGGTCCTACGGGCTATACGGTGGGTTGGGAGTTGGCTCAGGAGAAGCGCAAGGTCAGGGCGATGCTATGGGGAAGATGGAGAGGATTGCGGTGGCGAGACGACGGTGAATTTTGCCGGCGAAAATCGACGGCGGCGATGGCTAACAGAGGAAGAAAACGACGACGTGCTCGGCTTATAAAGGGGCTCCGACCCTGCTGGCAGCGCTAGAAGGCGCGCGCGCGGTTGAGGTGGCGGTCAAGCATCCATGGGAACGCCCTGGAAGCAACCCGGCGGCTCGCCGGCGCCCATGCCGTGCGGTGCCCGGCGGTGATTCGTCGGGGCACTGTAGCTGCCCCCCCCCCAAATTTTGAAAATCAAACTGTTTTCTCAAATTACTTCCAAATTCATGTAGAAACTTGAAAAACTCCCAAGATATGAAATTTTTAGAATTTCAAGCTCTACAAGTTTTGTATTGAACACTTTTCCAAATTATAACTGGATTTTGAAATTTCAGTTTAAATTCAAAAGGGTACACTTTTTGGAAATTTGGTAATTTAGAAATTACTTTGGATTTTGTATGGAAACTTCAAATTCTCCAAACACCAAAGTTGTATATCTAGACAAGACCTACAACTTTGCTGTTCAAAACATTTTCAAATTCTGCCTCCATTTTGAAATTTGAGTTTAGGGATAAAAAGGGGTCAAATTTGAAATTTGCTTATTTTCAAAATTGCTCCACATTTTACATTAAAACTTTGAAAACTCAAAACACCAAAGTTGTAGCCCTTGAAAAGTTCTACAAACTTGGTTTTTAACTTTTTCCCAAATTTTGCTTAGATTTTGAATTATTTCAAAAGGGGTAAAATAGAGTTTTGGAATTTAGGGTTTTCAGAGGAATGTTTAATTGGAATTTGTTGCTACCTTAATTAGTGATTACTTAGTGATCAAACCATCATCCAAGGGCATAATTTGGACCAGCATGACATGGTTGACCAAATGCCACTCTTGGTTGACCAATTTAGCTTTTGAAATTCTTTTAACATTTCCCCAAATTTGAATTTAAATTCGAATCGAAAAACTCGTGACAAGTTTTTAGATTCCAATCCAAACTCAAACTTGGAGCTTCATTTTATGTGTTGCACTTGAGCTCATACCCTACACTTGACACTAGTGTGCAACACAGTCACACACCTCAAATTACGCAGGGCATGAACTAAGTATTTGCGGTGCTATGCGAAACTAGGGTTTTTGGTTCGAATCACACCACTGAGAAGCACATCCAATCTAGATAAATAAACTCGTTTTAGTTAATGCATAACAAGGTTGACCTAATCTTGGATGCTTTGCGATGCATTATGATGACATGGCAGATTAGTTAGCAACTATAACACCCGGGGTGTTACAGCCCTTCCCCCTTAAAGAAATCTCGTCCCGAGATTTAAAGCCTTGAGTTAAGTAATGGAAAAGGAAACGTGTCAAGCAAACACGTCCAAGACTTGTCTATAAAATAGGTAGGGGGTTTTCTACATTACAAAGATTTGAAAAAGACAGGTTACAATTTAAAGAAGAAATTGCAACCTAGATCGAAGCAAAGAACTCGGGGAAATTCTCCAACAAATAATCTTCCGATTCCCAGGTGGCTTCCTCTTCCGAATGTTGATCCCATTGTATCTTGTACCTTTTGATTGTTCTACTTCGGGTAACACGATCCTTTCGATCCAAAACTCGGACAGGATATTCAGAATATGTCAAATCCAGCTCAAGTTCAACTCCATCAACATCAACAACTTGATCAAGTACTTGAAGACACTTCTTCATTTGGGACACATGAAATACATTGTGCATGGCTGACAATTGTTCAGGCAACTTTAATCTATATGCCACCTTTCCATATTTTTCAATGATTTGGAATGGTCCGATATAACGTGGTGCGAGCTTGCCCTTGACTCTAAATCGAGTAACTCCTTTCATGGGTGACACTTTCAGATAAACATAATCTCCCACTTTAAACATCAAGGGTCTACGCCTTTTGTCAGAATAACTCTTCTGTCGAGACTGAGCAACTTTTAAACTCTTTTGTATCTGCCTGACCTTTTCTTCTGTTTTCTTCACCAGATCAACTCCATAAAACCATCTTTCTCCCGGTTCTGACCAGTTCAACGGAGTTCTGCATCTATGGCCATACAATGCTTCAAACGGTGCTATTTTAATACTCTCTTGATAACTATTATTGTATGAGAATTCTGCTAACGGTAAACATTCATCCCATTGATCTTGATAGGTAAGAGCACAAGATCTTAACATGTCTTCTAGAATTTGATTTACTCTTTCAGTCTGTCCCCCAGTTTGTGGATGATAGGCTATGCTGTAAAGAAGTTTAGTACCTAGTGAATTTTGAAACTGTTTCCAAAATTGCGAAACAAACTGAGTACCCCTGTCGGTAACAATTATTTTGGGTATTCCATGCAAACTCATAATCTGAGCAACATATATTTCTGCATATCTAGATGCTCTATAGTTAGTCTTCACAGGTACAAAGTGAGCTGATTTAGTCAAACGATCCACAATGACCCAAATTGAATCAAAGCCTCTTGAGGTCTTGGGTAAACCAGTAATGAAATCCATACTGATATCTTCCCACTTCCAAGATGGAATGGGCAAGGGTTGTAACATTCCTACGGGCTTCAAATGTTCAACCTTCACTCTACGACAAGTATCACATCTGGCAACATACTTAGCAATCTCAATTTTCATTTTTGTCCACCAGAATCTTTGTTTCAAATCCTGATACATCTTATTACTCCCTGGATGAATAGAAAACCTTGTACTATGTGCTTCCTCAAGAATGAGCTGACGTAACTCCGGAACCTTTGGGACCACTAGCCGGTTCTTGAACCACAACACATCTGTATTATCAATACTGAAATCTATTTGTTGACCTGTTCTAACTTTTTCTTTGATGTGAGCTATTCTTGAATTCTTTCTCTGAGCAGATACAATCTAATCTTTGATTGTTGATTCCACAGTGACATTGGTTAACTGACCTTGTTGGACTATTTCAATATTCAACTTTTCCAATTCGTAACACAAACTGTAATCCATTGGCTTCACAGTCATACAATTGCAATAATTCTTTCTACTGAGTGTATCAGCAACAACATTTGCTTTTCCAGGGTGATAGTACACTTCTAGATCATAATCCTTTATTAACTCAAGCCACCTTCTTTGCCTCATATTCAGCTCTGACTGAGTAAAGGTATACTTCAAACTTTTGTGATCTGTATACATGTGGCAAGTATTACCCAACAAGTAATGATGCCAGATTTTCAATGCATGAACCACAGCTGCTAATTCAAGATCATGGGTTGGATAATGCTCTTCGTGACGCTTCAACTGTCTCGAGGTATAAGCAATAACTCTGCCTTCTTGCATCAATACACATCCAAGGCCAATACCCGAGGCATCACAGTAAATATCAAAT
The DNA here is from genome assembly GCA_022457205.1 of Saccharum spontaneum. Taxonomy (NCBI): domain Eukaryota; kingdom Viridiplantae; phylum Streptophyta; class Magnoliopsida; order Poales; family Poaceae; genus Saccharum; species Saccharum spontaneum. The sequence continues at coordinate 24,665,285 of CM039589.1, read as the reverse complement.
GGCTTTTCTATATCTGGCTGTGCTAAGACTGGAGCAGTTGTCAGTGACTTCTTTAGAATTCTAAAAGCCTTCTCACATTCTGGAGACCAGGTGAACTTAGTTTGATTCTTCAACAATTCCGTGATTGGCTTGGCTACCTTTGAAAAGTCAGGTATGAATCGACGGTAATAACCCACCATCCCTAGAAAACTTCGAACTTCATGAACTGAGATAGGTGGTTTCCAATTCAGAATATCTTTCACTTTACCAGGATCTACTGCTACTCCTTCGGCTGACAACACATGTCCTAAGAATTGTACTTCTCTTAACCAAAACTCACATTTACTGAACTTGGCATACAGTTGATGATCTCTCAGACGAGTCAGAACAACTCTGAGGTGCTCAGCATACTCTTCTTCACTTTTGGAGTATACCAAAATATCATCAATAAAAACAACCACAAACTTGTCAAGCTCCGGCATGAAAACTGAGTTCATCAGATACATGAAATGTGCCGGTGCATTGGTAAGACCAAAAGACATAACTAAATACTAATATAATCCATATCTGGTAGTGAATGCAGTCTTTGGGATATCTTCAGGTCGAATCTTGATTTGATGGTACCCCGATCGAAGATCAATCTTTGAAAATACCTTTGCCCCCGCAAGCTGATCAAAGAGTAGATCAATGCGAGGCAACGGGTATTTGTTCTTAATGGTTACTTCATTCAACGGACGATAGTCAACACACATCCTTAAAGTCTGATCCTTCTTCTTGACAAAAAGAGCCAGACATCCCCACGGTGATGAACTGGGTCTGATGAAACCTTTGTCATGTAACTCTTGCAATTGGTCCTTAAGTTCTGCCAATTCATTTGGTGGCATTCTGTAAGCTCTCCTGGATATTGGGGCAGTACCAGGTTTCAACTCAATTACAAACTCTACATCTCTGTCCGATGGCAAACTAGGTAAATCATCTGGAAACACATCTGGAAATTCACAGACTACCGGTATATCACAAATCTCCTATACTGAAGTTGCACATATCCTTTCAACTGTTCTCTTTAGAATAGGAAGTTGGATAAGAAGATGAGATTTATTATCTGACAAGTTTAACCTTATTGTTCTATGCAGTGCATCTATAATGGCTCCTCGTTGGTACATCCAATTCATACCCAGGATTACATCTATATCCTGTTTCTATAATATTATCATTGAGGTAGAGAATATATGCCCACCCAACTCTATAGGTACGTCACGTACCATCTCCTTAGTACACAGTCGTCCCCCGGGCGACTGAATAAAGAAATCTTCTTGTGTTCCCATAATTGGAATGTCATGCTTTGTAACAAAGGTGCGATTTATGAATGTATGCGATGCACCAGAATCAAATAACAGTACTGCTGGATGATTAGCAATAGGGAACATACCCATCATAACAGGTTCTCCCTCTGGAATTGCACTTGCTTGGGTGTAGAATACATGTCCTGTCTTCTTCTTCTCACCCTTACCCTTCTAGACATTCAAATTGTTATTCTTGCTCTGAGGCTGCTGTTGTTGCGGTACGAGAGCTCTGGGATAATTGGGGTTATACTGCCTTGGATACGGGCAGTCCTTGGAAAAGTGGCCTGACTTTCCACAATTGTAGCAGGGAAAGTTATGGGTTATTGGACTCGGGTTTCGAATACCAGGGGCATTCGGCTGCTATGGATATTGCGGGGTTGCGGCAGGACGGATAAACGTCTGCGACCGAGCTTGGTATTGTGGTGGACGATAAGTTGGGTGGAAATGGTTCTGAGGGTGGTAGATAAACTTCTGGCGCTTCTTAATACCGCCAGACGGGCTAGACAACACTTGCTTCTTTTTCTTCGACTCTTTGTGAAGGCGGGACTTCTCTTCTGACGCAATAGCAACATTGACTATTTCATGATACGTGGCATTATAGCATGTGACAAATGCTTCCTGGATCTTGGTACTCAAGCCCCTCATGAAACAACTCTTCTTCTTTGCATCGGTGTTCACATACTCAGCTGCATACTGGGACAGATGATTGAATTTGCCCACGTACTGAAGAACTATCTAGTTCCCCTGTTTCAGCGAGAGAAACTCTTCTAACTTCATGGCCATGACACCATCTGGGATATAGTGTGCTTTGAAAGCATCCCGAAACTCTTGCCAAGTGACACGGTGGCCAGCAGGCCGTGCGGCGACCAGATTCGCCCACCACGCCCTGCGGCACCTCTGAGCTGCTGTGCTGCAAACACAGGTTTCTGGTACTTCGTGCACTAAAGAAGTTCAAATTTTTGCTCCATTGTTCGGAGCCAGTCATCTGCCTTTGAAAATACCGGTGGACGGGTATCGGTGAAATCCACATAAGTGGTTTCTCCTCCATTGTTACGGCCTCAACGGCCCTGATTTCTATTCTGATTCTGAGCCAACAGAGTAGTAGCATTAACCAATGCGGCAATAGCTTCTGCCAAAGTTGGTGGAAACGGTGGGGGATTTGGAGCATTATCTCCATCCTGAGAAGTTCCAGTACCGTCCATCTGTTGTACACAAACCAGGTTTATTTACATCGCTTTATTGAATTAAAAAGCAGTTGGTACAGTACTAGTACACACATCAAACTTTTCTTACATTATTTTCATTACAAACTTGCTCGCAAGCAAGAAACTACCCACTAAGGTTCTTAGAAAACAGGAAAGGCTACTATATTACATTACCATCCATGTCGACACTTCACTCCTCATCATCGTCACTGATCACGATCACTCCATCCTCATTCTCTAGTGCACTTGCACCAGTGACATGACTTGCCTCATCCCCACTTTCCATCATGGGTTCGTTTTCTTCTGGATCCTCTTCCTCATTGTCCTCTCCACCAGGAACAACCACGGCACCAACATCATCTTCTACTGCCTAGGGCTGATGATGGGGATTCATCAGATCATGTAGCCTATGGACTTCCTCATACAGAATGGTGTTGTACTGCTCCAGGTGTGTCGCATAAAGCTCCAACTCTCGAACACGAGCCCTGGCTTCTGTCTCCTTTTCCAGAGACTCGTTCTAGAACTGCTTCCAAAAACATACGTTGCGCTTCAGTCGCTCTACCTCTGACGTAAGCCTTGCAACCTCTGATTGTGAATCCGGGTTCGGATTGCGGCTACTGCTTGCTCCATCACCTCTGGTGGCCAACTGATGACGTGGCACTCCTTGCGGACCACTTTTCTTGCGAGGAGTCGTCTTCACACGTGCCATCCTAAAGCAAGACAGAATTAGATCGATAAGAACAGATGGGAGGGATCTGAAGGTTAGCATGAATAGGATTGAACCTTACTTAACCCAAACCAATTTAAAAGGGAAGGTAACTTAAGCAGGTTAATTAATCATGATGCATGCATCGTACTTACGATCTAACAGAAAAGTTTAAGTAACACATGCAATATTTATAACGTAGGGCACTATAACATGATACTTCACTACGAAGGTTTCAAATATGAGCTAAGGAAACTATATAGAATAGATTAAGATAAGCAAAAGCAATTTGGACCAAAATATCAATATTAAGTTTGTTCGACCCAAATCATTTTGAAGTTTTGCAAAGTAATACTACAATAATTCTAGTAATTATGCTCTGGTACCAGTTGTCACAGAACCTCCTAATTATGATGGCCCACATGTACCTGTCATTGTCATAATGACCTCTGACAGCCGTACTTATGTTCCTCATAACTTAAAAGGCCTGCTTTCCTCCGAACAGGATCCAATCACAGGAGTATTGCAATATTACAACAGTTTATTCAAAATATTCAACAGAGTAAAGTAGCAGAAGTCTTACAATAACTTAAGTTTACAAACAAGTTTCCAAACCTCAAACCTTATGTAGCATTATTACAAACTGATAGTAGGAAAGTATCAGTAGTAACTTTATTACAAGCACACAAACGGGATGCCTTGCCCAGAGGCCACACAGTCTACTCGTCGTCTCTTTCTTCAGCCACAACGGTCATGCAACAAGGCTCAAAGCAGACTTGTTCATGAACCGCACCTGCAACAAGGGGTTCAACAAACCCTGAGTACGAGAGTACTCAACAAGACTTACCCGACTAAGAAACCGACTCCAAGGGCATGCTAGCTTTAGGGAATCAAGGTACGGGTATTCATGAATCAAATTTTCTTTTACAGAAAAGCTTACTAGAGTAAGTCCTTACCTTCAATATTTTACTTTTACTATTGATGGTTCATTAACCAATTCTAAGTGATCCTAATCTAGATCAAAGTAATTATCATTGAGACATTTCTCATTCTTTCTTTCAATTTCAGTTCTTAACTACGATGTTGGTGCAAGGCCAAGACTCCTTTCTCGTGGAGCAACGACGATTCGAACCGCTTCATTTACCCAGCTGGGGATTCGTAACCACACGACATATGTAGAATCGAATCTCGCATATATCAACTCTTACCCGAGTAACCCAAAACCAGAACGTGTCCATCGCTACCCGAGAGCACAGTACTCCTCGAACCCGGCCCAATTCTAGCCTCGAGGGTACACGCTACTCTCGCCATCTCTCCACTCCTAGTGCGAGGTTAGACGTTCTCGTAATGGACTAGCCGAAGTAAGGCTTTACCCGACATGGATATATGGCTAGTACTAATAAAAACTCCATGACGTGAGGGCCAACAACGTATGGTCCTTAACTGATAAGGCGGAAACAATACATTGGGACTCCTCTCCCAATGCAAGTTAGCAGTGGCCAAACCACCCGCCCGATCTTACAAGTTCATTCTCATATTTCAATATTCATTAAGTATGCCGTCATAACCAAGTAAACATTCATTTTAAAAGCTTAACTTATAAGCATAGCGAAGCATACAACGCATTTTCAGTAAAACATGTATCAAGGGTGATATCGCAATAATCAAGGATGATAATGCATCAATTGGGTTATCACTCAACTCCTAATTACTTAATACAGTAACCATAGTAATAATAATAAAGATTTGTAAATCTTAAGGTAGGGTTTAAATGCACCGGGGCTTGCCTTGCTTTGACATGACGACTGACTCAGACTCGAGGACTCCAACTTCCGGTCCAGAACCCACCGACGATAGCTCTTCTCTGGAGGCTTGCTCGACAACTTCAACTTCTTCGAAAGCGGGAACTACACGAGTATATAATATGTCTTAACATGATGCTCGATGATAAACATGATGCTTGATGATGATATGCCACAATTTACGACTTGAGTACAACTTTCCTTCGCGGTACAGTCGCAAAACAGTAAACCTACTAACTAGTAGCGATAACTCCAGCAATACCAGCTTTTATCACTAAGTAAGTTACTAACAAGCTCAAACATGAAATTAAGGTGCCAAAGATCACCAAAGATTAGTGATCTAAGGACATCACTCAATCAAAAGGGCACACAACACTTAAAGTTTTCAATTTAACATTTATTTACTATTTAATTAATTAGGGCATAATTAATAGTTGATCATACTTTATCTAAACAAGCTTAAATTTTTTCTAGGGATTAAACATGACCTAAAATAGTGTCACAATAAGTTTCATAATTTTTGGATTAATAATTTAATTATTAAAATTTATGGAAGTTGCGTTTAATCTTTATTGGAACTAATTAAATATCCTACACAAAGTAATCAAATTTAGCATTTAACATTTTTCCTAGGTAGTTTACACCTTGAAAAGCTTACACAATAAATTTCATGATTTTTGGAGCCCTACACAATTTTTAATGAAATAATTAAACATTAGCACTATTCACATTTTGGAAAAAGAAAAACAAAATTCCACTCGGGCCGACTCCTTCGCTCTTCCTCTGGCTCGGCCCACCGAGCGGCCCGCTCGCGCACTCGCCCGCGTAGCCCGGTGACGCATGCGGCCCAGCAACCGGCCCAGCGACACGCCCGCGCCCGCGCTCCCTTCCTTCCTCTCACTGATAGTCGGCCCCGCCTGTCATCCCCTTTCTCACCCTCTGGCTCTTCTCCGCGTCCCGGCCATGCCCGCACGGTGGCCGGCCGGCGACCACAGCTCTGGTGACTAGACGGTGCTCGGATAACGTGACCAACATGCTCTACGCAACACCGCGAACACCCTCAGGCCTTTCTCATGGCCGCTGACCCACCGGAGATAGCACCTCACCGTCGATGGCGGCACGGTGGTCGCGGTTCGCAGCACGCCGACAAAACACAACGGTAAAGATCAAATTGGGGGCACGGGAAGCATCAGTAGCTCACCGCGGTTGCAGTGGAGCAAACAGCAGGCGATGAGAGGTAGCGAAGGTGGTTGGCCACGACGAGGTGGACCGCGGCGGCGCCTTGCCGAACTTGAGGAGGACGGTGGCGACTGAGGTCCTACGGGCTATACGGTGGGTTGGGAGTTGGCTCAGGAGAAGCGCAAGGTCAGGGCGATGCTATGGGGAAGATGGAGAGGATTGCGGTGGCGAGACGACGATGAATTTTGTCGGCGAAAATCGACGGCGGCGACGGGTAACAGAGGAAGAAAATGACGACACACTCGACTTATAAAGGGGCTCCGACCCTGCTGGCAGCGCTAGAAGGCGCGCGCGCGGTTGAGGTGGCGGTCAAGCGTCCACGGGAACGCCCTGGAAGCAACCCGGCGGCTCGCCGGCGCCCATGCCGTGCGGTGCCCGACGTAGATTCGTCGGGGCACTATAGCTGCCCCCCAAATTTTGAAAATCAAACTGTTTTCTCAAATTACTTCCAAATTCATGTAGAAACTTGAAAAACTCCCAAGATATGAAATCTTCAGAATTTCAAGCTCTACAAGTTTTGTATTGAACACTTTTCCAAATTATAACTGGATTTTGAAATTTGAGTTTAAATTCAAAAGGGAACACTTTTTGAAAATTTGGTAATTTAGAAATTACTTTGGATTTTGTATGGAAACATCAAATCCTCCAAACACCAAAGTTGTACATCTAGACAAGATCTACAACTTTGCTGTTCAAAACATTTTCAAATTCTGCCTCCATTTTGAAATTTGAGTTTAGGGACAAAAAGGGGTCAAATCTAAAATTTGCTTATTTTCAAAATTGCTCCACATTTTACATTAAAACTTTGAAAACTCAAAACACCAAAGTTGTAGCCCTTGAAAAGTTCTACAAACTTGGTTTTGAACTTTTTCCCAAATTTTGCTTAGATTTTAAATTATTTCAAAAGGGGCAAAACAGAGTTTTGGAATTTAGGGTTTTCAGAGGAATTTTTAATTGGAATTTGTTGCTACCTTAATTAGTGATTACTTAGTGATCAAACCATCATCCAAGGGTATCATTTGGACCAGCATGACATGGTTGACCAAATGCCACTCTTGGTTGACCAATTTAGCTTTTGAAATTCTTTTAACATTTTCCCAAATTTGAATTTAAATTCGAATAAAAAAACTCGTGACAAGTTTTTAGATTCCAATCCAAACTCAAACTTGGAGCTTCATTTTATGTGTTGCACTTGAGCTCATACCCTACACTTGACACTAGTGTGCAACACAGTCACACACCTCAAATTACGCAGGGCATGAACTAAGTATTTGCGGTGCTATGCGAAACTAGGGTTTTTGGTTCAGATCACACCACTGAGAAGCACATCCAATCTAGATAAATAAACTTGTTTTAGTTAATGCATAACAAGGTTGACCTAATTATGGATGCTTTGCGATGCATTATGATGACATGACAGATTAATTAGTAACTATAACACTCGGGGTGTTACAAACTGCCAATATTCTTTCAACGATTTAGATACATTTTGGTCTGGTTCCGAAGTGTTAGATCTTACGTCATATCCAATGTTTTGGGTTGGTAGTTGGATGTGGCATAATGACTGCATTTTGGCTCTGACATTGGAAGGAAGCTATTGGGGAAGAAGATGATGGAAGAATTTGGATAGAATATTATGTATTTTTCTATTTTTGATTTTTTTCATGTGAAATTTAGAGATATACTATGATTTAATACAAGTCCCTTCCCTTCGGGGAAAAAAACTACTACAAGACAGAACATGCCATCTGACTGTTTCTACAAACGAAGATGCATATATCCGAACTTAAAAAATATGCAAGTATTTTCTAATGATATTTACTAAAAACAAATTACATTACTAAGGTCCCGTTCGCTTGTGCTGAAAAACAATCTAAAACACTGTTCCGACTGATTTTTTTGAGAGAAAAATACTGTTCTAGCTGAAAAAATAAGCTGAAAAATACAGATTATAAACCAGCTGAACAGGGCCTAAGATGCAAGGATGGTCTTCTCATCGAGATGCTTAAGAAGACATGATTTGAACCCTTTCTAAATTAGAAACCTGTTGCCTTGCACCATAAAACCCTATAATTACTATGATGAAGGCGGATGGTAGCTTTGCAAATTGCAATTGGCTAGGGCAAGCAGGAAAGATTGTTAAAAAAATCGCTTGGTCCGAATCAGTTAACTCCTAAGTCCTAATAAGTTCCACTGACAGGAATTGCAAGTCACATAGCCATCCCAGCTAGAAAAAAGGACAGAATTTTCATATCCAATTACCACCTAAGAATTATAGATCAAAAATTCAAACAGATCACAAAATTCAAAAAACTTTTCATCGTGGTGTGAACCACCAATCTCCAATCCGCACCAAAACTATCGCTGCAAACATATAAAAAAAAGTCGAGCAAAATATTAAAGGAACAACAGTTGGTACTTACCATTGGTACTGTCATTGTTTGGACTTTGGAGATAAAAATATATGAAATCGAGAAAAATAGAAAAATAAAAAGGGAGAGATAGATATAAAAAAGAAATTGCAAAGAAATGTGCGAAAAATAACGGCCTACGACTAGGAGCCTAGGAGAAGACCCGTGCGCTGTCCCTACGCCGAACAACCCGCCGTCCGCCGTCCGCCTTCCTTCACGGTTGACTCCGTTTCTGTCTGTCTCTCTGTCGCCCCCCGTCTCGCTCTCCGACGACTGGCGTGCCGCCGCCGCCCTGCGCCAGGTGCTAAGGCCTTCGCCGGTCTCTTCGCCGGCGACGAGCACCCACCAGGTATTCCCACCCCTTTTCCCTTCCCTTCCTGCTGTTGTAACCGAGCACCCAAACCCTAACCTAAAGCTTTTTAGCTATACATGTTGATGCCGTGATGGACAAAGCTATACATGGATCTATACATGTTGATGCCTTGATGGACAAAGCTAAAAAGGTTTGACAACAAAAACAATCCTAAATGGACTTATATTTAGGATCAGAGGTAGTGTTTTGAGATATGGATTGCCTGGATAACTAACCACTTTGGTACATCTTGTGTTCAGTAAAAGCAGTTGAAATTGTTTCTGGAGGAAAGTGTTGAAATCTTTAGGCAAGTTACTGGCCTGTGTGTTGATTTTAGTGGTTAGTTTGGCAGTGTTGTCAAGTATTTTTCAGGTATAAGTGGCATGCTCTTTTGGCTTTTGGCAACCACTATCTTGGTGGAGTCTGAAACTTCTGGGTTCCTATTTATTCTCCTTCCACCCAGTCCTTTCAGCTTAAGTTTTTCCTACTGATCCTTTTTTTCCTGTATTTTAAACTGTTAGACTTACAGAAAATTTCTCCCTTTGTGTTTTATGACCTTATCTGATGGCTTCTGTGCTATCTTGTTAAGTTGTTTACCTTATCTTTCTGTTGTTTTAGCTATGCTGCGAGTTATGATTGTTATTTGATTTTGTAATTTGTGAGATGTTGAATTTGTTACCCCCATTTGATCCTTGCATATTTTTTTGTATCTAACTAGCATTTGATATGGATTAACTTATATCTTAACATTTTATTGCAGTTCCTTGATTTCTAGCTGGAAAGGAGGGTTGTTTTCCTACATCTTGATCATTTGGAGATTTTCCTGTCATTCTAATGGAGGTACAGGAAGTATGTGACCAAGATATGTTGGTTGACCTGGAGAAAGGCAACTGCTTGCTACCCAAAGAGGACAATAGTGGGATGAAGGTTAATTCAATAGCTGGGCATGCAAGGACAAAGCCCCACAGCTCATATGATGATCTTGTAGCACTGAAGGATGATAAGAGTCATCACATATCTTGTTGCTCTTCACACTGTCGAGATTCAACTGGTAAAAGTGGAGAGCCTATGACATCTGAAGGGGAGATGAAGGTTGGGCTTCTGGATAAGTCAGCTGCTGATAAGGAAAAGAAAAAATGGTACAAGAAGCCGCCACGACCTCCAAGACCACCGATTACTTCACCATTAGACCCTGCTGATCAGAAGCTCATCAGTGAACTATCGGAGCTTGCGGTGTTAAAGAGGGCTAGGATTGAGCGAATGAAGGCATTGAAGAAGGTGAAGAATTCCAAACCTGCATCTTCCATTGGGAACCTGGTGGCTTTGATCATTACCGTCATCTTCTGCTTCTTCATACTTTGGCAAGGTATAACAACTGGTAACCCATAAGAAATGTTTACATTCGTTATGTTCTATACACAAACGGATTCTTGTTCACCAGCACTGGCTGTGCATAGCAGTAAATCATCTTTGTTGTTCCTGAGGCATCCTTTGTGAGCAAGAAATTTCCTACTTAATCACCATTACATTATGGCAGGTGTTGACTGCAGTTATACTTACATTCACTTCGCAACCAATAACTTGTCCGATATTTATAAAATGGTGTTTGACTAATTCCTTACTACCCGTCTACTGCATCTTTGTTGTCCAATACCATCAGTCTTTATTAATTCGACTTTGCCTGGAAACAACTTAAGTGTAGGATATGCGCAAAAGGGTTTATTGAGTTGAGTGGTAATATATACTGCCTACTCTTAGGGAATTTAATTTCATTACTCAACGTTGATGCCTTTCATTTACCCTTTTTTCAAAAGCATTTAGTGCATCAGCATTGTTTCTAGTAAATGTCTTTGACTGTTGCCTTTTCTTGCTATATGTGTAATTACCCAAATTATAATGATATAAAAGTACTTCTGATGGCAAATCTAGTAGTATGATTTTCATGTAAGAAATCTAAATGCTTACTATGGTATTTACTGTAAATCTAGTATTATGATTTGTTACTGTTTATGCATGTAAGCATGGCTGCTGCATGTCCTGTACTGAGCCTACGTCAAGGATATTATTTGGGTTCATCTTCCTCAAGAAGAGTTCAATTTTTCCTAAAATAATTCGTTAGTATCCTGACATAAGAATTAGTTGTTTCTTATTTGTCATCTTTCTTATTTTCTAAATAAAGATATTATCTCTACTGATGTTATTTACATTTTGTTCAGAGAGCCTCTATATAAGTAGGTTTATTGTGATTGTTATAATCCAGCAAGAAGATACAATCCTTATTTCCATGACAAGGGCTTGATCTCTGTCTGCCATTTTTCCCAATCTAGCTCATAACAGTACTGTGTATTTGTGCTATTGAAATTGTGAAGAAAAAGTTGACTACATGCATTCTCGGGTGCTGCCTGTTAATTTTTATTTTATTTTATTTTATTTTATTTTATTTTGATTGATGAACACTTAAAAACAGAGAAGCTGGCCTCCTACCCTACTAAACTAGTGTCTGTTGCTACTGCATTGAATTTTCTCGTATCATGTGCTACATAGGTTCAATGAGCAAAGTGATTGGGTCTTGCAAAAATGGAGCATAGGCTAAATGATGTAGATATTCTTTAGGAATATGCAGCCTTCCCCTTTTAAATTCTATATTAGCAAATAAAAGGGGGGTATTTTCCCACCCTTAAACATGAAATGAAAAAGAACAAATGAGAGATTTCTTGTTCTCAACTTTGATTTATATAATTAAGCCTGATGATTGGTCCCATTTCAGAATTCTACTTCCTGTGTCTATCAAAATATTTTATTTCCTTAATTATTTCAGACTTCTGCATTATTCTTTGCTGTATCTCTGTGATTAAAAGTTGGCAGTACACATGCAGGAAACATTCTCCTAGTGAAAATACATGTAGTTTGGTAGTTCATACTTAACTATATATCCTATCAAGTGTATAATAACGCTTGCAATGTATTATTTAGATACTATGAATCTATGATAGCATGTCAGTTCCACTTCTTTATTTGTCTTTCACCACACCTTCACACGTACTCCCTCTGTCCCTATGTGTGTCGCTATGGGTATGGGGTGTGTGCCAGTCATATTAATATTTTTAATACTTTCTCCATTTCAAATTATAATTCGCTTTGACTTTTTTGGTTCATCCATTTTGCTATGTATCTATATATTATTATTATTATTATTATTATTATTATTATTATTATTATTATTATTATTATTATTATTATTATTATTATTATTATTATTATTATTATTATTATTATTATTATTATTATTATTATTATTATTATTATTATTATTATTATTATTATTATTATTATTATTATTATTATTATTATTATTATTATTATTATTATTATTATTATTATTATTATTATTATTATTATTATTATTATTATTATTATTATTATTATTATTATTATTATTATTATTATTATTATTATTATTATTATTATTATTATTATTATTATTATTATTATTATTATTATTATTATTATTATTATTATTATTATTATTATTATTATTATTATTATTATTATTATTATTATTATTATTATTATTATTATTATTATTATTATTATTATTATTATTATTATTATTATTATTATTATTATTATTATTATTATTATTATTATTATTATTATTATTATTATTATTATTATTATTATTATTATTATTATTATTATTATTATTATTATTATTATTATTATTATTATTATTATTATTATTATTATTATTATTATTATTATTATTATTATTATTATTATTATTATTATTATTATTATTATTATTATTATTATTATTATTATTATTATTATTATTATTATTATTATTATTATTATTATTATTATTATTATTATTATTATTATTATTATTATTATTATTATTATTATTATTATTATTATTATCTAGATGCATAGCGAAATGGATGTACCAAAAAAATCAAAGTGACTTATAATTTGGAACGGAGGGAGTATATATTTGGTCAAAGTTGATTATGTTTGACTTCTCGGGAAGTGAGAACGACACTTAAAAAGGGACGAAGGGAGTACCCATTTGTAACAACTGCATTCATGTTACAATTGCATCCATCTTTATCATTCTTTTTATGATGTGTCCTAGAACAATTGTGCCATGTGTGTTTTACTGATGTCTGTGGTTGAACTTCAATGATTTTTATGTAATATTTGATATTTCTCAATGAACAGGTGTGCTGATGAAATAAAACACTGTAAGTCGTTAAGACTACTTCAGCCCAAAGTGATTATGTCAGAAATAAGACTGCCTAAAACTCATTGCCTTTAATTATACAGGGGTTTTCTCAAGGCATGGGGCGAGCATAAGCTTTCATAGGCCGTCTATATCATCAGTCAGAATGCATGGTGGTCTTATCTCCATCCAGTTCTACAAGAAGAATGTCGCAGCTATTAGCCCCCACAGTTCCCCTGCAGCTCTAAAGTGCGACACCCCTTTATATTTGATCCTGCATGCTATATTGCTCCTAACAGTATATTAAAACTTATAGCTGCTTCTCAATTATATCCTGCCATACCTATGAAATTGGAAAATATTACACGTATATGCATTACCTTCTAAGGTAGTATAGGGTTGATTTGAAGTTTGTTGTAGGCTGCTCTATTTATTTTTCTTGATTTGATGTACATAGAGGTAACTCCAAAATATGTCGCCTCGTACCTGTTGGTTTATTTATTTATTTGCACCACATCTATACTAGACTTGATGCATATGGCATGACGTTTTTGTGCTTGTGCTGCTATGTAGTAATACTGGAGTGGCTACGAGGCTGGAAATCCATGGCGAGATTAGGAGTGTCACTGAATAATTGGATGGCGGGCATAACTGTCAACCATGGCTGGGCTTCACGGAATCACCTTTGTCCGGTTTGCCCCCATGGCCGGTGGCCTTGTACAGTGTAAACTGTTGAAAGGTGAAATTACCCTTTGCAGAGTACTAGTGTTGTAAATTATTACGAGTTGATTGGTGATATTTTGTAATTTTTTTTAACAAAGGCTGTGATTTTGTTGAAGCCATTTAGGAAGAGGAAACTATTGCTTCTTTAGTGACGTGTGCTAATGAGCTTGGATGAATTTTAAGAAACTAGTGCATTAGTGAAATAGTGCCCTTTAAAATTATTGGCTGTTGTCTGAATCATGGAACAGATGAATAACCACCCTCATTTATATTTCTAAAGTAGAGGATGAAAATGCATTTTTGTTTAAAATGGATCGACCCGCTTGCCCCCGTGACTCGCGCCGCCTGCGCCGTGCGCCTCACGCTACGCTCCCCCACACCTCGTGCCTCCCGCCGCGCGGCCGTGATCCATTTGCATATCGTCCGTGGGTGACCTCAAGCTCCCAGTCAATGAACCTCTATTGGAGGGCAGCAAGTAGATGAGCACATGCTGCAATCATATTTTTATACGTTTCAGATATATGTTGCATATGTTTCGTCAGGATGTTTCAAAAGTAGATCTGCTATTGCATATGTTGCAATAGCTATACATATATGTTGCAAGTGTATGTTTTAAATGTTTCAGCTATTTCAAACATATGTTGCAAGTGTTTTATCTGAATGTTGCATATGTTGCAATGACTATACACGTATGCTGCAAGTGTATGTTTCAACTGTTTCAAACTTATGTTGCAAGTGTTTTATCTAGATGTTGCACTAGCTATACACATATATTGTAAGTGTATGTTTCAAATATTTCAGCTGTTTCAATCGTATGTTGCAAGTGTTTTATCTGGATGTTGCCGTGGCCATACACACATGTTGCAAGCGTATGTTTCTAAATGTTTCATCTGTTTTGGATATATGTTGCAGCAAATGTTTTATGTTGCAAGTGTTGCATGACCATGTGCGGGGCACAAATAGAGGTGGTCCCCTCGGGCGCAGCGGTCCCCGTGTGCACGGGGAAGCAAAGTGGGCGTGGTGGCCCCCATATGCATGCACAGGCGCATGCGTACCACAGTAGCAGGCGGGCCAGGCCGGCAGGTGCAGCAGTAGCGCGCGGACAGGTGCGATAGCAGTGGGCCACCGGGCGGGCAGGAGCTGCATGCATGCGCTGTGGGGGTAGGGCCCACCTAAGGAAAAGTGGGAGGCGAAGGCGCGGTGCACATGTCCCTTCTTTGGCCGCATGCATCGAGGGAAGTGCGTTGCCTGCGCCATTTCCTGCCACATGTAGAGGGAGCGTGTCAGGCGCGTGGGCGGGCAGTAGGCGCGAGCATCCGGACGTCCAAGCGCTTGTCTTTCCCTTCTTTTAACGTGAGTCAAGTATTACATGATTCTCTCGTCTAGGTCCTCCAACTAAGAAATTGCTTATTTGGCTTCCTAATATATTTAAGTGATCACATTCTGATCCAAATTAGACATGGGGATGTGCAAGAACCATGTGACCATCCACGTAGCTTTTGGCAGGAGTTTTGCCGGCAGTTATTACGGGGTGTGTTTGGTTTGAAGAGCCACTCAATCTAAGATGAGGTGGTGCATCATGAGTTTATTCTTCAAATTTGGTGGAATGACTTCATTCCTCGTACTAGTACTAATTATTAGCTTACAAGGAATGGAGTGATGATACATCAACCTATTCCATTCCACGATCCAATCAAAAAAGTGAGAAATGAGTAGACTTGACCATCTCATTCCTCAAACTAAACACACCCTGGTGGACGTTATTATATATGGCCCTTGTTTTCTCATCCTCTCTCTCTCTGCATTGCTGACTTGGCCTGCAAGGCCATAGTCCTAGCCCCCAAATCCTCACGGCCAAATCCCGAGCCCGAAACCTCCCTGGCTATTGTGATCCCTTGACTCAGATGAGATGGAGGTGGAGTCAAGATCATCAACGTCGAACTGGCGTAGGATGACTGTTTTATTTAATGCTAATGCTGACATGTTGTTGAGTTGAGGTCATGACAGCAAATCACAACAACCCCAACAACCTATAATACTGTTAGAAAAATAGGGAAACAGTCAGAGCTATAGATTCTTGACAACCAGTTGTCTATTGCTCCGACATGTTATTGAGGCCTCGTTTAGTTTCAGGACGTAAAGTTTTGGGGTGTCACATGAGGATGTCGTATGGGGTGTTCGGATACTAATAAAAAAATAAATTATAGAATCCGACAGTAAACCGCGAGACGAATTTATTAAGCTAGCATAGTGCCCTACACCGGCTCACCGGCACAGCGCCGTACACGCGGAAAATGCTAGGCACACAACGGAAGCGTACACGGGAAGCTGAGTAAGCCCTTTTCCTTGCACAAAAAAATTCCCAGAAAATTTCTAAAAGTACTAGAGCCACTCCAAAGCCTACCTAGACCTTTCCCACGCCTTCACCATCTAAAACTCCGGAAATAATTTCCAATATCCTTGCACGCCTTTCTCCAATAAACCTTTGATGATCCGTATATCCACCATCCCAACTCCGAATCGATTGATTTTTCCACTAAGAATCTTCTAAATCAAACCCTACACACCCATGTCCTTTTCCATAATTTTTTGTGCCCATTTAAATTCTAGTTATGTTTGTTTTCTGTTTTCTTTTTATTTAACACTAACCCGTAGTTGCATCCACCTACTAACACCTTTTAGCACCATATATTCGCGTATGCATGTACACTATATTCCATACATAAATACTCGAATATTCACACACATAAAATAATATGCTTACACCCACGCACATGTGTGTGTGTATATATATATATATATATATATATATATATATATATATATATATATATATATATATATATATATATATATATATATATATATATATATATATATATATATAACAATTATGCATGGCCGACCTCACCAAGGCATATACTTATGTAAATACGTATGTGCCGCTAACCCTAGCCATCACACACTATCCTAACCCTGCACCTATGCTTAGTCTATACCCTATCTCCATGTGTATATAAACCTATATGCACGTACCTAACCATCCAAGCCCCTCTCATGTAATACTAATACGTATACGTGAACTCACCGCCAAACCCCGATGGACCTGTAGGAGTCAGCCAAATCATTTATGATGACTTGGTCAGGCTTTCTTTCAGGTTCACATAATAGTGAAAGATAATAATGTGGTCTGGTTTTCGCCAAACCACCTCAGCACTCTAACCTAACCCGTAGGAGCCGCACCTTGTTGGATGGATTTCTTTCCATTCAACCTTACTTCAAATTGACATAATAATGATAACCTTGGAAGTAAACCCTCCAACCAGATAAAGCCAACCCATCTAGGACCGCTTTCTTTCTTTGATTGATTATGCTTGTTGGTTCTACTTGTTTGGTGTTTTCCTTGCTTGTCAATGCTAGATAGCATAGGATAGAAAACGAGGAGAGAACCTGATGGCGGAATTACAATTGCACGAAGATGGAGAATCAAGAAGCACATGAATCAAAATCTGGGAATAAGGATATTATTGTCAGTGAGCGGAGGCAAGTCCTAACACCCAGCTACTATCTTCCCTCCATATATATTTGCCACATATATATAAACCGCTCCCCTTTCCACCCTCACCACGTATTGCCACCTCCACCACAAAACCTACCACTTTCCATTTGTACCCATTATCTAATAAACTTAATTTACATTATATATTCGTACCACCCCACTTTTACGTATTTGTGAGAATAAATGATATGAGCTCCTATGATATGTTATGAGCTCCTTGTGATATGTTATGAGCTCTTTGTGCATTGAAGATATGTTATGAGCTTTTGTGGATTATTATGAGATTTTGGTGGTATGGATGAGCTTAAGAACATGAACCATGCTATTAATTAAATATAACTTGTGGAACTAAAATTTATATCCGACGGGAGTGAGTGGGGGTATTTCAAGTGGTGTGGATTACCTTGGCAGGTTCGCCTAGTGAAGGTTCCTGTGGAAGATACTCGCTTCGATCATATAAGGATCGGTTCATTTACCATCTCACCTAGCTAGAATTTCGTACAGCCACATGTCTGTATGGGCAAACCTGGACTTACACCCCGTTAGGCAGAAGTACAACTACTACTAGGAGGCCAGAGCGGCAACGGACTATCAGGAGAGGACACAGTTGCTGGGTGATCTTCTGTGGTCTGGTCAGCATGGTTGCTATGTGGTCTTCCATTTAAAAATATTGTTGTGCCATGTGCGAGCATTGTTTTTTGAATTCAGATGCTGTGTGATCATCCATTGAAATTGGATGCTATGTGATCATTCAGACTATGTGTGTTTCTCGACCCCTGAGTAGACCATAGTAGTGTTGTATGGATGCCTAAAGTCATTCCATCCGAGTACGAGAACTCGTTAGGCCTATTTCTGCCACCGTACATGGTTAGAGGCTGTGCCTATCATACGGGGAAATTTGTACAACCTCTGCAGAGTGAATTGAATATATTCGACTAGCCACGCCCTTGGAATGGGTAATTGCTCGGATGAGATCTCAAATGATTAGATGCTTTTATGTGAAATGAAACTGTGATACTGTGGTAAGTTGGAATCTATTAATCTGGTAAGTTACTGTAACACTCTAGGTGTTAAGCATGCACTAAAGCATTGCAAATCATAAGCATGAGCAGCATATTGCATTCATCATCACATGAAATATAAGTATAACTTTGCTTTGAAACATTCGTAACATGATTTCGAAACATCCTTGTTGCAATTGCTTGTTTGAATAAACCTATGCCATGTTTATGCTTAATTAAGTCCACAAACATGTTTAGTCATTAGTGCAAATCCCCTAGAAATGTGTAGCATCATTTTTGGAGCAACTTTGGTATTCAAAGTTTTGTCAAATTTTTGCTTTAAAAATTTGTTTTTAGAAATGGTCAAGATACCCTTCTATTAGCTTTTACTTCCCAATTCAAAATCTATGCAAAATTGTGAGTTGGTCCCTTAATAAAAGTTGTAGAGAATTAAATTCTAAGCAACTTTCATTTTTTGGGCCATTTTCAGAAAAAGTCATTTTATTGCTCAAAATGGTATTTGAAATCTGATATTTGAAAATTCTTTGAAAATGAATTGGAAAATTGCTTTTCTTGTTTAACGGGCCGCCGCCTCACTTTCAGCCCGTTGGCCGAAGCGGCCCAGCTCCTCACGCGCGCGTCCGCGCCCGCGCCTCACCTCAGCCCGGCCTGCTCTCCCACGGCCCAGCCCATGCCGCGCGCCTCCTCCTTCACTCGCGCGCGCGACGCACGCTCTGACCGCGCGCAGGTGGCCAACGCTGCGTGGCGGCCGCAAGCCGACGCCGTCCACGCGTGGACGCCGGTGGCCCCCGCATGCTCGGCTTCACAACACTATGCCCACGCCTATGCCTCCACTCCACTCCCCATTCGCTCTCTCCCTCGCTCCCTTTGGAGAACCCGAACGGGAAGAGCGCTCGCCCGCACTCGCCACCGCTCGCCACCATCTCCGCCGCCGCGTTCCGGCGCCAGTGAGCCGCCTCTGCTCAATTGCCCGCACGCCACGCTCCGCCACCTCCCCCTCTCCTTAGAACAAGCCGTCGCGCCGTCTTTCTCGCTACAGTAAGGCTCGATTGAGCGTTCCCGTGCACGCCATCATGGCCAGAGCCGTCGAGCTCACACTCCGACGCTGGCACCCTCGCTACTCCTCTCTCCCCTCGTGTCGCAGTCCCGCGTTCGCCATCTCCTCGCGGAACCCGTGCGCGCTCCATCTAGTCCGTTCATGGCCGGGGATGGCCGTTGGCCGCTGACGGCTGCCGCGCTGCCGCGACGCCGAGGACGCCGGCGTGTCGTGGCCGTGACCGTCCCCCCTCTGTTTCTCTGGGACAGATGGCCGTGGGCCGAAGCCCCAAGCCGGGCCGGCTCGCCCTCCCCGCGCGGTCTGCTATGGCCGAAAACGGCCGTGGGCCGGTGGTTTCCGTGGGCTAGCCCATTAGCCAAAAAGAAAAAAAGAGTTTCTGTTTTTCTTTTATTGTTTGGAAAGAAAAATGCTTTGGAAAAATGTTGTGTACCCATTTTGGCTTAAAAAATTGTGAAACAAATTTTGTACTGATCCTCATGAGTAGATCTATGGCAAAAAATATTGCATGTCAGTTTTATGATATTTTTCTGTGGAGATTTATTTAATTCTTGTATTTGCTGTTATCTTAGAAAATGTGTAATAAATTGTAGAAAGCTCAGAAAAATATGATTCCAAGTTTGTTACTCTTCTTGTGTAATGTACTTTCTTGAAAAAATGTATGTCATGCAAGTTTTGTACAAAAATTGTGATGTGTAGTTCAAGTGCCTTTAATTGATGATTTTTGTTATTTTTGATAGAGAGCAAAAAATGTATAACACATGCATATGATAAATTTTGTGCTGTGATTGTTTACTTTATAAAGCATAGGAAAAATAATGAATCTGTTGTTTGATACTTTTCATAGTACAAAGTATTTTCATGTTCATTTTTTATGCTATAGCTTGTTAATTTTGTATAGGTTGTTTCACTTATCCAAATCCCATGAAATTTTTATGGTGTGCTATTTGTTGTAGGACTATGCTACTGTAATTTTTGTAGATTTTTCCAGGCACCAGAAATAGATGTTGCTGTTGTAACCCTAGTTGCATAGAAAATAAAGTATTATTCTTTTTGAGTAGTTAGTCTAATAATGAGAGTTTGGTGTATCTTTGAAGCACCCAATTACCTTTCTGGTGTTACTTGATAAGTTAATGTAGTGGTGATTGATAAAGTGCAGTAGCACTTATGTTAGAGTTATATGCTAGCTAGTGTAAAAGTAGATGACATGCATTAGTAATAATTAATCTTAGATGACGTTGCCTACCTTATAGAAAAGTTTTGTCTCGAGTCTATACTATAAGTTCCACTGTGTTCATCTGCATATCATGTCCTCATGATCATAGCATATCACCGCGTCCGATGCACCGTTTGCATGTTTACTTATGCAATTGCATCATACAGGATCGCAGGAGAAATCGTCAGTAGCAGTGCTGGAAGAGCAGACCAGGGCAGATCCGCAAAATCTCCAGGCATAGGAGGTGCCTGAGGAAGAGGAGCAAGGAGAGGACTTGCCCGAGTGTGTAGATCACCATCCTAGTTCGTTTGAAAGAAGCAAGCCTCGGAGCATTCTAAATTTCCTACTTTATAAAGCAATTCTTTATATATAAGTTACATATTGTTGCATTAAGTTATAGGAGTTGAGTGAAACCGTTGTTGCATTTATTACTATCCCTGTCCACTTGGTTACCTGTTTACCCTGTTAGGTCAGGATCGAATAACTGCTTAGCCTTGCTTAGACCGGTAGCGATCAGTGATTTCCGGTCACCTATATTGATAGGTGGTTACTGAAAGAATTTAGCTATGGAAAGCATGATATCCTGGAATTAACCATGTGTTGATGGAGAATAGGAGACCGGACAGAAAAGTTGGATGCAACCAGACAGGGTTCTGGGGCGCGGTTAGTTTTCCGTCTGTGTCGATTAAGGACCGATCGTTGCTCGTCCCTCTTGTCATGTTGAACGCATGCATCACATTTAGTTGGCCGAATAAAGTACCTTTCGACCGCAAATCTAGTGACCTGATTCGGGCCGGGACCTACACGGGTGCACGTACCAGTGCGGAAGGGAGTATGACAGGGACGCGAAGAGTGAGCCCAAGGTGCATCCTGGCAGTCGGGCGGTCCCTAGGTACTGCGGCCCTAGTTTATCCCGCGACGTTTACCGAAATCTTTTCATTGGTGATCTATAGCTCACTTGATCGGTGAGTGTGGTTTGTGTGAGGAATAAATCACCAGCTGGTTAGGAATCGATTCGAATCGCCATTGCTCCTGGATAGTGAGCACTTGACTCGAGCTACAACATCGTAGTAATTACGATGGAACACTGATGGTTATTGGATGGTATTGGAAATGCTAAATCTAAATTGGTAATTGGATGTTATTGATTAATCAAGTGAGTGCTATAATATAGGTGCTTACCTAGTTGGATAGGTCATAATAAAGATGATGCAAAGTATTTAAAATAGTTTCTTCATAGTAGCTTATGTTTTTCTCAAATGAGTCAGCTAACCCACTAAAGAAAGCCTTGCATGCTCCTTGGTGTCGCTTATTTCTGGTTTAAGATGGGTAAGTCTAACTGAGTACCTTCTCGTACTCAGGGCGTTGTTTTCATTGTTGTTGCAGATGATCAAATGTACTACGGCTATTACATTAACTGTCTGTATCCGGCAATGGACGACAACTAGGACCCAGGGCAATGGTCACTCCGTATCTCTCCTCTGATGGTTTTGTTGGAGATGGCTACTTACTGGCACTGTATTTGAACTAAATGTGTGTGTGGTTTTAAAACTACTTGCTTCCGCTATTTCAATTTGAACTTGGGTTTGTAATAACTTTATGTTCTGAACTTTGATGTATTCAACAGTCGTTGCGAACTTTATGTAACATGTGGCAGTGACTGCTAAACTTGTACGATCTTGGTGTATGTTAGTTGGTTTGAAATCCTTCGTGATTTCACGGACTACCAGGTTATACTAGCTTAAGTTTGTTAAATTATCTACCTCGGCGGAAGATTTTCTTACTTAATCTCGTATAATCGTGTTGATCCGTTACAGTTACAACTTATAAACTCTAGGAACTGGCGATAAGGGTTAATACTCTCCCAGGGTCCAAACTTCATTTTCAAATATAACTCAATTCCTAACATATACACCACCACCACCTCCATAAACCACCTCCACATACAGCCTCCGCCATCCACCTCAGCCTACCCCAAAGTTAGGGCTTGCTGAGTACTTTATGCACTCAATCCCCTCCCATCTATGTTTTTAGGAGAAAAGATACAGGAGCACATACGAGGATGGAGCGATCGAAGCCACACAAGGATGGAACAACAAGAGTACACCCAAGGACAAATATGTACAATTACGCAAGAGAGCTACGCATGGACTACTAGGATTAAGATATATGAATGAGAGGTTTACGTTCACACTCCGAATTGCCTGTAGGAATGGAGCCACGACGATCGTAGGACCGCTGTGATAGAACTTTGATGTATATCGTAAGGCCAATGGCCCAAGCTATGTAATATGAACTTTGTAATGTGTTTCTTCCATTATTAATAAAAGTATAATTTTTTATATCAATCTTGTTCGATCTGTGAGTATCAGCTAATGATCCAGGGATTGATATGTGATACACAGTGGAACCCAAAGTAGGGGCCTGACAACTTCCCCTTGGTCTTCTCTTACTTGAAATCCCCTCCATGCTCCTTCTTGGTAGGGAGAGAGGGATCCTCCCTCTTCAATCCCCAGCACTTGTGGCCTCTTAGATCTTCTTCTTCATGGTCTTCTTGCTGGTCATCTCCCCTTGATCCCCTTCTTCTTCCTCCTTGTGCTTTTGGGTGGGTTCTAGAGAGAGTGAGAGGGATGAACTATAGAGAAAGGGAGTGGAGATGAGAGTATGAGAGAGTGAGAGAGTGTGAGAGTGCTCTTGGTGACTCAATCCAAGAAATGGAGACAGGTTTTGCTGACAGGGGGCAAGGGGTGCTGAAATGTGGACAACTCACTTCTGTGCATGTACTGATCTAGCGATCTGTCCAGACGGACACCAGACTGTCCGCGCAAATGGGTCTAGCGTGATTGACCCACACAAATGGGTCTTATCTTTCTTTGACTGACTAGGATCTATAATTAATTCTTTTTACTCCTCTCTCCTGTGTATTGGAGAAACAAGTAGTAAATGAGAGAGAGAGATTACTACTCTATAGTATTATACACAGTACTACATGTGAGACAAAGTTTACAGCAGGAAGAAGAGGAACCAACACTATCCATGGCGCACGCGAAAACCGCCGGAGGGCATCTGCAGGTTCCCAACGTGCAGGCTCTCTCGCAGACTTGGAACCAATCAGGCGAGCTGGTGCCCGCACGGTATGTCAGGACGGAGGAGACCAGCGCCGATGTGGTCGTCGCCGGCTGCGCTCTCCCGGTCGTCGATCTCGGCAGGCTGCTCGACCCGAGTTCGTCGCAAGAGGAGCTTGCAAACCTCGGGTCTGCCTGCCAGCAAGGTTTCTTTCAGGTACGAGAATAGGAGTGTGTCATGTGTGAACTTCTTGGCTTCTTGCTGTGCAAGCGGTAGGTGTTGTCGCCGGCGTCACTGATATATCGGCATGCAGCTCGTTAACCACGGGGTACCGGACGATGTGATCCTGGATGTCAAGAGAGACATAGCCGAGTTCTTCAGGCTGCCGCTCGAAGCCAAGAAGGTGTACGCGCAGCTACCAGACGGCCTGGAGGGGTACGGCCATGTCTTCGTCTTCTCCGAGGCTCAGAAGCTGGACTGGTCGGACATGATGTACCTCATGCTCCGCCCCGTCGAGTCGCGGGACATGAGGTTCTGGCCCGTCCACCCTCCGTCGTTCAGGTCGCCGGCCGAGCCCACGCTATGGTTCTCTGATCGACCGACCTCCTTATGATCAGCTATAGCTTTTAGTGACTGTGATTTGATGCCTCCGTGCAGGACCTCCGTGGATCGGTACTCGGTAGAGGCGGCGAAGGTGGTGTCGTGCCTGCTGCGGTTCATGGCCGCGGACATGGGCGTGGAACCGGAGCGCCTCCAGGAGATGTTCGCCGGCCAGCCGCAGACTATGAAGATGACGTACTACCCACCGTGCCGGCAGGTCGACAAGGTGATCGGCCTGTCGCCGCACACGGACGCCTGCGCCGTGACGCTGCTTCTCCACGTCAACGACGTGCAGGGCCTGCAAATCAGGAGGGACGATGGCAAATGGCACGCCGTTGAACCTCTCCACGGCGCACTCATTGTCAGCGTCGGTGACATCATCGAGGCAAGTATAGTATTGGTACCAAGTAAAAAAACTTTGGCTTTGTTGTCTGTTTCGGCTGAATCAAAGATGTGTTCAGCGCCGCCTATCGTGACAAATGTTTTGACAGGGCTTTGTTCGCTTGCTTTATAAACCGTACTTTTTTTAATTAATAAATAGTGTTTTTTTTTCACAACAAATCGGTGAACAGTACTTTCAACTATAACTTTTCAGCCAAGTGAACCGGGCTAGTATTCTTTATTTATAGTACACATGCTTAGAAAAAGCTAGTAGTCAATTGCGTGCATCGAAGATCTCTTCGATTTCAAGCAACAAGAATAAATTAATTTTTAGGTACTAGCTTGCTACTCTGTACTGCACTACTGCCCCTAGTCAGTACTACCTATTTTGTAGGACCGACGGTCTCTAAAACTATACTTTAACTATTTATTTATTTCATATAACATTGTTCATATTTATAAGATAGTTGGATAGTATATTTGATCACAAATCTAACCATATAAAATATGTATTATAATAGTTTAAAATTGTTAGCTAAATTATTAGTCAAAAGATTTTTAAAATTTCAATCTTAATATGTGTATGCGTCTTACAAAAGAATATAGAGGAAGTAGTAAACTAGCAAAGTGGCCCGCACAGAAATTCTGGGTAGCTAGTATTTTTTCATTATAACTTTTGAGTTTTTTTTACGTGAAAACAATTTTAGAAATAATTTATTTATTTATTTATTTGATTGCACCTGTCCTCTTTTCCGTTCGTCCTGGACTCCTGGTTGTATTCATCAGCACAAACTCTAATTGAATTCTACGTTATTATGTCTTTTCATGCTTGTTCCTTCTGAATTGGATATTTTTTATATCTTTGATAGTTTTACACCATTATAATCTTGATCAATGTGATCAATGCCGTAGTTTGTAACCCTTAAGAGCGAGGGAGATGAGTTTTTTAAACTTTACTTATTGTAAAACACCAATTATTATTTATGTGTTTTTCAGCATATGGAAATTAAACTATAATTTGTGTTAGTAATTTTCAATTTTGAATACAGTATATTTACTAATATAATTTATATGGATTATCGGTTTTGGTTCTTTTTTCAATTTGTTTGGAGATCAAACTATTATTTTTCGTAGTTCAAGTTGATATTTTTCTTAATTTATTATTCTGACTATTTATATTGACTAAATAAGACATTGACTTTATGGTTTAATCTAAGTTATTCCCTCTGTTTCAAATTATAAGACGTTTTGGCTTATTTAGATACATAGCTTTTGCTATGCAATTAGTTATACACTCCATCTTTATGCATATTAAAAGTGATATATCTAGAAAAACCAAAATGTCTTATAATTTGAAATGGAGAGAGTATTAGATATCATAAATCCAAAGGCGTACCTTATGCTTTCTATAATAGGGGTTTCAGTCACAATAAATATAGTGTCACATAAGAAAAAAAAGATAACATAGCTTTAGAGTTATGAAGAGAGAGGACGGAGTTTCATCCAGATGAAACTAGCTATATATTGTTTCCAAGACTTCAAAACTTAAACCAAAAAACCAGCATAGGGCTACATGCTTTTATCTCGACTGTATCGCAATTGATTTCTATGGCCTACCTATGGAGCAATAAAATAAAACTATACACTAGAGATTGGTGTTTTCATCAATTTAAAGTACTCCATGAGGACGTCCCCAACAAAATAATTTGAGCTAGCGGATTGATTGCTCACTGTGCTTAGAACCTGATATGGAGGAGAGAGGAGGCTGAAAAATAAACTGCTGGTGACTATTTCGTCGCCGGTCTCATACGGTTTCCAAAAAAGATCTACGATCTCTGCTATCCTGGGCCTGTTTACCTTTGTCGTCGGTGTGTTCAGGCTCTTATTTTTTTATTCTCTGTTAGTGGTACCTCAGTTGGCGAAGTCGCCGGTTCGTTGGAGATGTCCTGATGTGGCACTCTTGAGAGCGCCAAAATGAAACCATATTTGGAATGGTTTGATATTATTTTAACAAAAAACTAGTCAACGTTGTGTTTTCAATACTGTATTGATGTCAAAATATCAGTTTTATCTGTGATTAGCAGGAGTATAATTACAATTACTTCTTGCTGACTCGTGAGCTACTGCTACTTGCAGATTCTTAGCAACGGGAAGTACAGAAGCGTTGAGCACAGAGCCGTGGTGCACCCGGACAAAGAGCGAATCTCAGCGGCGATGTTCCATCAGCCGCGCGGTAGCATAACGGTGGAACCTCTACCGGAGCTGGTGGAGAAAGACAGCGGCGGGGCACGGTACAAATCAGTTAGCTACGCGGAATTCATGAAGCGCTTCTTCTCGGCCAAACTCGATGGACGAAAAGGCCACCTCGACCACTTCAGGATCTATTAGAAGATAATGAAATGTCACGATTTATCATCAAAAGATAATGTTCTCTCGTCAATGGCGTATGGATTACTGATAATTTCTATGCTGGGGCTACCAGCTTGTGATGCTTGACATAAGTAAAAATAAAAAGCACTTGTGTGATGTCATGCACATGTTATTTTAATCAGATAATGGTACGCCTATTTTCTGTCCATAGCGATGTGGTGTGAACAGCTACAAGGCCACTCTCAACCTAGATAGTTTCTATATTTATTATTAAGTTGGCAACTATAAGTAAAATGGTGATGTGGCATTATAACTAAAGAAGAGAGATGAGAAAATGATTTCTTAGACAAAAAAAACCCATGTCAACACATGTCGGATACCTAAACAAGGGGTACCCAAACTCGACGACTAAAAAGAACAAACCCCCTAAGAAAACCACGCCAAGGCTCCGCCCACGTGGGTACAATGAGCCAAAACCACGCACGGAACGTCTCGACCATGTTCCGACTCGCACGAGGCTTGCTCGATGGGACGCCTCGACCACAGGGAAATCTCCGACTCGTATGACCCTGGGTCGAGCCGGTCGACCCGCCTCACCCACCGACTTTCAGATAAAAGTCAAAGCATTTAATGCAACCGTCAACCACTTCCTACCCCATGGCTACAGCACCGCCAGCATGGAAGCAGTACCAGTGTCAAATCCCACTTTTTACTGCCCATCCCGGGATGGGCGGTGAAAACCTGTCACTGCACACGCCATGCCAGGTACTGTTCCGCCACCGATCCCCTTCGAGGCATAACACGACGACTGTCGTACCCCGAAATTCCTGGGGCTCGGCCTTATCCATTCCTCGTCGACCCACCTCGACCCGGCCTCGACCAACCGTCGATCAACAAAGGAGCAAGGTCTGCACGCCATAGGACCCGGGGTCTTTTCACCATCTCATCCTTTACGTCACCATGGTGCCCAGGGATGCCCGGTCATTCCCGGAGCACGTCGCTACAGTAGCTTCCACAGCGCCCGACAAAACTTCACTTCTAAGGCACCACCCCGGCGTCTCTGCCTTCTCTTGACCCTATAAAACGGAAGGCAGGAGACTCTATGAAAAGGGGAGGACAAAAGACAAAAACAAGTCATCACCCCACTACTGAAGATCAACATCTCAAGCAATCTCCTTTGTACTCTCTCTTTGAGACTTGGGATCGTCTCCCTCTCTCACAGCTTGTAACCCCTAAGCAAGCACTCAGGTGCAAAGAAATACAATACTCCCCCCGCTGGACGTAGGGCCTTCTTTCGCCCGAACCAGGATAAACCCCCGTGTATTCTCTTTGCATCATCATCTAGATTAGGGGACACGCAGCACAAATTCACTCGTTGGCTTAGGACCCTCCCGGGTCCGAACACCGACAACACGGAAACAAAGATATAAAGAGATGATACGTGTTTGGACAAAAAAAAGATATTCAAAAAAAGTCTACTTAACCCCCAAAATTATTTGTGGTTGTCTACTTCATCCTCTCACCTGTAAAACTAGGTACTCTACACCTTAAACTATTAAAAGCCGTCTAAATAACCCTCTAGCCATACCGTAGGGGCATTTTGGTGTGCCAATTGTAATTTCAGCACTATAAATAGCTCTCTTCTTGAATAAAGTGGACACAATATTCCTGGTTACAAAGAATTCAGATTCCTCTCCGCATCGCACCATCTAAGACTTCAGTTGAGGACAACATTCCGGCTTGCATTCTTCGGCTCTCATGATTTCTTCGCACTTACAAATAGTTGGATTACTCACATATGCGTGTCTCTCATGCTCACACGTGGCCCTAACACTACATATCGTCTCACTTGATACTCGCATATTTCTCTTCTTGATGAGCTTCGTGCTCTCCTCCAATAAACTCATGGCAAAAGGGTACCAAGAAGACCCCTTGGGAGGGCATTTATTGTAGCCTAAACCTTGGGGAGAACCGTTGACAAACAATGCCAAAAGTGCTTCAACATTCACCTACAAAATACCTAGGTCATGTGTACAGTCTGCTCAAAGCAACTAGACCATCCAAGTGTGTTCATTTTCACAATGCACCTCCAACTTCTAGTTCTGACACCCCAATGGCTAACCAAGATCATATATCCACAGAAAGTCTAGTGCTAACATTCATTTTGTCACTGGATTGTCCCTTGCTCACTTCTGCATAGTCACAACAGTCAACACCTCAGAGTCAATTATCTAGCGCTCACAAAGTCACTTGGCTAGACTATCCATTGAATGCATTTCAACAGTGCCATCAAACCCTAGCCTCTGTCACTGTGTATTTGATTGTCCGATGCTCACATACCTCAGCATATATATGGCTAGATGGCCCGAGGCCCATGGGAACTGTAACAGAACCGACCAAATTATAAGAGCACAAGTACGAAAACAAGCACCGAAGCGCTCAAATTTTCAAACTTGAGCCCATATAATCCCGGTAGTCAATCGAAATCACGAAGGATTTCAAACCAAACTGCTTACAACCAGGATCGCATCATTCAACATACGCATCATACGTTACATTTCACAAGTAGTTCAGAAATAACTTAACACCACGGAGTAGCAATTATTACAAACTGAGTTTGAAAGTAGCGGAAGTCTGACACACACTGAAGATACTTAAATACTGCCAGTTTGGTTAGATCAACATCCCACAAAAGAACGAGGTAAGTACATAAAGATGATCATGCCCATGTGATCTAGTCCTCATCCCCAGCGGGGTGAAGGCAAGTCTTGCAGAAGCCTTGGTAAAGCATATCATCTGCAACAGGAGGGAATAAACCCTGAGTACTGGAATGTACTCAGCTAGACTTACCCGTCATAAACCAGAAATAAAGTAGACACCAAGGATTATGCAAGGCTTACACAAGAGGCTAGCTGACACCACATTTTGCATAAAGGCATAAGTAGCTGAAACTTTTACAACCTGTACTAGCAGTTATTTTTAGCATTTACCTGTCATCTATCTTAGCACCTGTACTAAACATGCACTTGATTATCATCAAACAATTATTCATATTATTCCATAGCAGGTATAAATTGTGGCAACATTGTATCATTCACTTAACCATCTGTTTAATTAATGAGATCTACGTTGCCGCTGCTCAAGTCAAGTGCTCACTAACCGGGAGCGACGGCGATTCGAATCGAATTCCTATCCAGCTGGAGGGGGATTTCTAACACTCACCGAGACGCGCCTGGCGAGGGCTGCTCAGGTCATCTTTCGTACAGTTCAGGAATCGCGGGTCCGAATGATGTCGCGACCCCAAGGGCGACACTCTGCCAGGTGCTAGGGACTCTAACCCCCCCTTGGTCTCACGCCAATGTCCCCAAGCACATCCTTTCTCTCCTCCAAGAAGCAACCTACCATTCGATTCCCGGCCTGAACCATACTACTCGACTTCGCGGTCGGAACGACTTATCCGGCCAACTAAGTGTTAGACTGCGTTCAACATGACTCAAGGACGTACAGCGAATCGGTCCTTAAACGACTCAGACGGGCATGGCTCCACACCCAAGACGTGAAGTGTCTTGCAGCTGTACCATCGAACTCCCGCCCGGTCTCAATTTCATTTTAAAGCATGGTTCCATCACGATAGCCATAAGCCACTCGCGACCCAGTCCTATCTCTCGCGGATGACCGGAAATCACCCGACTTCTACCGTTCTAAGCAGGGCTAAGCATTGACACGTGCCTACACCTAATATAGGATTAGGGCATAGTATCTGGACAAGGACAGGTGTAATGCAACAGTTGTTTTCATACAACTCCTACTACATAATGCAGTAAACAAATAAAAGTACTCAAGATATCTTTTATCAAATAATGGGTTCAGCATGCACCGGGGCTTGCCTTTCAGGAAGGTGGAAGGCCGGTGATCTGGGCACTCCGGGAGGTCTTCAACGGCGTCTCCTTCGCCGCTGGGCTCTGTCTGCTCCTCTGGTTGACTCAGTACTTCCTCTGGGATCGTCTGCTCGAACTCGAGGAGCGTTACCCCCTCCGGTACACCTATTGCATGAGTGCATAATAAATCTCATGAATGCATAATGAAAGATGCAATATGCTCGGAATGAAATGCATTACAACAATTTAGCGCTCTATTCAAATCACTTCAAAAGAGTAGGTGCGAATTTCCTCTCCGGTAGAGGAGTACTCACCTAATCTACTTAGCCTAAGATAAAGTTGCTCATCTTCAGTTAAAGCCCTAACACCTAACAATTACAAAAGTAACTTGTCTTAGGATATCGCCAAATCAATCAACAAGGCATCACAATAGAGCATACTGGACAGCAGCTACTTGTTTTTATCACAACTGGAGATTTATAATTCCAAAAGATATGATCTAGGACAATCTGGAAAGCCTAAGCAATACTCTATAATTCATTTTCAGACCTCAACCCCAAACTCATAAGTTTTCCACGTCAAACTTCACAAGTTCCAGAATCTGTCCTCTCAAAACAGAGAGTAGCAGATTCTGAACTGCCACTTAAAACAACAGTAACCCTCAAACTACTAAGCCAAATGTTCCCAAATTTTGACACAAGCTAGTTCATTAAGTTTACTGTGACTTTGGTATTTACAAGTTTCCCAACAACAAATTTTATCAAAGGTCAAACTTAGAAATACTTCCAGCTGTCCAGAAAACCTAAAATTACAAAGGTTAAATATTTGTTGATATGACCAAAGTCTCCTAAAACCAAACCAATGTTACTAACAGATCACATTAGGTATAAAAACACCAGAAAGTAAGGTGGAATCAACTAGAATATTTATTTAACCCCATTTCTTAATTTACTTAATTATTTAGGTAGAATTTCAAACATATATGTAAACTGCTCCTAAAATTCTACAAAAATTACAGGGGACTCTCTGACCTCTAAATAGACCACAGTAAAAATTTGAACAAGTTTTATTCACAGAAACTCCCTATACAAAATTCACAAGCCCAAAAGGCTGATTTTTGCATAAATCATAAATCACATTGAAAAGTATCAAACAACAGATTTCATATTTTTCTTAGACACTCTAGGGTACCAAGACATTCTCCAAAAATTTACAATAACATTGCACATGTAGAAAAATTATAAAAATTACTTTAATTATTTCCTAGAATAAAATGATAGCCTTATAACTTGAAAATTACTTAAGTACTGATGCCCAAATTTTTACCATAGCTAGGACTAGCATAGAGTAACCTACCCACCAAATTTCATAATTTATGGAACTCTACAGCCCAAGCTATAAATCAAACAAATTTGCATGCATTCCAAAACACATTTAAAGGATCTAATAAAATCTTACAGAATTTAAACATCTCAAGACAGATCTATATTTTTCTAAAATACTACACATCCAGTAGATTCTAACAAAATTTATTTCATGATTTTTGGATCACTAAAACCCTAGATTCCTATTTTTCCAAGTATTACAAAAATCAGTATCAAAATAATAAAAATCTATTTTTATTTCGGACAACTGGGCTGGCCCGGGAATGAATCCGGCCCACTCGCGCGCGCTCGGCCCGCTCGGCTCTCCCGCCCGCGCGCGGCACTGACACGCGGGCCCCCGCGGTCAGCGACCGGGAGCAGAGGAGCCGGCACCCGGCGAGCTCCGGTGAGCTCGCGCTCGCCGGAGAAGAGCTCGCGCGGCCAACCGAGCACGGCCTCGTGCTCTCCGTCACCCGGCGCACCGATTGGCACCCATAGGAGGGATGGGGATGAGGAGGAGAGGGCCTGCCGCCGTGCGTGGCGGCCGGTGACCTCCGGTGGCGGCGCACCGTCGCCGGTGAAGACGGACAACGCGGTTTGAGCTCGGTACGAGCTTCACCGAGGCGTGGGGGTTCCGTTTTGCTGGTAAGGGGGGATGGAGAAGGACCCGAGACGCCCGGCCACGGTGAGGTCCCATGGCGGGCTCCGGCGACCCCTCGGAGGCGGAGAAGAAGACAATGCGGCTCACCTAGGGTTCAATCGCGGGCTTCAGTGGGTCAAGGGGGTGGAGGGTGGTGAGGCGGAGGTGATGGCGAGCGCAAACGGCCGGTGGTGCGGCGTGGCTCGCGCTCGGGCTCGTCGGAGAAGAAGGGGATGGCGGCTCGGTTTCGGCTTTCTTGCGACTGGAAGAGAGAGGGGGCGGAGGAATGGAGGCTGGCTCGCGCGGCGTGGCGTCTTGAAGGCGTCGCGGCCTGACTGGTGGGGCCAGGGCCGGCGTACGGGCGCCACCGCGCCTCCACGCGTCGCCGTTGCCCTGTGACCGGTCGGCCACTGATGAACTGAATCGCGGTTCATTGACGCCATCGGTAGTGACTGACAGCGCGACTTTGGGTTTGATTAACGTCTAATCTAGCTCGTTTCAGTGGAAACTCCAATTACCAAAGTGGTAGAGCTATGC
This sequence comes from Saccharum spontaneum, assembly GCA_022457205.1. Classification (NCBI taxonomy): domain Eukaryota; kingdom Viridiplantae; phylum Streptophyta; class Magnoliopsida; order Poales; family Poaceae; genus Saccharum; species Saccharum spontaneum. Next base: position 24,631,616 of record CM039589.1, on the reverse strand, counting down.
TAGGGCAACAACTTTGTCAATTGGTGTTTAGGCTGGTTCGGCCTATATTTGAAACTACATGGCCTCAAAGTAGTGCTCAAAGAAACTGAAACCGGGTTTCAGTTACTGAAACCGACTGACAGCTCAAGTTCATGGCAAGATATCTCTTGAACCATTGAGAACCAGGCTTGGGGTGATATTGACAAAGTTGTAGGGCTACATGTGATCTACAAATTTGTCAATATGAGTGAAGGCTAGTTTGGCTTGGTTTGCAAACTACAAGCTTCTAAAGTAGGCATCAGTGAAACTGTAAAGTCCAATTCCAGACTTAGAAAAATTCTAAGTCCTGGAATTACACTACTAGCTGACTTGTGGGCCACTTTTGAGCATGTTATGGTCATTTTCATGAGATGGTCATATTGAGACTTTTGTTCCCCATGAATTTCTTTACAACTTTGCTTAAGGGTGCTCTTCCATGCAAGATCTCTAAATTAGACTTTCTAATTGGTCAAACTAGAACCTTCTATGGTCAAATGGAAGTCAAACTTGTCATGGAGGGCAATTTTGTAATTTTGGTCAACATGAACCTTGATCCAAATGTTACTCTAAGTATAGCTAAGGTGTTGTAGGTCATGATTGATGACTTTACCTTTTTGTTACACCAACTAACAAATACTTTATGAAATCAATCAAGCAAGCCCTAAACAACACATGAATTGCATTACATGAAATACTAAACATGGATTATGCATGTCATGCTTATGCAAATGCAATGCAATTAAGGACTAAACACTTGAGGTGTTACAGCCCTCCCCCCTTATAAAAATCTCGTCCCGAGATTTGGAAAGCGTACCATTTTTCATAGAATTCTTTATAACCTTCCCGCAAATAATCTTCCCGTTCCCACGTAGCATCACTCTCACTACCCTGATTACTCCACATCACTTTGTACCACTTAACCACTTTACTTCTAGTTACTCGTTCCTGAGTATCGATCACTCGGACTGGTTTTTCTTCATAGGTTAAGTCGGATTCCAGCCTGATATCTCCTAACGGAACTTGTTCCTCAGGAACTCGAAGACACTTTTTAAGCTGAGATACATGGAAAACATTGAATATGGCCCTCATCTCAGGAGGCAACTGGATCTTGTACGCAACAGCTCCACTCTTGCCTATGATCTGGAAAGGACCCACGTATCTTGGTGCAAGCTTTCGCTTAACGCCAAAACGTTGAACACTCTTCATTGGGGAAACTTTCAAATAAACAAAGTCCCCAACTTCAAATTCGAGTGGTTTTCTGCGACGATCAGCATAGCTTTTCTGTCTAGCTTGGGCTGCAGCCATATGTTTCTGAATAGTACGGACTTGTTCCTCGGCTTCCTGGACAAAATCAATGCCATAATACCTTCTTTCCCCAGCTTCTACCCAGTTTAGTGGAGTTCGGCACTTACGACCGTACAAGGCTTCGAATGGAGCCATCTTAATACTCTCTTGATAACTGTTATTGTACGAGAATTCAGCTAAAGGTAGCCATTTTTCCCAAGAACCCTTGGATGAAATGACGCATGCCCGCAACAGATCTTCCAAGATTTGGTTAACTCGTTCCGTCTGACCAGATGTCTGGGGGTGATAAGCAGAGCTTCTCACTAACTTGGTTCCCAGAAGGTGATGCAAATGCTCCCAAAAGCGAGCAGTGAACTGGGGACCCCGATCAGAAACGATTGTACGAGGTATCCCATGAAGCCGGACTATCTGATTGAAGTACAACTCAGCATAGTCAGTAGGACGATAGTCCACTCTCACGGGGATGAAATGAGCTGATTTGGTCAAACGGTCAACAATTACCCAGATGGAGTTATGATTTTTGACTGTAGGAGGAAGTCCGACAATGAAATCCATACTTATTTCTTCCCATTTCCAGCCTGGAATGGAAAGTGGCTGAAGCAACCCAGCTTTCATATGCACGGCTTTCACTCTGCAACAGGTGTCACATCTAGCAACATATGCAGCTATCTCTTTCCGCATCTTGGTCCACCAATAAAGTGGCTTCAAATCATAATACATCTTATTACTACCAGGATGGATGGACAACTTGGAAGAATGTGCCTCGGACAGGATCTGATCTCTAAGCTCTCGATCCTTTGGTACCACTAATCTATCCTTGAACCACAGCACACCTTCGTCATCTAACCTGAAATGCTTAGTTTCTTCCTCTTTCATCTTCCGTTTTATGTGAAATATACCCGGATCAGTCTTTTGGAGCTCGATAATTTTATTTCTGAGAGTACCACTGACAGTGATGTTGTACAAGACTGCCGGATGTAACAGGCGGGATCGGTGAAAATCAGTTTCAACTAAGGAATGGCAATGAGATTTACGGCTCAAGGCGTCCGCAACCACGTTTGCCTTGCCTGGGTGATAGTGCACTTGGAGATTATAATCTTTAATCAACTCAAGCCATCTTCTCTGACGCATATTTAGCTCGGGTTGGGTGAAGATGTATTTGAGGCTTTTGTGGTCTGTATAGATATTGCAGACATTGCCCAGCAGATAATGCCGCCACACCTTCAAAGCATGAACAACTGCGGCCAGTTCTAAGTCATGCGTTGGATAATTCACCTCATGTTTCCGAAGTTGCCGGGAAGTATATGCAATTACTCGGCCTTCCTGCATCAGAACACCTCCCAAACCTATGCCTGAGGCATCACAGTAAACATCAAAAGGTTTCTCGATATCCGGTTGTGCCAAAACCGGAGCCGAGGTTAGGAGGGTTCGTAGTTGGTGAAAAGCCGCATCACACTCAGGAGTCCAGACAAACCTGGTGTCTTTTTGCAGCAACCGAGTCATGGGTTTGGCTATTTTTGAGAAATCCGGGATGAAGCGACGATAATAGCCAGCCAACCCAAGAAAACTCCGGACCTCATGAACCGAAGTAGGAGCCGTCCAATTCAATACTTCTTCTACCTTGGTGGGATCCACCATAATACCTCCATCGGACAATACATGCCCAAGAAAAGGTACTTCCCGAAGCCAGAATTCGCATTTACTGAACTTCGCGTACAGTTTATGCTCACGCAATCTGCTGAGGACAATACGCAAGTGTTCCGCGTGGTCTTCCTCATTTTCAGAATACACTAAGATGTCATCAATGAACACCACCACAAACTTGTCCAATTCGGGCATAAACACCGAATTCATCAAGCACATGAAGTGCGCTGGGGCATTTGTCAGACCGAAGGACATGACAAGATACTCATAAAGGCCGTATCTCGTCGAGAAGGCTGTTTTTGGAACATCTTCAGGACGGATTTTAATCTGATGATACCCAGACCTTAGATCAATCTTGGAAAAGACTTTGGCTTTGGACAATTGATCGAACAAGATGTCGATACGCGGCAGAGGATACTTATTTTTGACAGTGACTGCATTCAGAGGTCTATAGTCCACGCACATCCGCAAGGTTTGATCCTTCTTCTTTACAAAGATAGCAGGGCAACCCCACGGAGATGAGCTAGGACGGATTAACCCCTTCTTCAGAAGTTCATTCAATTGTACCTTAAGCTCAGCTAACTCATTTGGAGGCATTCTATAGGGTCTCCTAGAGATGGGTGCGGTACCAGGCAGCAACTCGATTTTAAATTCCACATCCCGATCCGGAGGGAGTCCCGGCAAATCATCGGGAAAAACATCCGGAAACTCATCTACTACGGGAATTTCAGCCAACGCCTTTGCTTGCACCGCATGAATTTCCCTCGACAATTCAACTTTTCTGGGAAGTTGAACTAGAAAACCCTTTTGATCGGTAGGATCTCTGAGCATAACTACCCGAGCAGATGTGTCAATGAGTACCCCATTCTGACTCATCCAATTCATTCCCAAGATAACATCTATGTCTAACCCCGGTAACACCAATAGAGCAAGCGAATAACTTCGCCCTTCTATCTCAAACTTAAGGTTCCCCACTACTTTGTTTGTGGAAATATTCCCACTTGCAGCACTAATACAATAACCCACACCTTCAACAGTATGCAACTTGTGTGCAAATTTGGATGCAAACTTAGGACTGATAAAGGAATGCGAAGCACCTGAATCAAAAAGTACCACTGCGGGGTGTTGGTCAACTAGGAACTTACCAGCCGTGACTACCTCACCAGATGGAATTTCTTCTATGCTGTTATAGTGAGCATGTCCCTGACGACCACCTTGATTGACATTTTTCTTAGGGTACGGACAGTTCCGGGCCCAATGACCTGGCTTGTTACAATTCCAGCAAGGCATATTGCTAGGAGGAACACTAGAACTACTCTGACCAGAAGTCCCTTTTGGCAGAGCGACAGTGTATGCCTTACGGAACCCAGTTTTCGCAGCCGTCTTTTTCTGTGGCGGACGGAACCTTGCATTCTGAGCAGGCGGACGTGGAGAAGACCTGGGTGCTGCTGAGGCCCTTGACTGAGAAGCGCTTGCCTCAAGGGCCCTTTTCCGGCTCTTAGAAGCAGAATAAATAGTATTATTGTTCTCTTGTGTCAAAGCATCACTGATGAAATCATTGAAAGTGGTACACTTGCTAGTACCCATAGTCTTCATTAACTTTGGGCCGAGGCCCCTTTTGAAACTAGCAATCTTTTTGGCATCAGTGTCCACAAACTCCGTGGCGTACCTTGCCAAGTTGTTGAATGACTGCAAGTACTCAGTTAAGCTCTTGTTTCCCTGTGACAGCCTCATAAACTCTGTATGCTTGATTGCCATCAGACCTGGAGGGATATAATTCCCCCGGAATGCCGCCTTAAACTGATCCCAAGCGATCGGGACATTAGCAGGGAGCGTGGAGCGATAGTGACTCCACCAGATGCCTGCTGGACCATGCAATTGATGGGAGGCATACTCCGTTTTCAGCTCATCAGTTAGGCGTAACAGACGAAACTTTTGCTCAATTGTATTCAACCATTCATCAGCCTGCAGGGGCTCTTCCGCTTCCTTAAAAAGCGGGGGCTTTGTATCCAGGAAATCCTTGAAGTCACTGTATTGGTTTGGCTCCGGGCCCTGACGACCATGCCGAGCCTCACGATTGGCCATTTGGCGCAATGCGTCGGCCAACATCCGCTGCCCCTCCACTACTGTTTGCATTAACTCCGCCGGGGTAGGTGGTGGCGGAGGGGGCGGCTGGTCCTCCTCCTCATTTCCACGACCTCTACGAAGATTGTACGACATCTGCAAAATGCATAGCCAATGAGCACTGACGATGTGGGAAATTTGTAGATGAATTATTGCGAAATGTCAAACTGTCTTCAAGAATAAAATTCTCATAATAATTAAGGCACAATAATTCATCACAACCGCACAATCCATTCAAGCGCATCAATTGCCGAACTCGTACTTGGTAACCCATCAAGACGTTCTCCGATAAAGGCTCACTCACAGGGAGCACAACGGTTATCGGATCGTTTACGTTGCTATCTACGTGATTTTGACCTTTTTCCCGGTACTTTGATTTGATCTCAAGATTGTTAGTGACGGTGAAAGGCTACTCCAAACTGACCACAAAGAGACTTCTCAATGGAGAGTTCTATGTTGGATCAGGACTAGCCACCTCGATACCTGCGCGTGCCAAGCAGCACAACCTTATGTCGCGCGCCATAGGAGGCCCTCAGTTTCGTCGCGGCACCGAAGGGAGCTAATCGTGACACCATCATCGAACACAACACAATAAGACATCCCATTGCGATCGAAATTATCAGGTTCAAACTACATTCAAGAAACATACGGTTCGACTTTACATCCCAACGTCAAATTATTACGAGGTCTCACTCCTACACAGGGAGGCGCAAAAGACGATCCTAACATTAAAGGTACGTGACGACTACTCTAAGCATCATCCTCCGAGTCCGTGTCAAGGATCTCCCCGCCGTCCTCATCACTGACAGGCTCTAACTCTTCGTCTTCTTCTTCTTCTTCTGGCTCTTCCTCTGGTGCTTCCGCAGGTGGAGCATCTTGTGGTCCATCGACCTCCACTTCATCATCATCATCATCTGCCATGAAAATTCCGGAACCCATCTCCTCATCAACATTGTTGTTCCTAGGTAGCAGAGGATTTAGCTGGTTGTTCAGGCGGTGCACTTCTTCATGGAGATTGTTATTGTATTCTTCAGCATTTTCCAACTGTTGTTCGAGCTCAAACTGACGAGCTCTCAGAACATTCTCCTCGTACCAGGCTTCATCCCTCTGTTCCATTACACGGACCAACATACGCTGACAGTTGCGATTGGCCACTGTCAACCTTTGGACTGCAAGTGTTTCTTGATCTCGATCATGAATGACTTGCTCCAACTGTTGCCGTGCTGCATCCCTGGCAGCGGTCACCTCAGCCAGCTCAGCCCGTAACTGTTCCACCTCGGAGGGCTCAGGACGGGGCTCCCGCGGAGCTAACTGGTGGCGAGGGACCCTTCCACCCGTTGATTTACGGGCTGTCATCCGGGTACGAGCCATCTGTATCAACAAGATGTGACTTATAGTGAGAATCATTTAGGGGATACGAAATTTATCTTTAGTCGGGACTATTAAAATTTTTAAGGAGGGAGTAAATGACATGTATGATATAATTAAACATGATGCATGCACGATCCGTACGTCCTCTCCCCTTAGAAAACTAATATGCTAACGCTAAACGGTGGCATACATACGTTCTCTCATATAAGCGGAACTATCGGTCTACACGTTACGCTGTTAGTGTACCTGCAGAAAATTTCCATTGCAGCCCAACAATTCCCAAAATAATATACAAGGAAGCAGTAAACTAAATACTTTCCATATACACATCCCCGGATGTATATATTTCAGTATCAAAGCTACCCGATGGATAGATGCCCACAATTAAGTGTTTTTACATAGTTACATGGTTTGAACATGTAAATATGCAAACCACCAAAACTACTCTCCCCTAGACCGCCGGTTGGACGATCATGCTCTCACAACTCACACTTACCAGAGCGTCGAGGTAATTGATCCATACATTACCACCCAAGTGGATGGCATCCATACAATATCACGCCGTATGGACGACGAAACAAAAACAAACAAGGCCCCCAAGTTAGTCCTTATAATAAGCCACCTAAGAGTCCTTATTTGGGCTAAGGGATGTGATCACTGGCATACTTATAAAATACTTTTTAAAGTTTAACCCTTTTCGCAAACAAATACTTTTGTTTTTAATTACTCGTAACGATGTGTTTAATGTTGAATTATGCTCCGGTACCAGCTGTAACAGAACCGACCAAATTATAAGAGCACAAGTACGAAAACAAGCACCGAAGCACTCAAATTTTCAAACTTGAGCCCATATAATCCCGGTAGTCAATCGAAATCACGAAGGATTTCAAACCAAACTGCTTACAACCAGGATCGCATCATTCAACATACGCATCATACGTTACATTTCACAAGTAGTTCAGAAATAACTTAACACCACGGAGTAGCAATTATTACAAACTGAGTTTGAAAGTAGCGGAAGTCTGACACACACTGAAGATACTTAAATACTGCCAGTTTGGTTAGATCAACATCCCACAAAAGAACGAGGTAAGTACATAAAGATGATCATGCCCATGTGATCTAGTCCTCATCCCCAGCGGGGTGAAGGCAAGTCTTGCAGAAGCCTTGGTAAAGCATATCATCTGCAACAGGAGGGAATAAACCCTGAGTACTGGAATGTACTCAGCTAGACTTACCCGTCATAAACCAGAAATAAAGTAGACACCAAGGATTATGCAAGGCTTACACAAGAGGCTAGCTGACACCACATTTTGCATAAAGGCATAAGTAGCTGAAACTTTTACAACCTGTACTAGCAGTTATTTTTAGCATTTACCTGTCATCTATCTTAGCACCTGTACTAAACATGCACTTGATTATCATCAAACAATTATTCATATTATTCCATAGCAGGTATAAATTGTGGCAACATTGTATCATTCACTTAACCATCTGTTTAATTAATGAGATCTACGTTGCCGCTGCTCAAGTCAAGTGCTCACTAACCGGGAGCGACGGCGATTCGAATCGAATTCCTATCCAGCTGGAGGGGGATTTCTAACACTCACCGAGACGCGCCTGGCGAGGGCTGCTCAGGTCATCTTTCGTACAGTTCAGGAATCGCGGGTCCGAATGATGTCGCGACCCCAAGGGCGACACTCTGCCAGGTGCTAGGGACTCTAACCCCCCCTTGGTCTCACGCCAATGTCCCCAAGCACATCCTTTCTCTCCTCCAAAAAGCAACCTACCATTCGATTCCCGGCCTGAACCATACTACTCGACTTCGCGGTCGGAACGACTTATCCGGCCAACTAAGTGTTAGACTGCGTTCAACATGACTCAAGGACGTACAGCGAATCGGTCCTTAAACGACTCAGACGGGCATGGCTCCACACCCAAGACGTGAAGTGTCTTGCAGCTGTACCATCGAACTCCCGCCCGGTCTCAATTTCATTTTAAAGCATGGTTCCATCACGATAGCCATAAGCCACTCGCGACCCAGTCCTATCTCTCGCGGATGACCGGAAATCACCCGACTTCTACCGTTCTAAGCAGGGCTAAGCATTGACACGTGCCTACACCTAATATAGGATTAGGGCATAGTATCTGGACAAGGACAGGTGTAATGCAACAGTTGTTTTCATACAACTCCTACTACATAATGCAGTAAACAAATAAAAGTACTCAAGATATCTTTTATCAAATAATGGGTTCAGCATGCACCGGGGCTTGCCTTTCAGGAAGGTGGAAGGCCGGTGATCTGGGCACTCCGGGAGGTCTTCAACGGCGTCTCCTTCGCCGCTGGGCTCTGTCTGCTCCTCTGGTTGACTCAGTACTTCCTCTGGGATCGTCTGCTCGAACTCGAGGAGCGTTACCCCCTCCGGTACACCTATTGCATGAGTGCATAATAAATCTCATGAATGCATAATGAAAGATGCAATATGCTCGGAATGAAATGCATTACAACAATTTAGCGCTCTATTCAAATCACTTCAAAAGAGTAGGTGCGAATTTCCTCTCCGGTAGAGGAGTACTCACCTAATCTACTTAGCCTAAGATAAAGTTGCTCATCTTCAGTTAAAGCCCTAACACCTAACAATTACAAAAGTAACTTGTCTTAGGATATCGCCAAATCAATCAACAAGGCATCACAATAGAGCATACTGGACAGCAGCTACTTGTTTTTATCACAACTGGAGATTTATAATTCCAAAAGATATGATCTAGGACAATCTGGAAAGCCTAAGCAATACTCTATAATTCATTTTCAGACCTCAACCCCAAACTCATAAGTTTTCCACGTCAAACTTCACAAGTTCCAGAATCTGTCCTCTCAAAACAGAGAGTAGCAGATTCTGAACTGCCACTTAAAACAACAGTAACCCTCAAACTACTAAGCCAAATGTTCCCAAATTTTGACACAAGCTAGTTCATTAAGTTTACTGTGACTTTGGTATTTACAAGTTTCCCAACAACAAATTTTATCAAAGGTCAAACTTAGAAATACTTCCAGCTGTCCAGAAAACCTAAAATTACAAAGGTTAAATATTTGTTGATATGACCAAAGTCTCCTAAAACCAAACCAATGTTACTAACAGATCACATTAGGTATAAAAACACCAGAAAGTAAGGTGGAATCAACTAGAATATTTATTTAACCCCATTTCTTAATTTACTTAATTATTTAGGTAGAATTTCAAACATATATGTAAACTGCTCCTAAAATTCTACAAAAATTACATGGGACTCTCTGACCTCTAAATAGACCACAGTAAAAATTTGAACAAGTTTTATTCACAGAAACTCCCTATACAAAATTCACAAGCCCAAAAGGCTGATTTTTGCATAAATCATAAATCACATTGAAAAGTATCAAACAACAGATTTCATATTTTTCTTAGACACTCTAGGGTACCAAGACATTCTCCAAAAATTTACAATAACATTGCACATGTAGAAAAATTATAAAAATTACTTTAATTATTTCCTAGAATAAAATGATAGCCTTATAACTTGAAAATTACTTAAGTACTGATGCCCAAATTTTTACCATAGCTAGGACTAGCATAGAGTAACCTACCCACCAAATTTCATAATTTATGGAACTCTACAGCCCAAGCTATAAATCAAACAAATTTGCATGCATTCCAAAACACATTTAAAGGATCTAATAAAATCTTACAGAATTTAAACATCTCAAGCCAGATCTATATTTTTCTAAAATACTACACATCCAGTAGATTCTAACAAAATTTATTTCATGATTTTTGGATCACTAAAACCCTAGATTCCTATTTTTCCAAGTATTACAAAAATCAGTATCAAAATAATAAAAATCTATTTTTATTTCGGACAACTGGGCCGGCCCGGGAATGAATCCGGCCCACTCGCGCGCGCTCGGCCCGCTCGGCTCTCCCGCCCGCGCGCGGCACTGACACGCGGGCCCCCGCGGTCAGCGACCGGGAGCAGAGGAGCCGGCACCCGGCGAGCTCCGGTGAGCTCGCGCTCGCCGGAGAAGAGCTCGCGCGGCCAACCGAGCACGGCCTCGTGCTCTCCGTCACCCGGCGCACCGATTGGCACCCATAGGAGGGATGGGGATGAGGAGGAGAGGGCCTGCCGCCGTGCGTGGCGGCCGGTGACCTCCGGTGGCGGCGCACCGTCGCCGGTGAAGACGGACAACGCGGTTTGAGCTCGGTACGAGCTTCACCGAGGCGTGGGGGTTCCGTTTTGCTGGTAAGGGGGGATGGAGAAGGACCCGAGACGCCCGGCCACGGTGAGGTCCCATGGCGGGCTCCGGCGACCCCTCGGAGGCGGAGAAGAAGACAATGCGGCTCACCTAGGGTTCAATCGCGGGCTTCAGTGGGTCAAGGGGGTGGAGGGTGGTGAGGCGGAGGTGATGGCGAGCGCAAACGGCCGGTGGTGCGGCGTGGCTCGCGCTCGGGCTCGTCGGAGAAGAAGGGGATGGCGGCTCGGTTTCGGCTTTCTTGCGACTGGAAGAGAGAGGGGGCGGAGGAATGGAGGCTGGCTCGCGCGGCGTGGCGTCTTGAAGGCGTCGCGGCCTGACTGGTGGGGCCAGGGCCGGCGTACGGGCGCCACCGCGCCTCCACGCGTCGCCGTTGCCCTGTGACCGGTCGGCCACTGATGAACTGAATCGCGGTTCATTGACGCCATCGGTAGTGACTGACAGCGCGACTTTGGGTTTGATTAACGTCTAATCTAGCTCGTTTCAGTGGAAACTCCAATTACCAAAGTGGTAGAGCTATGCTAGGGCAACAACTTTGTCAATTGGTGTTTAGGCTGGTTCGGCCTATATTTGAAACTACATGGCCTCAAAGTAGTGCTCAAAGAAACTGAAACCGGGTTTCAGTTACTGAAACCGACTGACAGCTCAAGTTCATGGCAAGATATCTCTTGAACCATTGAGAACCAGGCTTGGGGTGATATTGACAAAGTTGTAGGGCTACATGTGATCTACAAATTTGTCAATATGAGTGAAGGCTAGTTTGGCTTGGTTTGCAAACTACAAGCTTCTAAAGTAGGCATCAGTGAAACTGTAAAGTCCAATTCCAGACTTAGAAAAATTCTAAGTCCTGGAATTACACTACTAGCTGACTTGTGGGCCACTTTTGAGCATGTTATGGTCATTTTCATGAGATGGTCATATTGAGACTTTTGTTCCCCATGAATTTCTTTACAACTTTGCTTAAGGGTGCTCTTCCATGCAAGATCTCTAAATTAGACTTTCTAATTGGTCAAACTAGAACCTTCTATGGTCAAATGGAAGTCAAACTTGTCATGGAGGGCAATTTTGTAATTTTGGTCAACATGAACCTTGATCCAAATGTTACTCTAAGTATAGCTAAGGTGTTGTAGGTCATGATTGATGACTTTACCTTTTTGTTACACCAACTAACAAATACTTTATGAAATCAATCAAGCAAGCCCTAAACAACACATGAATTGCATTACATGAAATACTAAACATGGATTATGCATGTCATGCTTATGCAAATGCAATGCAATTAAGGACTAAACACTTGAGGTGTTACAGGAACGGGCCATAGCCTGTCATTTTGACCCGGCCTAGGCACGACATGACCCAATGACTGTCGTGCCCATGCTAGCCCGTGCCTAGGCCACTTCCTCTGCCCGACACGGTTCAATTAGCACACATATATAATCTCTGCTCAACCCTATATATTCTCCACCCCTTTGTTCGTGATTTCCTCTCTGATGCCCCAATGGACTCCCCTTGTGCCCTCCCTCTGTCCACGAGTTCCTCCCCAACTTCTCTTCAACCTTCCCGACGGCGTAGGTCTTCTCTCCCGACTGCGCACTCTCGATGGTGCTCATGTGCAGATCTTTTCGGCGCAGGGGGCGGCATCCAATGCAAGGCGCCTAGCTTCCCTCCGACAGTGCAGGAGTAGCGGTGATGTAGGCGTGACTCCGACCAGCACGTGTCGGCTGCGACGAAGGGGTCGACCCAGACCGGCTAACGGTTGTAGATGAGGAACGCGGCCTCGCTATCAACACGGAGGCGACATGGCCGACTGCATCCACCGTCAGGGCGAGACGAGCCCTCGGTACGGCTCGACCTGGCTAAACCCTTCTAAGGTCGTGCTTGGGCCAAAGACACAGCCCATGGGCAAGCATAACAAAGCATGACCTACTACTATGGCTATGCCGGCCCGACCGCTACAGGGTTTTTCCTTGACCGGGCCCATGTCGTGCCAGGTCGGGCGACCTATTTGGCCATCTACACCTCAGCGGCTGAACTATCTGTTGCTTTAATTTAAAAAGTACTCTTCTCACTTGAGTATTGGTCGGATGTTGTAACAGAACCGACCAATTATATGAAATTAAGTAAGAAAATCACCCGCCAAAGCAGATAATTTAGCAAACTTAAGTCTGTATAACCCGGTAGTCCATGAAACCATGAAGGATTTCAAACCAACCAACATACAAACCAAGATCGTACAAGTTAGCAGTCACAGTCACATATTACATAAGGTTCACAACAACACTGAGATACATCGGAGTTTAAAACATAAAATTATTATAAACTAAGTTCAAGATAAAGTAGCGGAAGCAAATAGTTTTAAAACCACACACGCATTTAGTTCAGATACAGTGTCAGGAGATAGTCATTTTCAACAAAAGCATCAAATAAGACATACGGAGCGACCATACCCTTGGTCCTAGTTGTCGCCCATCGCAGGGTACATGTAGTTGATGCAATAACCGTAGTACATCTGACCATCTACAACAACATTGGGAACAACGTCATGAGTATGAGAAAGTACTCAGCTAGACTTACCCGTCTTAAACTAAAATAAAGTGACACCAAAGAGTATGCAAGACTTTCTTTTAGTGGACTAGCTGACTCATTTGCGAAAAAGTAATAATTTGACATAATGAAACATTTAATTACTTTGCATCATCATTATTATCACTTATCAATCTAGGTAAGCACCTATACTATAGCAATCACTTGATACTTTAGCATTTCCAGTATCATCCATATAACCAACAGTGTTCCATCATCGTAACTACGATACCGTAACTCGAGTCAAGTGCTCACTATCTAGGAGCGATGGTGATTCGAATTGATTCCTAACCAGCTGGTGATTTATTCCTCACACAAACCACACTCACCCGCTAAAATGAGCTACATATCACCAATGACACCATTCAGGTAATCGTCGCAGGATAACAATCATGGACCGCACTACCCAGGGACCGCCCGACAGACAGGACGCACCTTGAGCTCACTTTTCGCGTCCCCGTCTTAGCCCCTTCAGCACCAGTCTGCCAATCCGAGTTTATCCCGGCCCGAATAGTGCCACTAGCTTCGCGGTCGAAAGGTACGTTATTCGGCCAGCTAAATGCGAGACATGCGTTCAACATGACAAGAGGGACGAGCAACGATCGGTCCTTAACCGACACAGATGAAAAACTAATAGCACCCCAGAATCATGTCTGGTTGCCTCCAACTTTTTCGTCCGATCTCCGATTATCCATCAACACACGGTTATTTTCATAATATCATTCATTCCATAGCTAAAGTATTCCAGTAACCACCTATAATTGCAGGTGACCGAAAAATCATCGATCGCTACCATTCTAAGCAGGGCTAAGCAGATATTCGATCCTAAACCTAGAAGGGTAAGAATGTAATAAGGTAGGCAAGGATAATAATAAATGCATCAACGGTTTCACACAACTCCTATAATTTAATGCAATAATATGTAAAACTCATATATATAAAGATTTGCTTTTTATAAAGTAGGAGACTTAGAATACTCCGGGGCTTGCCTCGCTCAAAGGAACTAGGTTGATGATCCACACACTCAGGTAGATCCTCTTCTTGCTCCTCTACCTCTAGCACCTCCTGTGTCTAGATTTCTTATGGGTCGACCCCTGCCTGCTCCTCTTGTACTGCTACTTGCGCTTTGCGATCCTGTATGATGCAATTATATAAGTAATTATGCAAGTGGTGCATCGGATGCGATGGCATATAATGAATGTGATTGCATGCAATGGAGATGAACACACTTGAATTCATTAGATAGAATAGAGGTAAAACTTTTCTACTAGGTACTCAATGTCATCCGAGAACATGTACCACAAGTACATGTCATCTACTGCATTCTCTTCTGCTACTAACCCTCGTTACTTTTCCGCTAACTAACATATAGCCCAAACATAAGTGCTACTACACTTTATCAACACAATCATACTAACACGCCAAGTGACATCAGCAAGTGATTTTATGCTTCAAAGATACACCAAAGTTTCACCATTATACTCATCATGCAACAAGAATTCTATTTTATTTCACTTTTAAACTAAGGTTATAACGGCAACATGTATTTATAGCAAATAGAAAAATTTAGAAAAATTACAGTAGCATAGTCCTACCATAAGTAGCCTACCATAAAATTTTCATGGTATTTGAATGAGTAAAACAGCCTACACAAAAATGACAAGCTAGGGTGTATAAATGAGTATGAAAATACTTTGTACTAGGAAAAGTGTCAAACAACAGATTTAGTATTTTTCCCATGATCTACACAGTAAACAAACATTGTACAAAAATTATTATATGCATGTTTTATACTAATTTTTCTCTCTAGCAAAAATAACAAAATTCAGCCCATAAAGGCACTTGAACTAGACATCAATATCTTTCTACAAAACATGCATGACATATATTTTTCATGAAAATCACATTATAAAAGAAGACTAACAAAACTGGAACCATATTTTTTTGAGCAACATGTGATTTACTATGCATTTTGTAAGAAAACAGCAATTACACGAATTAAATAAAGCCCTATATAAAAGTATCACAAATTTGACATGCAATAATTTTAAGCTGTAGATCTGGTTATGAGGATCACAACAAAATTTGTTTCATAAATTTTGGAGCCATATTTCTCAAGATATGATTTTTTGAAAGTATTTTCACAATTTCTGAAAAAGGTTTTCTTTTAAATCTGAAAACTCACTCGCTCAAACTGCTACGCACACCAGGCGACGTCACCCAGGCTGGTCACCCGTGGCTGACAGTGGGACCCGAGGCCCCACCTGTCATACACCCGATAGGGGGAGGAGCCCACCGGCGGCGAGAACTCGCCGACGGTGAGGTCTCCGGCCAAACGGTGACCACTACCACACTCTACTCGATGACCCGCACTTGCTAGGCTACAAGATGGAGGCGCAGGAGCACGAGAGCACGCTCAGCGGTGTGCATGGCGGCACGGCGGTGCTGGCGCACGGCGGCCAGCCGGAGCAAGCCACGGTGGCGGCCAACGAGGCGCGCGCGAGCTCCGTGAGATGAAGGCGAGCACAATGCGCTGCTCAGAGGGAAGAGAGGAAGGGAGGAGAGGTGCCAGCCGCGGTGAGCCGAGCAGGGCGGCCATGGCGAGGCGGCGAGGAAAAACGCCCAATTGGGCCATACCTCTGCGCTAGGGGTGCCACGAGCGCGAGCACGGAGTGGAGTGGAGCAATGCGGAGCCGAGGGTGGGAGGAATCAGGGAACGAGGCAGCGGTGGAGGTGCACGTTGTCAGCGGAGCGACGATGGTGTGCGGCAGCGAAAGGAGCCCGCTCGGGCTTGTGCTGCGGCGGTGGTGCGGCTGCTGTGAGCGCGCGGGCGAGGAGGAGAGCGGGAGACAGAATGGATGGAGGGGGAGGCGGGGCGCGGACCAGGCGGGGTGAAGGCGGGCCGGCGGTGCCGCGCGGCGAGCTCGCCAGAGCATGGCCGCCACGCGGCGTGCACGGCCTGGCGCGGCCAGGATGACGCGCGCGGGCGCAGGAGCTGGAGCTGGCAGGCCGGGCCGGCTCGCTCGGGTGGGCCGAAAGGGAGGCGTAGGCCCAAATCCAGAGAAAAAAATGATTTTTCATTTTTTATTTTCAAATGAACAGCCCCATTTTTCTCTATTTTGAGCAATTTAAAAGCATTTTCTCAAATTGGTCCAAAAACAAAAGTTGTTTAGAATTTTAAACTCTACAACTTTGCTTTATGGTAAAATTTGAAATTCCAAATAGTTTTTTGAAATAAAGCCTCAAAGTTCATTTTAATTCAAAAACTTATTTTTCTAAATTATTTTTAAAAGCAAATTTTGAGAAATTTTTGAATACAAAACTTGCTCCAAATTCATGCTAAACATTTCTAAATTCTTTTCACTACCAAACAAACTTGTTTATTGACCTAATCACGCATACTCATGGTATAATTTTATTTAAACAAGCAAATGCAAAATTAAGTTTTGAAGTCATGTTTCACGTGTTTCAAACCAATGTTTCCTTTATATTTCATGTGATCATGAATGCAAGATGATGCTTATGCTCATGATTTGCAGTGCCTAATGCATGCTTAACACCAGAGGTGTTACAGATGTACTTTTGTCTGGAGTTGGCTTTTTCCTTAGCATCAGACGATCCGCTGCTTGCACTTTCTTTTGGTTCACTTCTAACTTGTTCAAATGAACTATCAAGGTGAAACTTGTTCTGTTGGATTCCTTATTGCACCACCAACCTTTTCTCAATCATGTGTTCATCAAGATTGCACCACCATGCACACTAAAACATCTGGTTGAGCATTTCCACGCTTGTCTCCCCTTGTTGGTGATCCTAACTCTTGGGAAAAAAGGTCTTGAATCCTTGAGTCTTCGCTTGCAACTCTTGACTCCTCAATGACCCACTTGATCTTGAGTCTGTGATTGCTTTCGCTTGACTTGTTGAATCTATTCAATCTTGAGTTCTTTGATTATCTTCTCATCAACCATTGGGGATGTCTTCACTCTTCAAGCATTGTGGCCTAGTGTTGGCACTTAATCTTCCAATCCATACACTAGCCACACATGCCAAGTGTTCCCCAATTTGCTTCTTCATTAATGCTTGAAGACACTTAGGGCATTCATAGCGTAGGAATTTCATTGACCTTAAGTTCCAGCAGTCACTTCAAAGGTGATAGTATACGGAACAGACAACGGTCTTAACTGAAAAAACAAGAGATTGGGTTTTATGCATAAGACCTGATCCTATGGAGTAAAAAAAAATAAAAAAAATCAAGCGACGTGCATGTGCCTAGGAATGAAACCAGATCGGATATCGGTGGATATCAGTTATCCTATATTCTATTCTATCCCATATCCCGTATTCTATCCCATATTTTTTTTCTTGGATCGATCATGTCGGGTATTGATACATATCAGAAATCGGTTTTGAGTATTTGGATTCGAATACGGCAGGGTGAATTGTTTTCTCCTCTCAAGCCGGACCCTCCTTATAGCTGAAGCTAGTCTCAAACATAGCAGCTTCCGACCTTATATGTGGACCCTCTCTTAAGGCCAGTGGTGGTCTCGCACTCTAGGGAGGCCCCTTATTCATCTTCATGTTTTGTGACCTAATATTAATCCGTTTCTCCAAAACACACTCGCGTTAGTCACGGAAGCAATGGTTTTATTAACCAGCGAAATTAAACGACTAACTAAGCTCACAATGTCAAACATTTTAATAGGCGCAGTGACCAATCAAGCAATTACCTTGATGTTGATGCGTAACCAACAAACCTCCTATCGATTGGATCTTCTCCTTATTTTTATTGGGACTGATGGCGATGTCTATTACTCCATGGTATCTTCTCCTAATATAAGAAGACGGTACCTGAAATGAAAACTT
Source organism: Saccharum spontaneum (assembly GCA_022457205.1). Classification (NCBI taxonomy): domain Eukaryota; kingdom Viridiplantae; phylum Streptophyta; class Magnoliopsida; order Poales; family Poaceae; genus Saccharum; species Saccharum spontaneum. Next base: position 24,613,426 of record CM039589.1, on the reverse strand, counting down.
TCAAGTGTCAACTGGCCACTATTATCTCTCAGCATTTCTGCAGGAAGATCGTCAATGGCGCACGCGAAAGCAGGAGCGTCTCTGCTGGTGCCCAATGTGCAGGCACTCGCTCAGACTTGGCATGGATCAGGCGACCCGGTGCCTGTCCGGTACGTCAGGACAGAGGAGATCGGCGCCGGGGAGGTCGTCGCCGGCTGCGCCATCCCGGTCGTGGATCTCAGCAGGTTGCTTGACCCGCGGACGTCCGAAGAGGAGCTCGCAAACCTCAGCTCTGCCTGTCAGCACTGGGGTTTCTTTCAGGTTCGTATACATACGTACATGATTCGTCATACATACATTTGCCATGTTTTGATCAGCTTGATTAGACACTATACAGTGTAGGATAATCACAACGCGCCGCGCTGTTTGTGCACAGCTTATCAACCATGGGGTGCCGGACGAGGTGATCCAGGACGTGAAGAGAGACATGATCGAGTTCTTCAAGCTGCCGCTGGAAGCCAAGAAGGTGCACGCGCAGGTACCGGGCGGCCTGGAGGGCTACGGCCAGGCCTTCGTCTTCTCCGAGACCCAGAAGCTGGACTGGGCGGACATGATCTACCTCATGATCAGCCCCAAGGAGTCGCGGGACCTGAGGTTCTGGCCCACCCGGCCTCCGTCCTTCAGGGACTCCATAGACAGGTACTCGGCCGAGACGGCGAAGGTGACGGCGTGCCTGCTGCGGTTCATGGCCGCGGACCTGGGCGTGGAGCCGGAGCGCCTCCTGGAGGCGTTCCGGGGACAGCCGCAGAGCATGCGGACGACCTACTACCCGCCGTGCAGGCAGGCCGCCGATGTGCTGGGCCTGTCGCCGCACACCGACGCCACCGGCCTGGCGCTGCTCCTCCACGTCAACGACGTGCAGGGCCTGCAGATCAGGAGGGACGGCAAGTGGCACGCCGTTGACCCTCTCGACGGCGCTTTCGTCGTCAGCGTCGGCGACATACTGGAGGTACTAAATCCGTTCCATATAATGGTTCATTTAACTTTTTTTTCTGATCCCAAATTTGACCACTCGTCTTATTTAAAAATTTATGTAAAATATCACTTCTTTTGTTGTGATTTGCTTTATTAACAAAAGTTCTTCAAAAAATAACTTAAATTTGACTATGTTTGCATAAATTTTTTAAATAAGACGAGTGGTCAAATTTAGGATAAAAAAATCAAATGAAATGTAATTCGAAACGGAGAGAGTATATATACGAGCTAGATATGCTGATAGGCACAGACAGTTGACCCGAATACTCTTCACCCTGTTCGGCAGGCTGTTTCTGCGGCTTATAAGCCGGCTGTGGCTGTTTTGTTATGAGAGAAAAACACTGTACCACGACTGATAAGCCGTGCTGATAAACTCAGTTGAATAGGGTGCTTATCTTCATCAACTCGTGAGCACAGGCAGTTGACCCAAATACTTATATCTTCTTCAACTCGTGAGCATTTGCTGCTTGCAGATTCTAAGCAACGGGAGGTACAGGAGCATTGAGCACAGAGCCGTGGTCCACCCGGACAAAGAGCGCATCTCGGCGGCGATGTTCCATCAGCCGTGCCCCAACACGACGGTCGGCCCTCTGCCGGAGCTCGTGAATAGAGACAGTGGCGGGGTGCGGTACAGATCCATGGACTACATGGATTTCATGAAGAACTTCTTCGCGTCCAAGCTCGATGGACGGAGGAGCCACATGGACGCTGTGAGGATCTAGTAGTCCAAATGTTGGCTGGATCAGCCGACGACTATGCCGGTCTCCTGTGATTTCTAGTAGTATAGTGCTAAAAGATCTCTCATGATGCATTATCTCGGAAAAAATAAGAGGATTTTGTGATTGCATATATTAAAATGGAACGGGCACTGCATATTTGGTTCTACAGCCGTCTGTTACATGACTTGCCCATGATCGTGACGAACTTCCACACTGATACCAAAACTAGCCTGAAGTTTCAGAAGTTACTATAGCTAGAGTGTTCACTTTGCGGACTCCGCCAACCAACATGAAATTCTACTAAAATCACCACAATCTAAACAGGTCATGTGCATTTGCATCTTGAAAGGGCAGTGTAGAGCTACAAAAACTTCTATAGCATTACAACACGGTTGACTTGTTTACATATAAGATTGTCTGGAACTCGACTGCACAGTAATGTATGTATCTTTCTGAGAATCTCAATAGTCAGTGAAGCGTCTGGCCCAAATCCAAACCAAGTCAATTTGCTTCGATTACATTCACAAAATTGCAATGTTGTTGGTAAGAAATCTAAGGAACAATACAGACATCAAGTGATTGATTATCACAGGGGACTGCACCTGTTAAGGTTTGGCATTACAAAAGAACAAAACCATGCCACACGAAGTTGGATTTTTTCTAGAAATTTGTGCCATGGCTGCAAACAAGCATGGCCAGAGCCAGGGAAGAAAGATTTGTGGCCCCCAAATTACAAAGCAAGTATTCAATGTCCCAAACATGCTTCGATCCAACAGTAGACTTATCTTTCAAGAACAAATCAATTTTATTCGACTTTCCTGGGTTCTGCTCGGGGCTTCCAGAGACCAAGACGGTACTTGTGAGCAAAACTCAAAATCAACTTTCTCTGCATTGTAGGGGAATAATTAACAATTTAGATTAGCGCAGATACTTGTTCTCACTCTTAAAAATAATTCTTTAAAAAAATTACAGAACTAAACAGAAAAACATATTTCAATCAAGACAAAAAAATGTTTGCGATCAAGACCCAACATGTCTTAATCCACCAGTAAATGTTAGCAACAAGTTAAATAGATTTTGCTTCAACCTTGGGTCCAAGTACAACTAGATTTAGTTAAACTTGAATGAATACTTGATTTGTACTTAAGTACAGACAGATTTGTTTAAACTTGATTTAGAGACTAAAGTAAAACCGAATGTTTCAGAAATCTTAATTTTGTCAGATACATGGATAGGAAGAAACTTGGATATTAAAAGCCTGTTTTTCTGGTAGTTAAATAATGTGTTCTAACCAACTTCTACCTGATTTTTCAAAAATATGGAAAATGTATTTAGAGAAACAGTATAGATGCTGTTTTCCAAAGTCAACACTATCCCAATGGAACAAAAACTTAAAACTAGCATTTTTAGAAATAAAAAAACAGTATGTACTAAACCAAAAAACTTTCGGTAAGGTACGCATACAGTTTTAGACGCTAAAACCTATCTTCCTAAACCAATTAATCCAAAACCAATTGAAAAGTTCATGACCCAAACAAGGCAATCTAAATATGTTCACTAACTTTAAAACATCAGTAGGTCCACATCATGTAACTGTAGTTGCTACTACTACAATTATTGCTCACAATATTACTTCAGAACTCAAAAAATCTCACAAACGATGGCAATGTAAGTGAGGAGGTGATAAATCTCATCAACAAAATTATAAAGTAGTGCATTTCCTTTCTCTGTGGGTACAGGTAGTTCGTTTCCTTGAAAACACCCAAAACATCCAAAGGAATACCCCACATATTTCAGTCTGCAAGAATTTAAGTGACTAAAGCGATGAGCTTATTGCCTTGTGGTTAAAAGTGAGAGCAATGAAAATGACTAGGACGTTGTTTAGAACTCAGTGTTTCAATTCTAAGACCATCGATGCCATGATGCGTCTTTCAAATTCAAGTTTAAGTTCCTCGTGCCAGAAACCAAAATACATGGAAATTTCTCAGACACTGATGTTATTGACTTTCATATGCTTCAAAAACACCATTATGCAAGCCCAGATTGGCCATGGTCATGCACATGCACTCATGGACATACACATGAACGAAAATTCACCTCAAAGTGGCAGTGCAACAGCACAGCACATTCTTGGCATTCATATATTCCTTACGAGAATATTGAATACAAAAATTGGGTCATGTGCACTCTCAAGATATCATAGGTCATAGCAATAAAAACATTAATTGAAAAACTAACTGGATAACTTGAACTAAAAAAAATGCTCTTAACCTATCACATTTCTCATTCATCATTAAGTATTTAATAAAGTTTAGATAATATTAGGAGACCCATACTGATATTGTCGTCTTGTTGGCTAGTCGAGCTTGTGAAGTGATATGTTGATAGGTTGCAACTAAAAGTATGGCCTAGTTTTTAGTGATTTTAACCCCAATTAGCCAAAAAAAACTCTCAGAAGCAGAATGTCCCATTAGCTTCGTTTTTTCATTACAGTTTTTCAGCTTTCCCATTACAGTTTTTCAGCTTTCATGGCCGCTCGCTAGATATAGGATATAAAACAACGTAAGGGATACCACTGGAACAAAATAATCATCACAAATTAGGCTTGGCTAATTTGTCCTAAAAGCATGTCATGTTCAACTATAAACATGCAAATTGCCTCACATGTTAGGCAACCTAGCTATATCAAGAGAAGTAACTCATATGTCAACAACTCAAAAACACAGCAGCAACTCTCCTCACTAACATTTGACAACAATCTACAAACTCAGACTGGATGCAACAATCCAATAATTGTACAGCAGCAGAATTGCCATATACATCAAAACACCATCAATCCCAACATTTCCAAGACGAAATGCCAAGAAAACAAGTCACTACATCTACATGAGCAACTTGCTTGTAGAGTATAGACTACAAGTGGCACAAGAAGAGAAATCAGAGCCTTACATGCTTGCAGGGGATACCGAGCTTCTTGAGCCGCAGCGTGCGGGCCTCGAGGAGCCTCTGGAGGTCGCCGCCCACAGCCTCCTCCAGCTTCGCGGCGTGCGCCTCCACCCCCTTCCCGACGCCGTTCAGGAACTCCACCACGCCGACCTTGGCTGCGCCCCGGAAGGAAGGATCCGATTCTAGTCACGAAAAAGAAGCAGCACGGGGTTTGTGACGGAGGTCGGGAAGGGCGTACCTTGGTAGGGCTGGGCGTGGAAAGATCTCGCCGGGCCGGCGAGGAGGAAGCGGCGCGCGTGAGTGGCGCACGCGAGAGCCATGCGATGGAGAGAGAAAGGGACACTCGAGAGACGGGCGGAGGCCTTCTGGCGGCGGTGAGAAGAGCGCAGCGCAGGGGGAGTGCACGGTAGGGTATAGGCAGGAGGTGCCCGTGCGCCGCCGGCCGCCGCCCTGGAGAGTGAAGACTTGCCGTCCGCTCTCCGCCTCGTCGTGCCTCCGTGGCCTTTCCACGCTGCCCGGTTCGGCCCAACAGACAGAAGCAGGCCGTAGGTCCAGCTGGAGGCTTGAGGCCTGGCCTGCCATGGACTCGAATCTTCATTTTTCTTCAGTGCTCAAAAAAATACTTTAGCAATGAAGTAGCACTAAACAACAGCGTTGGATAGACTAAACAAAATTTGTAGGCTAATTAGATTTGTGCCATTATAATTTTACAGTGGATCTAAGAAAACCGGACCAATGCCATTGCATTCGTGCTAGGATTTAAAATACGTCTGTATCTACACTCGAAGGCACCTTAGGCCCAAAGCCATGCATACTGAGGCATATTGTATATCCATATGGACCATTTTGCCCTCGGCCACGAGTGGATAAGGTCTAGACGGTGCATGCTCCCCATTCTATCTTCCTCTCCCTTCCTCCATATCCTTGCTGCCCTGCTACCCCATTCCACCACCGGTGCCGTACTTCTCCATTCCACCATCGGTCTCCTCCTTCGCCATCAGCTTTCGAACGCACCGATGATAAGTAGTGTCATGGCCATGATGAGCGCTGCCGTGAACTCTAGCTATTCTGTAACACTCAAGGCCCTTTCTCGGATTGACTATCCCAAGTGCCACATCAAGGTGATTAAGTGCAAGAGCAAGAATTATGTGGTGTTCCACAAGTGCCCAGACAATTTCAGGGTGATTTGGATTTCATTGCTTAGATCCATTTTTGTCCCCGCTTTCTGGATTTAATTTGGTGCCATGTTGATTCATGTCACGAAATGACAATTCTAGTTCTTACTATCGATATGAGGATGCCTATGTGGAATACTTGCACTCCAATCATCCACACCTGCTGCAAGGAGATGCGGAAGTAGTAGCGGCAATAGATGTGAATGTAAACTTGAAGATGTTGTTCATGGAGATGAAGTTGCTACTAGGTGAGATGATGGTGCAGATATGTGAAGTGTTTCTGAAGATAAACATGGTTAATGGGGAGAACAAGGCTGCCATTGTTGTGGACAAGTTTGCAACTACTATTTTTGTGTTTCTAGTTACTGGATTGGCCGATGTTGTCATGCTCAAGTGAAGTTGTAATTGTAGTTGGGTTAATGTTAGTGCTAGTTGCCAGGTTAATCGACTATATCAGGTTAAGGTTAGTTTGAAGTTGTTATGTCAATGCTTGATTAGCCCTCGAGCTGGTACACAATTTTGTGCATGAAGTTTTAGTGTGCTGATACACTATCTAGATTGAAGTGATATGTTTTTTAATGAAAACGTTCTCGCTATTAGATAACTGACTTCAATTTTACATGTGTAATGCTACCTCTGTTGAACATGTGTACTGAAATCTCCCTTGCACATCATAATTGAACCGGCCATTTTCAATGCACAAAAGGTAAATATTTGTCAACTTGATCACAAAAGGCACCATTTTTAGGTGCACCTACTTAACATTTTCACTTAAAAACATACTCACTTAGCATATCTCATACATACATAACATGCTCACTTAACTGGCATGCTCACTTAGCATATCTCCCTTGTACATACATACTTGAGAGACTAACAAATGTTTAGATAACTTGTTACAAATTTGTTAAGAATATTCCTATATTCCTAATGATCAATTAAGAAGATGCTAAGTAACTGCTAATTGCAGTTCCCGTTCTCCGTTTTCTCTGCGATCATGGGAGCGAGGCCTAAACGTGGGAGCAGGCTCTCCCGCCCACTCACCCCCTGGAACCGCCCAATGGGCATGTATATATAAATACTTTTACTGTTCATCAATAAAGGATTTACATCATTCGCACTATCCATTTTCTACTGTTCCAAAATACTCTCAACACGTTATCAGCGTTCTACCGCTGAGCGAGAAGGCCTGGAGCAGTTCGTGATCCTAGAGGCGAGTTCGTGACGTCGAGTTCATCGGAAAGGAAAGCGAAAGATCAAGGTATACCACCATGCCTCCGATGCCGTATGTTCCTTCGGCGCAACTTGTTCTTCGCCTCGTCTTCATGGTCTACTACCAAGCCTGTCGGAACGGCGTCCCGTTCGACTCCGACGGCAACCGCGACTCGCTTCTGCGGGCACTGCGGAATCTCCTGGGTGAGACCCGTGGTGCTGGTGGAGGAGGTAATGCCGCGCAGGGTTCTCGCCGTCGCCGGCGACGTGGTCGGCGTGCTTCGGTTCCCCTGGCAGTACCGCCTCAACCGTCGGTGGTTGTGCCCGCGTCCTGGAGTCCCGGTCAGGGGGTGGCGCCATACCATCCCCCGTGGCCAGACATGGCGGGGTCCTCCAACTGGGTACCGGTGACATTCGCCGCCATGCCACCGGCCACCGGTCCTTCGTCTTCGTCGACACCTCCACTGAGTGTGGCGCCGGCGGCATCAACTCCACCGGCAACGGGGTCGGCTAATGCAGCCGGGACCCCACCACCGATTGGACCTGCTGCAGCCGCAACTCCGTCGCCATCGACTCCTCGGCCCCTTGCGACCATTGCGGCGCGTCGGGCCGCACCACCTCTTCGCCTCTTCGCCGGGGACGCCGGCGAGATCCTCGATCCGGCCCTGGCTGCTCCGCCTCCACCGCCTCCGTCCACTCCTCTGGCTGTCAACATCGCCAACACGGCAAGCAGTCCGACCCTCCGGCGTACCTGGATCTCGGTGCCACACGGCCCCTCTGCGCGCGCGCAGGCGAGTCCTCGCGCGAACGGCCGCGTCCCGGCGCTCGAGAACGGGCACGCCAGCCCAAGCGGGAGGGATGGTGGTGGTGCTTCCTCCTCGGAGGGACGCGCCCCTCCCTCCGCTTGAAGTTGTGACCGGAGGAGGAAGGGGAAGAGGCAGGCTGCAGGCTCGGTTGATGCGACTGATTTGGGGCGGCGGCTTGGTCCCCTTCCACCAGCAGGCTGGCCTACATGCTGCTTTTACAGGCATACCTGTACTGCATGGGCCGACTACCTTGCTTTGCTTGTTACCAATAGTTATCTATTTCATTTTCTGCTGTATTTGTTCATCAGTGTATTAGTCTAAATTACTGTACTATTTTAGAACCCTGATGTATCCATGTACTTGTACAAATGTGTTTATCTACAGTGTACTTATGAAATTTCGGATTCTAATATAGAATGCTAGTATGTTCGTGTTATTTTATGTGCACTTTCATACTTATACCATTATTGCGATAATTTTGTCACGTACTCCATCATTAGCACTGTTATTATATTTAGTAATTTTTAATTACTGTTGATCTACTGCAATTAATTTATGCATAACTTTGTTATTTTGGGATGAAAATAGAGATTATTTCTATGGTAGTGACTAGTTCACTTATTACTTAAGAATAGACATCATGTGATCTTTCCCTGATGACTACCGAGAAATTAACTCCCAAAATAAAGGATTAAGACTGTGAAATTTTATGGTCTACACTATTATAGTGATTACCATAATTTAATCATTAATTTGGATTATATATGGAATAGTAGAGAACCTAGCATTGGCTGCGCTTAATCCAAAATTTTGGGTTATTCGGCCTAGAGACCGTGCTAGGGCAGCAAGTTCTTTGCCTACTATTGAGATCTACTCTATGTCTTTTGACATTAGAGACTATCCAACCATATATACAAATTAATGAGAGTTTTATTTAAGGTTTACATGCTTATTTGTATTCCTAGTCTTAAACCATGATGATGAGTTATGTCATTTAAATTAATTTGCATTTTATTACAACACTTATTTACCATCATGATTACAATTTACTATGAGTAAATTAATTAAATCAAATGGTACTACTTTGTAGACTATGGCCATGACTAAGGAGTTCGATGAACTTGCCTTAGATGGTCACAACTATCCTACTTGGGCATCGGATATAAAGATTAACTTTGCTTCCCGTGGTCTTTTGGCACATATAAATGAACCTGTGCAGGGGGTTGTGCTTGATGAGCAAAAGAAGTATGGGGCTTTGATGTTAATAAGGTTCTATATCCATAAAGATCTCAAACAAGAGTACCTTATGGAAGAGAATCCCCGTACTTTGTGGCTTGCTCTTAAGGAGCGTTATGATCAGCAAAAGGAACTCATATGGCCTGAGGCTAGTCATGAGTGGAACAATTTGCGTCTGCAGGACTTTAAGTCCGTTGCAGATTATAATCATGTTGTTCATAAGATTTGCTCTAAGTTGAAGTTTTGTGAGAAAGAGCCAACGGATGCTGATAAGATAGAGAAAACTCTATCTACCATGCTCCCCGCTGATCGAGTCTTACAACAACAATATCGGGCTAGTAATTACACTATATATTCTCAACTTATTCATACATTGACTCAGGCTGAGAAACATGATGAGCTTATTTTGAAGAATCACCATAAGCGCCCAGTTGGGGCAACACCTCTCCCTGAGGTTCATAATGTACAGAATAATGTTAAGAATAAAAGGTTCAAGGGATCTACTTTTGGTGGTCCTAAGAACAAGCCTGATAAGAGCAAATTCAACAAAAAACAAAAGCCAAATACTCATAACAAGCCAAAAAATGAGGCAAAGTCCAAGAATGACAAGAAATGTCATAGGTGTGGGACTTACTCACACTTTGCTAAGGACTGCCGTACCCCTAAGCACTTGGTTGCACTTTACCAAAAGTCCTTAAAGGAAGCAAAGCAAGCAAGCAAAGCAAAAGAACCAAGATATGAAGCACATTTCAATCTTGCTTCTGAGGCCACAAAGGAAGTGGGTTGTTCAAGTAAGGCCATTGTGGAAGTAAAGAACAACAATGCTCAAGAAGTTGAGAACCTTCCACGAAATGATGACATGGTCGTGGATTTCGCTTCAAATGACATGTTTGGAGATTTCGCCTAAGGTCTCGCTTTATGTTTGATAGCTAATCACTATGTAAGTGATTCAAGTGTGTTGTAATAAATTGAGTTGTGCAAACTCTATGTGTGATGAGTTGTACAAGGTTACTAGTGATGGGAGTATTGTGAACGCATATGTATTGTAATGTCTGACTCATATGTTGGTATTGTAATACAGTTAAGTTGTGTATGTATTTATAGATGTTCAATAAGAGTTTTTAATTGCATTCTTATTTTACTATAGATGTCTTTCGAAGTCAATCCAATGGAGGAATTATGTCTTATAGATAGTGGAACCACAAACACTATTCTTAGGGAGATAAAATATTTCCAGACTCTTAAGAAAAGAGAAGGAAATATTATGACTATTTCAGGTCGTGATACTTTAATAGTTGGTTCCGGCAAGGCAACTATTATTCTCCCTATGGGTACGCAATTAACGATAGAGGATGCTTTATTGTTTCCAGAATCGACTCGTACTCTTTTAAGCTATAAAGATATCCGTAAGAATGATCTTCATGTGGAAACACATGCAGATAATAAAGAAGAATTCATTCTCTTTACCAAACTTACTAGATGTGGCAAACAAGTTTGTGAGAAAATTCCCTCCCTCCAATCAGGATTGTACTATACATACATAAAACCCATATCTCATGTTACATATAAGGTAATTTTTCAAAATGTTAATTCATTCCAAACATGGCATGATAGATTAGGTCATCCTGGAATTGGAATGATGAGAAAAATTATATGCAATTCAATTGGTCATAATTTGCATAAAGCAAAGTTCCCTCAATCTTCGGATTTTGTATGCACCGCGTGTGCTACTGGAAAATTGATTTTGAGGCCTTCACCTCTTAAAATCAAAGCTGAACCACTACAATTCCTTGAAAGAATTCAAGGGGATATTTGTGGACCGATTCAGCCTACATGTGGACCATTCAGATATTTTATGGTGTTGATAGATGCATCTACTAGATGGTCTCATACGTGTCTTTTATCGACACGAAACCATGCTTTCGCTAAAATAATGTCTCAGCTAATACAGTTGAAAGCACATTATCCTGAACATAGAATTCAATCGATTCGAATGGACAATGCTGCTGAGTTTTCATCACATGCCTTCAATGATTATTGTATGGCATTGGGAATTCGGGTCCAGCATTCAGTACCTTATGTCCACACTCAAAATGGTTTGGCTGAATCATTGATAAAGAGAATTAAACTCATTGCTAGACCAATGTTGATGAATTGCAAATTGCCTACTTCATGTTGGGGTCATGCAGTACTGCACGCTGCAGAATTGATCCAACTACGACCAACTGCATATCATGATAATTCCCCCTTACAATTAGTGCGTGGAAATCCTCCAAGTATTTCCCATTTGCGTAAGTTTGGGTGCGCTGTATATGTACCCATCTCACCACCACAGCGGACAGCTATGGGGCCACACAGAAAACTGGGGATCTATGTGGGATTTAAATCTCCGTCAATCATTAAGTATATAGAACCTCTCACCGGGGATCTATTTACGGCCCGGTTCCCTGATTGTATTTTTAATGAGGATCATTTCCCGGCATTAGGGGGAGAATTGTACCAAAAAATGAATGCCAAGAAATTAATTGGAATGCGGAAGGCATTTCATTTACTGATCCGCACACTATGGAAACTGAACTTCAGGTTCAAAGACTTATTGATTTGAATGTTGCAAACAATCTGCCAGATGCGTTTACTAACTACAAAGGTGTTGTTAAATCTTTCTATCCTGCAAGGAATGTGCCAGAAAGAGTGGAGGTACCAAATAAAACCACTCAAATTGTCCCTCTTGGAAGCAAGAGGGGAAGAGGCAATTCCAAGGTGCAAGATAAGAAACAAAAGAAAGTAGTAAACAAAGATCAACTTTCCGTTGATGTACACCTAACGAGTAATCAATATCTTTTGGAAAGATTTGATTTGATACCCAGCCCTCTCTTATGCATAAATACAGAGCCTGGGACATCGGAAGACCCTGGATCAATTGTTTTGGGAAATCATGATGATCTAAGGGTAGATGAAATTGCCATCAATTATATAGAGACTGGAGAGTCCTATGATCGTAAAGCTACAATTGTCGACATTTACTTCTCTGAACAAATTGTTGAGATCCTCCAAAATGATCCAGATCCAAAATCCATGGTAGAGTGCAAGAAGCGCTCGGACTGGAACAAGTGGAAGGATGCAATAGAAGCAGAGATCTCCTCGCTTTCAAAAAGGGAAGTGTTTTCGGCCGTATTGCCAACACCTCCTGGTGTCCATCCTGTTGGATACAAATGGGTTTTCGTCCGAAAACGGAATGATAACAATGAAGTGGTGAGATACAAAGCAAGGCTGGTAGCACAGGGCTTCACGCAAAGGCCCGGCATTGATTTCAACGAAACTTATTCTCCAGTTATGAGTGGCATAACGTTCCGATATTTGATTTCATTGGCAGTACAAAATCGTTTATCTATGCAGTTGATGGATGTGGTGACCGCATATTTGTATGGATCATTGGATTCTGAGATATACATGAAAGTTCCTGATGGAATCGGCATACCATATCCTGAAGCTAATCGCAATATGTTTTGTGTTAAGTTGCAGAAGTCATTATATGGCTTGAAACAATCGGGCCGAATGTGGTACAATCGGTTAAGTGAATTCCTTACACATAAGGGATACACAAATAATGATGACTGCCCATGTGTCTTCATCAAGAAATCCCAAACGGGTTTTTGTATAGTGTCTGTATACGTTGATGATATTAATATCATTGGTAATGAGCATGACATTAATGAAGCACGTCATCATTTGAAGGCGGAGTTTGAAATGAAAGATTTAGGTCAAACCAAATTTTGCTTAGGCTTGCAACTTGAGCATTTTTCATCTGGGATTTTTGTATACCAAGCTGCCTATATCCAGAAAATGTTGGAGAAATTCAATATGGATAAAGCGTACTCATGTAAGACCCCCATGGTTGTTAGATCTTTGGATATAGAGAAAGATCCTTTCAGACCAAGGGAGGAAGGTGAAAAGATTTTAGGACCTGAGGTTCCTTATCTTAGTGCTGTTGGAGCACTTATGTACCTTGCTAATAGTACCCGGCCGGATATTGCTTTTGCAGTCAATTTATTAGCAAGACATAGTGCAGCACCCACCAAGCGTCATTGGGTTGGGGTTAAGACCATTTTTAGGTATCTTAACGGCACAAGAGATCTTGGATTATTTTACAGGAAGAATCAAGATCAAAATTTATTGGGGTATACAGATGCTGGCTATTTATCAGATCCCCATAATGCCAAATCCCAAACTGGTTTTGTATTTTTAAATGGTGGAACAGCTATTTCTTGGAAATCATCTAAGCAGACTTTAGTGTCTACATCCACCAACCATTCTGAGATTATTGCATTATATGAAGCATCACGTGAGTGTGTATGGCTTCGCAGAATGGTAGACCACATATTGAAATCATGTGGAATTGGTGTACTTGATACACCGACAATTATCTTTGAGGATAATGCTGCTTGTGTTGTGTAAATGGAGTCAGGTTATATCAAGAATAATATAACAAAGCATATTACTCCTAAATTATTTTATCCCCATGAGTTGCAAAAGAATGGGGAAATTGAGATTCTGCAAACTAAGTCATGTGACAATCTTGCTGATTTATTCACTAAGTCTTTACCATATTCTATGTTTCACAAATATGTTGAAGGAATTGGTATGATAAGACTTAGAGATTTGCAGAAATCCGGGGGAGTATCTCTTGATAAATGATCCATTTCATGTCATATTGCACTCTTTTCTTTGTATGAGTTTTACTTTTAAAAGGTTTCTCATATGAAGTTTTTAACGAGGCAATATCAGCATTATTTATGTCATATCATCTGATTTTCCCACTGGGGTTTTATAGGAGATGATATACTAAGACATTGTTAACTGATTATCATGGTTTTTCTCCTTTATTTTCCATTGGGTTTTTGAGGAGTTTTATCCTGATATATCAATGCACTCCTAAGTTTTTTTCCCATAGGGTTTTTCGAAGGATTATTGATGGTGTAAATTATGATGAACATTAAAGTCTCCAGAAGTTAATTGATCAGGGGGAGTGTTAAGAATATTCCTATATTCCTAATGATCAATTAAGAAGATGCTAAGTAACTGCTAATTGCAGTTCCCGTTCTCCGTTTTCTCTGCGATCATGGGAGCGAGGCCTAAACGTGGGAGCGGGCTCTCCCACCCACTCACCCCCTGGAACCGCCCAATGGGCATGTATATATAAATACTTTTACTGTTCATCAATAAAGGATTTACATCATTCGCACTATCCATTTTCTACTGTTCCAAAATACTCTCAACAAAATTCATCAGTGATCTAAGACTCGATGCCTAGCCAACTCTTCAAGCTTTTGACCACTCTAGGTTCAGATGCACTGGTAGCCTTCTTTTGCTTCTTCTTCACCGGTGTCTTCTTATTCTTTGGAGTCTTCTTCATCTTGCTATTTTCCCTTTGTAAACTATTCATTGTGTTGTGCACTTTGGCAACTAGATGTAGCCCCTTGAAAGCATCTAGGCCCCGAGAGTTGGTTTCGGCAATTGATGACAACGCTTTATTACCATGACTAACGTGTGTTTTGCAGAAACTTTGGTAAGTTAGGTCATGGAGATGATAACTGCTTTGGGCACTATGGTATTCATGCCCCTTGATGGAAATCGTTTCGGTTTTCAAAGGATTGACGTCAAGATTAAGGACGGTTAGTTCCAGATGTCAAGGTGTTGAGATACATTCGGAATAGTCGTTAGGATCTTCGCTTTTTTCCTTTGGCCGTACTATAAAGGGGGGCATGAGCGATTAGCTTGACCTAGGTGAGTCTCATGTTTAGATGTGGTGCACACTTGTCAAACTTAGCACTAGGAAGCTCTAGAATAGCTCAAAGTTCAGTTGGAAGCAACTTGGTTCAAGTTGCGTCGCGTTTCGGAGTGTTTAGAGGCGTTTTCCCTTGACCGGACGCGGTGCCAGGCTTGACCGGACGCGTCCGGTCAGTTCTAACCGCTAACTGTGTTTCAGCGCTGACGACCGGACGCGGTTCTTGTGAGGACCGGATGCGGTGTTTAGGCTGACACGTGTCACTTGAGGGAAACCATCTAATCGGACGCGACTGGAGTGTGATCGGCGCGTCCGGTCACGTTCTAGTAAGGTACTCTGACAACCGGACGCGTCCGGTCATCACCGATCGGACGCGGTCGCGCGTCAGGTCAGAGTACAGTAAGCTCCCTGCACAATCGGACGTGTCCGGTCACCCCTAATCGGCGCGTCCGGTCACTCAGCCGTTATTTCAGGTTTTGACCGTTACGAGCGACCGGTGCATCCGATCACTTCGATCGGCGCGTCCGGTCACCTCGTATTTTGCTGAGTTGGCAGGTAACGGTTGGATTTATTTGAGGGGTGTATAAATACATCCCCACCACCTCCTTTAGAGGTCTCTTGCTCATTTGTTCAGCTGAGAAACACCTTTGGAGTGCAAGGGAGTGCAAGAGCTCTAGTGAGGATTGTGTTTTGAGAATCAAAGCTTGAGAGTCCTCCACTAGTGAATAGAGAGTAGCAAGTGTGCATCCACCTTCTCATTAGGCTCGTTGTGGTCAAGTGAGAGTTCTAGCTTGTTACTCTTGGTGATCGCCATCACCTAGACGGCTTGGTGATGATTGGGAGTTTGGTGATCATCCGACGGAGCTTGTGGATGACCCAACTCATCTTGTGAGCGGTTTTGGGCGATTCACCGCGATGGAGTGTCGAAGAATCAGCCCGTAGAGAGCACTTGATCCTTGCGTGGATCAAGGGGGAGCTACACCCTTGCGCGGGTGCTCCAACGAGGACTAGTGGGGAGTGACGACTCTCCGATACCTCGGAAAAACATCGCCGTGTTCCTTGCCCTTACTTTCAAGCATTTACATTCTCGTATTTACATTCTTTGCTTGATTTACTTTCCTAGAATTGCCATGCTAGACTAGGATTGGAAACTAGGGTGCAAAACTTTTACCGGTAGAATCTCTAGGAACACAAGTAGGCACTAGGGGTGAATTCCGGCTTGTAGGATTTAATTCTTGCAATTAATTTTTAGAAAAGCCCAATTCACCCCCCCCCCTCTTGGGCATCTTGATCCTTTCAATTGGTATCGGAGCCGAGTTGCTCCTAATTTAGGCTTTACCACCTAGAGCAAGATGTCTAACGGGGAAGGACCACCTCCCACCTTTGAGGGAGATGATTTTCCATATTGGAAAATCCGTATGGAGGCGTATCTCGAAGCCATAGATGTTGGGTGTCTTAGAGCCGCAACGCAAGGGCTTCCCCCTATCAAGGATCCCGCCAACCCAAGTGGTGACGAGGAGAAGTACGACCGGTGGAATGCAAAGGCCAAAAATGCACTCTACCGGGGCTTAGGCAAGGATATCTTCAATCGTGTGCGTAATGCAAAGAACGCTCATGAATTGTGGGAAAACCTTTGTGCTCTCCATGAGGGAACTAAGAGTGAGCGTGAGGAATGCTATCATATTGCTTTAAAGAAAATCAATTCTTTTGAGATGCTTCCCAAAGAAAGTGCTAATGATATGTACACTCGGTTGAATGTTCTTGTAGAGGACCTCAATGCTCTTGGGCTCACCCAAATGAGCCAATCAGATGTTGCAAGGAAGATCTTGAGTGTTCTTCCCATTGAGAAGTATGGTCACATTGTCACCGTGCTTCACCAAAGTGATCTCTCCACCGCAACACCGACACAAGTATTGGGGAAGATCAATGCACATGAGATGTACATGCACATCACTCCGGAAGAGGGCTCATCATCTTCCAAGAAGAAAGACTTGGCCTTCAAAGCTAGCCATGACAAGAAGAAGAAGAAGGGTCAAGCCATGATGGTGCAAGAGAGCTCAAGTGAAAGTGATATTGATGATGAATCACTTGCACTCATGGTGAGGAAGACCACCAAGATGCTAAAGAAGCTCAACAAGAGTGGCATCAAGTTCGATGGGAAGAAAAAGAAATTCTTCACAAGTAGCAAAAGGAAGCCAATCTCGGAGATGGATTGCTACAATTGTGGTGAACTTGGCCACTTAGCTCATCAATGCCCTAGACCTCCAAAAGACAAGTACAAGAACAAGGGCAAAAAGAATGATTCAAGTGATGAAGAAGAAGAGAAAAAGAAAAACAAGCCATACAAGAAGAAGGATGGCAAGAAGGAGTTCCACAAGAAGAAGAAGGGAGGAAAGGCATACATTGTTGGTGATTGGCTCACCGACATTGAATCATCTTGTGAGTCCTCCGGTGATGAGAGCGATGATGAGAAAGAGAAGGTTGCCGCATTTGTGATGGGGCCATCATCTTCACCGACATCTTCATCACCACCTTCACCACCACCTTCACCGTCATCGTCCACTACTCACCTATGCCTTATGGCCAAGGGTGAACGAAAGGTACAAAATAATGATAGTGATGATGATGATGATAGTGATAGTGATGATGAATATGACGCACCTTCTTATGATGAACTTGTAAAATTGTTGAACAAATACACTAAAGTCATAAGAAGGACTAGAAATGAAAATGATGAACTTCAAAATGAAAATGAATCACTCTCATCCAAGCTTGAAAATGCACAAAAAGCTAGTGGTGAGCTCAAAGATCAAAATGAAATTATGTCCTCTACTCTTAAGGAGCTCAAAACTTCTAACAAAGAGCTTAGAGATCAATATGATAAACTTGAGAAGAAGCATGATAAGCTCATCACTAGGCATAACACTCTAAAAGACAAATACACTACATTGAAAATTGACTATGATAGCCTTGTGGTTGCTAATGAACTTTCTCTTGAGACACATGATGCTACTAACAAAGTTGTTAAGTTTGATATAGCTACATCATATGATGACTTGATCATTGAAAGCATTGAGCAAGGTTCTAGTAGCAAAGGCAAGAGTGTGGTTGAGTCAAACAACTATGATGATTATGCCAAGATCAAGAGTGAGAATGAGAAGCTTGCAAATGAGAACAAGAAGCTAAAAGGTTTGATGGCTCTTGAGAAGCAAACAACAAATGAGTCACTTATTGAAGAAAACAAAAAACTCAAGCAAGAGAAAGAGCATCTCAAGACCGGCCTAAGCAAGTTCACAAGAGGCCAATATTTGCAAAGTGAGCTACTCATGAACACTGTAATAAAGATGGATAGAAGTGGTATTGGTTATTTGGCAAATCAAGAGAAGAAGGCCAAAGCTCAACAACAACAAAGCAAGTCAAAGCCCAAGCCAAAGAGATGTGTTGAGTGTGGACAAGAAGGCCATTTTGCTCATGAGTGCAAAACTCCACCACCACAACCCTTGCCCAAGCATGCTAGACCCTTTGCCTTCAATGCTCATTACATGCTAAGAAAAGATTCAAATGGAAAGATGAAAGTTATGTTCTTGGGTCCCCCAAACAAGAATAGGCCAAAGAAAATATGGGTTGCCAAGTCACTAGTTGAGAAAGTCAAGGGTCCCTCTCAAGTGTGGGTCCCTAAACAAAAAGCTTGATCTCTTGTGTGTAGGTGAACTACAAGACTGGTGGATCTCATTGGGTTATTGATAGTGGTTGCACTCAACATATGACCGGTGATCCTCGTATGTTCACCTCCATTGAAGAGAATGGGGTATGTCAAGAGAAGATCACATTTGGGGATAATTCAAAGAGCAAAGTCAAGGGTATAGGCAAGATTGCAATATCAAATGATCACTCACTCTCAAATGTGCTCTATGTTACTTCATTGAGTTTCAACTTATTATCCGTTGGGCAACTTTGTGACCTTGGTTTCCAATGCTTGTTCACACCTAATGAAGTGGTTGTTTCAAAGATAGATGACAAGCAAGTGATATTCAAAGGCTTTAGATATAATAATCTTTATCTTGTTGACTTCACCTCCGAAGTTGCAAACTTGATGACATGTTTGTTCACCAAGACCTCACTTGGATGGCTTTGGCATAGGAGGCTTGCTCATGTTGGAATGAACACTCTCAACAAGCTATTGAAGAAAGAACTAGTGAGAGGATTGAAGGATGTAAAGTTCAAAAAGGACAAACCTTGTAGTGCATGTCAAGCCGACAAACAAGTTGCAAACACTCATCCAACCAAAGCTTACATGTCAACTTCAAGAGTGCTAGAACTCCTACACATGGATTTGTTTGGGCCTACAACCTACAAGAGCTTGGGTGGAAATCTCTATTGTCTTGTGATAGTGGATGACTACTCAAGGTACACATGGACCTTCTTCCTTCATGACAAATCCGAAGTGGCAAATTGCTTCAAGAAGTTTGTAAAGAGAGCTCAAAATGAATTTAAAGTCAAGATAAAGAAGATTAGAAGTGACAATGGTAAAGAGTTTGACAACACAAACATTGAAGCTTATTGTGATGAAATTGGAATCAAGCATGAAGTTTCTTTAACTTACACTCCTCAACAAAATGGTGTAGTTGAGAGAAAGAACCGGACTTTGATCACCCTTGCAAGAATAATGTTAGATGAGTACAACACTCCGGAGAAGTTGTGGGCCGAGGCAATCAACACCGCATGCTATGCTTCAAATCGCCTCTTCCTACAAAAGTTTCTTGGCAAGACCCCCTATGAGTTGTTAAATGGGAAGAAGCCGGACGTCTCATTCTTCCGGGTGTTTGGTTGCAAATGCTACATCTACAAGAAGCGTCAACACCTAGGGAAGTTTCAAAGACGTTGTGATATTGGTTTCCTTATTGGTTACTCATCAAAGTCCAAAGCATATAGAGTATTTAACCATGCCACCGGTTTGGTTGAAGAAACATATGATGTGGAATTTGATGAATCTAACGGCTCCCAAGGAGCAATTGAGAATTGTGATGATATAGGTGATGAACCCTTGAGGGAGGCAATGAAGAACATGCCGGTGGGAGACATCAAACCAAAAGATGATGAAGACGATGTACAAATTGTTGATCCACCATCTTCATCACGTGTGCCTCAAGATGATGACAAGGATGAGAGAGTTGAAAATAAAGACACTCATGTCTCTCATGAGCAAGCCGAGGCACAAGCTCAAGATGTTGATGCTCCCCATCCTCCTCCTCAAGTGGTTGATAGAAGAAACTCACCTCTACTTCAAGCACATCCACAAGATCTCATCATAGGGAGTAATGACTCGATCTCAAAAGCTTGCTTCTTTTGTTGAACATCACTCTTTTGTCTCTTGTGTTGAACCTAAGAATGTAGAAGAAGCTCTTCAAGATCTGGATTGGGTGAATGCTATGCATGAAGAATTGAACAACTTCACCCGCAATCAAGTATGGACACTTGAAGAGCATCCAAAAGGTGCAAGAGTCATTGGAACCAAGTGGGTGTTCCGCAACAAGCAAGATGACCAAGGCATAGTAGTCAGGAACAAGGCAAGACTAGTTGCAAAGGGGTTCTCTCAAGTTGAAGGTCTTGATTTTGGAGAGACCTTTGCACTCGTTGCAAGACTTGAAGCCATTCGTATCCTCCTTGCATATGCATCACATCATGATATGAAGCTATATCAAATGGATGTGAAAAGTGTATTCTTAAATGGCTTCATAAATGAACTAGTCTATGTTAATCAACCTCCTAGGTTTGAAGACCCTAGATATCCTAATCATGTTTATAGGTTGTCCAAGGCGCTATATGGGCTCAAGCAAGGCCCTAGAGGTATGAGCGCCTCCGGGACTTCCTCATTGAGAAGGGCTTCACCATTGGGAAGGTCGACACCACAGTATTCACCAAGAAGCTTAATGGGGAGATCTTCATTTGTCAAGTTTATGTTGATGATATCATCTTCGGGTCAACAAATGAAGAATATTGCAAGGAATTTGGTGAATTGATGTCAAAGGAGTTCGAGATGTCTATGATTGGTGAGCTCACATTCTTCCTTGGTTTTCAAGTCAAGCAAATGAGAGAAGGGATTTTCATCTCTCAAGAAAAATATACCAAGGATCTTCTCAAGAGATTCAAGATGGAAGAATGCAAACCAATCAAGACCCCAATGCCATCTAATGGACATCTCGACCTAGATGAGGGAGGTAAACCGGTTGATCAAACTCTCTACCGCTCTATGATTGGTAGTTTGTTGTACCTTACCGCATCTAGGCCCGATATCATGTTTAGTGTGTGCATGTGTGCTCGCTTCCAAGCATGCCCTAAAGAACCTCATTTAAGTGCCGTAAAAAGAATCTTAAGATATCTTAAGCACACCCCAAGCATTGGTCTTTGGTATCCCAAAGGAGCTAGATTCCAACTAGTTGACTATTCTGATTCGGATTATGCCGGTTGCAAAATTGATAGAAAAAGCACATCCGGAGGGTGCCATTTGCTTGGGAGGTCTTTAGTATCTTGGTCATCTAAGAAGCAAAATAGTGTGGCTTTGTCCACCGCCGAGGCGGAATACATTGCCGCGGGGGCTTGTTGTGCACAAATCTTATACATGAAACAAACCCTCCTAGACTATGGAGTTGTTCTTGAAAAGGTGCCACTTTTATGTGACAATGAAAGTGCCGTTAAAATTGCTAATAATCCGGTACAACACTCTCGCACCAAGCACATTGATATCCGCCACCACTTTCTAAGAGATCACGTTGCTAAAAATGATATATCACTAGAAGGTGTAAGAAGTGAAAATCAATTAGCGGATATCTTCACTAAACCCTTAGATGAAGCTACCTTTTGTAGGTTGAGAAGTGAACTTAATGTGCTTGACTCTAGTAACTTTAAAAAATGAGCTTGTGTTGTCCCTTACATTGCATTGTATTATATGTCACGTTTAAATTTCCCGCAATGCATCTAGGGCTTGTCTAACACGGTTACGATAACCCTCCTTTAGAGGAGTGAAGAAGCCTAACCGTGGATCAAACTTGACAAGCAACCTAGCTTTACTTACTTGTATTGCATTGCATATGCATGGTTGTTGCTTTGTCGTTTCTTTTCGGTTTGGCTTTGAGCAACCTCTGTGTTCGTCCATGAATAGAGAGAGCATTTGACGCTCCTAAGGGTTCACAAACTCTATTGCATGGCCATACGTTGTTCCTAGAGTGTTTATTGCTTATTTTCCTAAAAATAATATTAGCCTAAGGCAAATTATTTTGAAAAACTTGAGGGTTTGAGTGAGGTCACTCATATCAGGTTCCAATTGGTGTTTATTTGAGTCTCTTTGAATTGGAACTTGATTGGGAGAAGTCGCGTCGAAGTTCGGATTGAAGAAAGGCGAAAAACAGTGACCAGACGCTGCACCAGACGCAGTGATGCTTCACTACCGCGTCCGGTCCCGGCGACCACCAGCGCGTCCGGTCATCCTGAAGACTTCTTCCTGACCTTGTGACCGGACGCTGCACCGGACGCGTCGTTGTTGACCACCGCGTCCGGTCCCGGTAATCACCACCGCGTCCGGTCATTCGCGATGACTTTCCCGGAAGACCCTCGACCGAACTCTGTCCGCGTCCAGTCAGTCCTAACCGGACGCGTCCGGTCACTCCTAACCGGACGCGTCCGGTCACTCCAGGAGCTTACTGGAGTGTGACTGGACGCTGCACCACCGCGTCCGGTCATTCGACCACCGCGTCCGGTCAGTGCGTGCCAAGCGGATCTAATCCCCCATATAACCTTTCATCTTTGTCTGATTTTTTTATCCGCCGCTCGATTCCGCGCTCGACTCGCCGTGTTCTAGCCCTAGCTCGCCGGAGCGCCGCCGAACCGCCCTCCTCCGCCGCGCCGTGCTCCCTCCTCCTCCTTCGGCGAGCCGTGCCGTCTCCCCTGCCGCGCTGCGTCGCCAGTGCCCGCACCGCCTTGCTCTCGCCGCGCCACCAGTTCACCGCGCCGCCGTTCTGCCGCGCCTGGCCGCGCCGCCGCCACTGCCCGCTGCTCGCCTGCTCGGTCTCTGGCCGTCTGACTGCCTCGTGCACGCCTCCGATTGGCCACCGTCGCAAGGGTTGCCCTAACCCTAGGGTTCGCGCAACGTGGTTTCGGTCGTTCGTCGTCGAAGTTTCTTCGCGCGACGTCTTCTTCACGAGGTTGTTTCGCGTCACCTTGATCTCCTTGTTAGGGTTTGCCGTAATTTCATCATTGAAATTCTAATTATCTTTTGTTTTGGCAAATCAGTGCTCGTCCGGTGTTTTCGGGAAGTCTCGCGAACTAGGTCATCTTACCTTTTCACCGAGTTCTCGTTGATCCAAGGTAGCTATCGCGTTTCGATTCATATCTTATCTTATATGCTTGCTATCTCTAGGGTTTCGTATCTTTTAGATTATATATGTTTGCTTATAGTAGATCCATCTATTCCGTCTTTTCAGTGAGTTTGTCGGTGTGTCGGGGTGACTGCAGTTCTATGCATTGAATCCGAGGCCAAGCCTGCGGATACGGATTGAGGCCAAGCCTCTTGAGTGTCAGTACACCATCTTTCAGAGGGTTCCTGACTGTTGTGAGTATGGTTCGCTGCAAGAACGCCGGAGGTGCTCCTAGTGACAGGGACGAGAGTCCTCCTCGTATGTCTGAGGTTGTGCATGGTAAGCGCATAAAGATTATGGCCAGAAAGAAGAAGAAGACCCTTACAGATGCAGAGATTGCTCAGGCAGTCGCAGATGCAGTTGAGCAGGCAGAGAGGGGAGGCAGGAGCAGTGGTATTCGCATTGGCGAGCGTCGCTTTCATCTTGAAGGTCGATATCTCGGTACAGAGGCTACAGAGGCCACAGAGGGCACAGAGGGGACTGAGGATATGTCAGTTGATCCACCTTCAGAGGCTACAGAGGAGCAGCCAGCTCAGACTCCACCACGTCGCCGCTCCACACGTACACGAGCTCAGGTGACTCCTAAGCCAGAGGGCCAGCGTCATGGAGGACGTCCACCTCCCAGGGCTCGAGGTTCACCCCCAGTCGAGCACTTTGACTTGAGGGGTGCTACAGCACGTCAGGTGCAGGGCTTGAGATTTATTGAGGTCAGCCGGTGGTTCCCACCTCAGCGGGATTCCAGAGCTTCAGAGGGATTCTATACACCTCTACAGGAGGATTTCTACAGAGCCTATGTTGACAGTGGAATTGCTTTTCGATCACAGAGGGTCTGTCGTATTGAGTCTCTTGTTGAGGTAGTGGGTGAGCAGCTTCGTCCGCACCTGACCTTTCTTCCGGGCTTATCTGACTTTCTTGGACGGACAGGTGCATACTGCGGCACTTGGGTCAGGGAGTTCTATGCTTCACTATGGATTGATCCGGCCCATGAGTTCATACACTTTGCATTCCGAGGCCGTGACCACAGACTGTACAACACCAGAGTGCGGGAGATTCTCAGACTCCTAGCTTCAGACACGAAGATACATCAGCTTTGCTTTGGTCAGACAGCTCCACCTAGACGCCCTCATGGCGGGACTGTGCCTCCTACAGATCTGATCCGACCCTGCTTCCATGAGCCTTTTGGCGAAGGATCTCGTCGCACACCTGCCAGCTTGACACCGCTTGCCCGAGTCCTAGATGCTATTGTTAGGCGTATACTTCTTCCCAGGCTGGGCTACAGAGAGGGACTGACCAGGATGCAGTTGTGGGTTGTTCACCACCTTCTCTCACAGACACCATTTGATATATGGGATCTTATGCTTAGTGAGATGGAGGACACCCTGGTAGAAGGCTTCAAGGGACACCGTCAGCTGCCCTATGCTCATTGGATTTGCTTCATCATCAGATCTGCACTTGAGCTGCCTTCAGAGATTAGAGCTAAGATATCTGATACTACCACTGCCTTTCCAGAGTATGATATCCGTCAGCTATGGGCTTCAGTTACCAGAGAGCAGGCCCCAGTGCCAGGACAGCGAGAGAGACCTGAGGTTCCTGAGACAGCAGCTGAGCAGGACGCGACCGTTGAGGGTCTTGCTGAGGCAGAGCTTGCAGATCTAGATGCTCAGCCTGCTGATCTAGCTGGGGATGAGGCCTCTGACAGCACTGACGAGGATTACCAGCCCATCCCCAGGTATCGCTCTCCTCGACCTCACGACCACGAGGCCGGTGGCTCTGGTTTAGCCTCTCGCTCAGACCCTGCCATGGTGGCTATTCTTGAGAGGCTGACCCAGGCACAGGAGCGACAAGAGCTTCAGCTACAGAGACATGCTCAGGACACAGCTGCCGCTTTTGCTCAGATACATGCTCGACAGGATGAGTTCCAGAGACAGCAGCTTGAGATACAGCGTCAGCAGGTCGAGATGCAGCGTCAGCAGTACGAGATGCAGCGACAGAGTGCAGCAAGCCAGCAACAGTACTTAGAGCTTCTACGTCACCTGGTCACAGTTGGGGTTCCTCCACCTGCATCTGCTCTGACTCCAGCCTTACAGTCTAGTGGACCTTCGAGTCAGGGACAGCCGAGCTTTCAGTTCACTTCTCCACAGCAGCAGGTCTCCCAGTCATTTCAGTCCCCGAGCTACACGCCTATTCAGACGGGGTTCACTCCTTCAGACCAGCCTCGCCCTCATCTACTGATAGGCACACCGTTTGTTGATTTCAGTGCCACCTATAGCGAGTTGACTGGTCAGCCGACGCCCTCACACACCACTCTAGCTACGTCTTCAGGGTTGTCTACTTCAGAGGCAGCTGTTCCTCCTGTGACTGGGACGGGTACTACAGAGACTATACCTTTGTCAATTGCCTCGACCAATCCCCCAGCTATTGGCTCACTTCAGGCTCAGGTCACAGAGACTGCTCCACTAGTTGCTACTTCGTCAGCACCTGTTCCTGTTGATCAGACCCAGACCGCTTCACAGCCACGTGCTTCTTCAGAGGGTCAGCCTGACAGCTCCGAGTCCGAGGAAGACACTTCTCAGTTCGTGATCACTCCGCGCTCCTCGGCACCCGACTCGACTCCGTCTGTTCCCCCGTCAGATCCTTAGATTAGTTTTTGGCGGTTGATGCCAAAGGGGAAGAGAGAGTAGATTCAGGGGGAGTTGAGTTTTGATAGAGGGTTTTCATTCTTTTTTGTGTGCTACATTCAGCATCATGTTTACTTTCCAGTACTTGCATTCTTGTGACATGTAGTCGTGTGAGATACTTTGAGTCTATATAGTCACCGTTTTTAATTCATGTCACTTGGTTGGTTATAGCTCTAAGGTTGTGCTTCCGTGCCTTACTCCCATTTCTTTTGAGCTATATCTTTTTGTGTACTAACGCTTTATGTCTTATCTTATGAGTACACTCTTTTGGCTTGGGGCACATAAGCAATTCCTAACCCCTTATGCTTATTGCTTTTTGCTTATGTGAACCAAGCATGTTCGAAAACCTCAACTCCTATCTTTTGAATCTTAGTGTTGTCATCAATCACCAAAAAGGGGGAGATTGAAAGCATCTAGGCTCCGAGAGTTGGTTTCGGCAATTGATGACAACGCTTTATTACCATGACTAACGTGTGTTTTGCAGAAACTTTGGTAAGTTAGGTCATGGAGATGATAACTGCTTTGGGCACAATGGTATTCATGCCCCTTGATGGAAATCGTTTCGGTTTTTAAAGGATTGATGTCAAGATTAAGGACGGTTAGTTCCGGATGTCAAGGTGTTGAGATACATTCGGAATAGTCATTAGGATCTTCGCTTTTTCCTTTGGCCGTACTATAAAGGGGGGCATGAGCGAGTAGCTTGACCTAGGTGAGTCTCGTGTTTAGGTGTGGTGCACACTTGTCAAACTTAGCACTAGGAAGCTCTAGAATAGCTCAAAGTTCAGTTGGAAGCAACTTGGTTCAAGTTGCGTCGCGTTTCGGAGTGTTTAGAGGCGTTTTCCCTTGATCGGACGCGGTGCCTCGCTTGACCAGACATGTCCGGTCAGTTCTAACCGCTAACTGTGTTTCAGCGCTGACGACCGGACGCGGTTCTTGCGAGGATCGGACGCGGTGTTCAGGCTGACATGTGTCACTTGAGGGAAACCATCTAATCGGACACGACTGGAGTGTGATCGGTGCGTCCGGTCACGTTCCAGTAAGGTACTCTGACAACAGGACGCGTCCGGTCATTACCGATCGGACACGGTCACGCGTCAGGTCAGAGTACAGTAAGCTCCCGGCATGATCGAACGCGTCCGGTCTCCCCTGATCGGCGCGTCCGGTCACTCAGCCGTTATTTCAGGTTTTGACCGTTACGAGTGACCAGCGCGTCCGGTCACTTCAACCGGCGCGTCCGGTCACCTCGTATTTTGCTGAGTTGGCAGGTAACGGTTGGATTTGTTTGAGGGGTGTATAAATACATCCCCACCACCTCCTTTAGAGGTCTCTTGCTCATTCGTTCAGCTGAGAAACACCTTTGGAGTGCAAGGGAGTGCAAGAGCTCTAGTGAGGATTGTGTTTTGAGAATCAAAGCTTGAGAGTCCTCCACTAGTGAATAGAGAGTAGCAAGTGTGCATCCACCTTCTCATTAGGCTCGTTGTGGTCAAGTGAGAGTTCTAGCTTGTTACTCTTGGTGATCGCCATCACCTAGACGGCTTGGTGGTGATTGGGAGTTTGGTGATCATCCGGCAGAGCTTGTGGATGACCCAACTCATCTTGTGAGTGGTTTTGGGCGATTCACCACGACGGAGTGTCGAAGAATCAGCCCGTAGAGAGCACTTGATCCTTGCGCGGATCAAGGGGGAGCTACACGCTTGCGCGGGTGCTCCAACGATGAATAGTGGGGAGTGGCGACTCTCCGATACCTCAGAAAAACATCGTCGTGTTCCTTGCCCTTACTTTCAAGCATTTACATTCTCGTATTTACATTCTTTGCTTGATTTACTTTCCTAGAATTGCCATGCTAGACTAGGATTGGAAACTAGGGTGCAAAACTTTTACCGGTAGAATCTCTAGGAACACAAGTAGGCACTAGGGGTGAATTCCGGCTTGTAGGATTTAATTCTTGCAATTAATTTTTAGAAAAGCCCAATTCACCCCCCGTCTTGGGCATCTTGATCCTTTCACCCCCTATGCGTAGGGTATTAGCCGTGTGTTTTGAACCATTTAGCGTTGGGTTGTGGAATAAGTCGTTATCGAGTACAAAGCTAATTCCACAAAAAATGTATGTAAGAAAAGTAATTAAAGTAGATTTTTAGTTTGCTGCTTTCACTTCTTGATGTCATTTTTCCATTGTGAGTTTTCCATTGCTTTATGAACTTTGCTGACTAGACCTTAGCATCTGTACTTAGGGCGGGACCCTAGAAATGATTAGGTGTAGGTCGTCGTTTAGGACAAAACTTCACACTCAGAACATACCACTTAGGTACTTAAATCGTAGAGAGAACAACCATTCACCTTAGTGCACTTGTTAGGTGTAGCACCCAACTTTCTACTAAGTTGGAGGCCAACTTAGTAGAAACTTAGAGGACATATATAACACAAAGAAGGCAGTTATGTAAGTGATTTGGCTATTTTGATGGCTAATAACATTGTTACCGGTGGCGACATTGTCAAGGATGTCATGACCAACTTGGGTTGAGCCTGATGCCATTTTTGACAGTGGCGTGCCTGAGTGGTCGGGCCTGGCAATTCTGTCAACAATAGCGATGATGTCGGCGGTACTGTGACCAACTCAGGTTGAGCCCGTAACATTGTTGACAACACAGTGCCCAAGTGATCGAGCCTAGCGATGTTGTCGACGATGAAGACATTGTCAATAATGGTGTGACTGACTAGGATGGAACCTAGTGATGCTGTCTATGGCGGCATGCCTAAGTGGTCGAGTCCAGTGATGCTTTTGGCAATAGTGTGACCAAGTGGTCACTGAGGGACACCAAAAGATGGCAAAAGACATTGAGGGACATCAAGTAACACTGCGAGATGGACAAAGACATCAATGGAGACAAAGTGATGCCATGAGACATCGAGTGATGACGAGAGACACCACGGGATGTCGAGTGACTTCACGTCACGTCGAGAGATGTTTTGGGATGCTAAGTGACATCGCAGTATATCGAGTGAGTTCGTGTGACACCATGCAATCCTAAATGACACTAAAAAATTTAAAAAATTTCAAGTGATGTTGTGGGGATGTCAATAGATAGGCGCCCTACCGAGTCAATGATGTAATCGAGGCTCCCAAAGCAAAAAGCCTAGTCGTTGGTGAAAGTCGGTGAAGTATAGAGCATTAAAGGGGATGCCTTGGCTTGGAGTCAAGTTGTCAAGGCCATCATTGTAGAAGAAGTCCATCTAGATCTGTACAGATGAACCTATGCACAAGGACCTCAATTTGGCATGCCAACTATATATCAGTGTCTCTACCACTGATTGTGATTACGAGGTATGTTATACTTAACAAATCTAGAGGATAGAACAAGGGACATGGATTTATAATGGTTCAGGGGCCAGTTCCCATGTAGATACATGAGTCTGAGTAGTTGGCTCAGCCCGCACTATGTCCATGGGCCAAATATGTCCTCCATGATGGTAACTGAGGGTCACTATTGTGAACAAGCTACTTGCTACACAAGATAGGTAGAAACCTTATCCTGTCTGACATAGGACTCATGTGTAACTAATTAAGAAGCCAATCTATAACACGATCAAGGGCAACACCGACCTTGTAATCCTACTCCTTGATTTTCATAAGGTGGATAGGGAACCCCCTGATCGGTATCCATATATGCTTTGACATATGAGACACAAGCAATCCAATCCACAAACACAGGGTGTGGGGTGTTACCTCATCATGAGGGGTCGAACATGTCTAAACTTTATGTCCTTTATGGTACCATCCAGTTTCCTGTACCACACACTACGCCCTATACTTCCTTAACAAAGAAGAAAACACCGACTCTCTCTCTCTCTATATATATATATGGAAATTTTTTCCTACTCCATAGGATTAGCTACTCCCTAGGGTCATCCCGCATGGACGGTGCTCCCCCGGGACGATGCGCGAGGCCTAGCACGTGCAGACGGAGCCCTGGCGGTGGTATGTACGTTCAAGCCCACGCAGATGACGCCCAGAGGCTACGGCGGCATCCTCACGTGCTTGTATGGTGGCCTTGGCATCGGATCTAGGTAGGGACACGGAGTATCCATGGAGGTAGGACGAGGTCTTAGTGGTTGTGGCATGGTCACCTTCGGTGTGTAGATGGGTGGCCTGGTGGCCTTCTTCGTCGCGGCTCCCTCCGGTGGGCATGTATGGGCAGTGCTAGTGGTTTCCTTCGACATGGGCCTCTCCGACTCCGTGTACTCGATCTACTGTGTTCCCCTTCCCTGGATTTGAGTCTTACTGTACATTCTTTCTGCAAGATCTGTTTTCTTTTTTTATTCACAGGATCTGCTTTCCTTTTTTTTGAATTTTGCAAGATCTGCCAACATGTATGTATTCATACTCCGTATAAACATGTATGTATTCATTCATACTTCCTATAAACACGTATGGTTTCATACTCATTTGTACATGTATGCACGCATACTATTGGTGTTTGGATATACTTCCTAATAAATTTCCTAGCGGTACGTACTCCAGGAATCATCCTACATACTATTTTTTAATATGACCTTGTACTATGTGTACATACTCTATTATTGTACGTGTATGTGCACATACTTCTTATTAAAAGTATGAACGCATACTACTGTACATATATATATATAGACATACTACCTAGCACATATCCACACATACTATACCTAGGGCTTCCAATAATTTGCAAGAAGCCCTAGCCCAAACCTCTACTGATCCGACCAAACCAAGAAGTCTGCCGAATGAGTGTGGTACTACGTCTTAACTACATGGGTCCACTAATAGAAAGCCGGCTCCATGGCCCTACCACTCCACACCAGTGTTGGCATCTTCCCCATTCATTTCAAATCCACTCTCTCTCTCTCATAACGCACACTCTCTCATCTGCCGTGACCAGGTCACCGTCGGAGGCAGTGCGGCTCTGGTCCCCGTGAGTCCTCGTCATCGGCCCCATGCCACCTCCTACGGCGGCACCTCCCTCGACCAGTGCTGGGATTGGTGCGGCCGAGGGCTCCCGGCTGTGGCTCCCTCGTGGCCTCGCTGTAGGCTTCCGGTCGGGCGGAGCGCAAATCTGGCCACACACGAAGCGTCGGGGGCTGGTGCTGCACGTCATCGAGGCCCACGGCCTCCGGGAGCAGACAAATCGGCGGTGAGCTCTCCCCTCCGCCACGTCTTGCGCCCTTAGGTACACCGCACGCACCATCATCCACCGCCCGGCGCCCATCACACGTTGCCTACTTTGATACATTTGTCTTTGCCACCAAGGGGGCTCGCCGTGGCCTAGATCCGGCATGCTGCGGTCGGGGTCTGTAGACCGCGGTGGGCGTGTTCACTGGGCCAGAGCATCTCGGGCTCCGTCTCCGAGATGGGGAGGCACTGGTGGGCAGCTCCGTGTTTGCGGTGCAGATGCGGCGGCAAGCCAGTGGAGGGAGGTGGCGCTGACTGCCTGGCTTGGGCCTGGGCGGAGCGGATGCGGCGAGCCGGTGATGCAAGCTCAGGCCAGGGGTGGCGCGGATGCAGCAGCATAGTCTTCGGCCAGGGAGGAGCAGATGCGGTGGTGCGGGGTACCTCTGATTCTTCGTCGATAGCAAAGCACATCTTCCAGATGCTCGAAGCTATCATTGGACGCATCATCGTCCTATGGCGTGAGTGATCGCTCTTCGCTTTTTTAATTTCTCTTCCATTAATGTCATGATTGGTGGAAAAAGGTGCGACCCTTATGTGATGCTAGTAAGTGCATGGTGGAAAAAGGTTTTTATGCATGGTGAAACCGTGATTTCAAAGATGTTGGATGATTTCTATGCTTAGTTGCAAAGGGTTCCACACAAGTTGAATTTATCTTCATTGTTCTGTTTGTTGATTTTGTTATCCTATACTTGTGTGCATAAGTTTCTATACATGGATAAACTGTAACTTGGTACATTGTTGGTATACAATTTATGCATTGTTGATTCATAATTCTATGCATTTTCTTTGCGGTTTTTATGCGGTTTAGGTGCATAGAGATTGAAATCTTAATTTCTTGAATACATAGAAACTTTTCAGATGCATTTAAAATGTTCAGATCCAGTCTTGACTCTATGAAATTTGATTGCTTGTATTTTTTTAGATTTGGAACATAGGGTTTGGCCAACCTACTGGCACCGACGACGATGCCTCTCCTCTGGTGATGACTGCCGTGACTAGTTTTATATTTCTTTTGTTTTCATTTGGTTACTATGCTTGCATGCCTAATTTTGTATGCATGGTGAAACTGTGTTTTCATACCTGATAAAAAACTTGTATGCATGTTTCTATGCACCTACTCGGTGATTTAGTGGGAGCATTCTAACCTTCTAGGCATGCTCCTAGGCTCCTCTCTGACTTGTGGATTTGGAGATGCTAGTAGCTTTGTACATCGATTAATCTACATAAAAAAATTATGGTCCAATCTTAATCTTTTGCAAGCTCCTGCAGTCGAGTTTGCTTGTTGATTAATATGCATTAAAAATTGTTCCTGGTTTTTATGCATTCTAATTTGGGTAGCCATAATGTGCGGTAAGAGAATAGTCACTGCCGATATTGGTTGAAACTAGTTGTCATGTCCCATGCTTTGGATTTTAATTTATATACTTGCAGTACTTCAATGGTCTGTGATTTTTTAATCAATGTAGCTGATATTAATTTCACCAATAAGTTTGTATGCTTGACAAGTTAGATTTATATGCTATGTTGTTGTGATTTTTGTATTAATGTAGCTGACATTAGTTTCATGAATAGATTTTGCGCATGCTAAAACATGTTTCTATGCCTTTCTTGCCGCTGTAAGGTTTCTATACATACTAAAACATGTTTCTATGCCTCTTTGCTGTTACTAAAACATGTTCCTCCTTGCAGCTAAATAATAAGCCAATGTGCATCTGTTGTTTTTTATGTGCTGTTTTGATATATTTTTTCAATTTTAGGATCCTGGCGAACCATCACAGCCTTCAAGGCGGAGGTCTTGATCCGCATCAACCGATTCGGATGGCGAACATTTGGAGGCTTCAAAACAAAGTAAGTTAAAACCTTCATGTATTATTAATCATATGGCCTTGAATTACATTTCAATGATGTTAATGTCACTTTTTTATGCACTATTACTACTTTGTATGCATTGTTTGGGATCTATGAGGACTTCTTATGCAGTGTTAATGTATTATTTTACATGCTATTGGTTAATTGTGGCTGGAACCCCATAATTTCCCAGCTTGCGCATTAAATTGTTACATCTATATGCATATAATTTTATAGACACATTTACTATCTAGTTTCGGCATTTATGAGTCTAACATCACATTTTTGAATACACAATTCAGGACGAACAAATTTATGTAAGCCATTCATCTGTTTATGTGAGGTGCTTGTTAAATAGCTTTGTCCACATTTATTGATATATTTTTACATAGCAACCTTTTTCACAGTGCACATATATCTCCCCCACAAATGTTTTTGAACACACTGGTGGGTGATAACAGCTGGGTGTAAACCCCCTGTATAAGTGCATACAAACATGTCCCACTATGCCTAGAAGTTGTAGATGCATAGTTCTTGGGCATTCAGTTTGTTTCATCTAGGCATGAATTAGGTACATATGGTTTCATTGAATTATATAATTGCATCTAAATTATTAATCATATGGTCCTGAATTATGTTTTTGGGTGCCTTGCATGCTCCGGCTTGGCTCGGCTCTGCTCACGGACTTAGACGCACTCGCTCGGCTAAGCTCTAGCGACACAGAGGCGCTCAGCATCCTCACCAATACGCTCATCGTCAACCACATGATGGTGGGATGCTGATGCATAGGGTGGTTTCTATGCATAGGGTGGTTCAATCCGCTTGAATGTTGCAGTAGTGGGTGGGGGCGGTCCCTCCTCTCCTAGCCCAGGCAACAAGCTCCGATGGCACATCCTTAGCAGCACACGGCATCCAATGAACTGCTTGAGGTGATGGATTTTTCTTTTTTATGCATGGACGAAGGGGATTTATTTGATTCTTTTATTCATCTATTGGTCCTTCTATTGTTCCTCTCACAGATACTCATGGTGCACATGGTAAGAGCCTCGCTGGTAACTGTAGAGGGTGCTCAATATTTTAACTTCTGTGATGGTTTTTCCACATTTTTTCTATGCATGTTATATGATTATCCTCAACTTTTCTACGCGTATACTCAAAGATTTATGTGATTTGTCAATACTATTTTTATGCTTCTCCTTGATATGATGTGCAATGAAATTGAAGTCTTTAATTTTGGGTTACGGGGATATGTATTCTATACATTATTGGAACATATTTTTGTACGTTATTGTAGCACATTTTTATATATTGTTGGAGCGGCTATCTGTGCACTTCTACACAATTCTACACATTGTTGGAGCACACTTTTATGCATTGTTAGACATACATTGCTAGAACAATTCTACACATTGCTTTGCTTGCATGCATAGTAGTTTTCTATGCATGGTAAAACTGTGTTTTCAAACCTGATAAAAAACTTGTATGTATATTTCTATGCCCCCACTTGGTGATTTAGGGAGATCATTCTAGCCTTTTAGGCTTGCTCCTGGGCTCCTCTCGACATGTGGGATTTGGAGATGCTAGTAGCTTGTACTTCGATAGATGCATAGAAATTTTTTAGATGCATAGAAATTTTTCGAAGGCGAGACCCTTGCATCCTGTGGCGAGGCCGCCCAGCCAGCTTGCGAGCGCGGTGGTTGGTCAGCAACGTGGCCAATGACATTGGCACGGACAAATGAATGGGCACGGCGGGCCTTGGTTGCGGCGTGGCCTGACCCACAAGCACAATGTCCCCTTGCAGCGGCGCGAAACCACTTCTCCATCCGATGACTCCACCGACTGGCAGCGTAACTTGGTATGTATTTTATACATTGTTGGTATATAATTCTATATATTTTTGGTACACAATTCTATACATTGTTGGTACAGTTATGTGTACACTTCTACACAATTGTGTACATTGTTGGAACACAATTCTATACATTTGTTGATTCACATTTCTATTTAATGTTGGAACACGTTTCTATACATTGCATCTTTTTTCATTTCTCGTCTGGTGCCATGATTTTTGCATTAATGTAGCTGACATAGTTTCATGAATTGATTTTTGCACATGCTAAAACATGTTTATATGTTTTTCTTGCCGTTGTAAGGTTTTTGTGCGTACTAAAACATGTTTCTATGTCTTTCTTTCCTGCTGTAAGGTTTCTGCACCCTCGTCGGCCCCAATACCCCTGGCATCGGACCCCCGCTCCATTGACTGCCTTTGTTTGGGCTTAGGGCTTTCAATTTGTGTGCTTGCAGCTCTTTGATTGTTCAAATTATTCATGATAGTTTGCATAGGATTCTATGCTTAGTTTGTATAGGTTTTATTCATGCTTAGTTTGCATTGGATTCTATGCTTAGTTTGCATACGTTTTATTCAAGCTTAGTTTGCATAGGATTTTATGCTTACTTTGCATAGGCTTCAACACTAGTTGAATTCAAATTTCCAAGAATAAATCATCGATATTAATGTATCCAGTGAGAGACAATTTTACTTTTCTGCACTTGAATGCATAAGCTATGTACTCGCACTTCTATGCATGGCTCTAGATTAATTATCATTGTTTTGATCTTACAGGAACTGGAACAACAAGAATGAGAGGAAGAAGAGGAACGCACTGGAAATTGAAGTCTGTGTGATCGGGGAGATGCAGCCGGCAGCGGTCTGACCCCGACCACGGCGGCTGCGTGGCCCGAGACGAGGGCATGACGGCATAATGTGATCTTTGATGTAGCTGATGGGTTAATGTAAATAGTTAGTTTGTTGTATGTTGTGTTTATACGCTTGAATGAGATGAGTTATATGCGTGTTGTGGGTTGGTACCATTACAAATAGTGCACACCTTGTGTGTTGTAAGGGTTATATGCATTGTTGACTAGGTTTCTATTTCATCGAACTACTAATTTCTATGCAATGTTAGCGTCAAGATCGTTTCTGTGCATCTTTCATCGAACTACTAATTTCTATGCAATGTTAGCGCCAAGATCGTTTCTGTGCATCTGACCATTGACTCTATGAATCAGATCATCATCACGTGATATTTTTCAAATTTCAAATCGGCCATCATGTATGCATCTTGATCAGTGACTATATGCATCCAATCTACCATCATGTGGCACGTTCAAATTTCAATTTTATGAATTTTAAACCTTTATATGCATCTTGACCAGTGACTATGCAATATTTTTCAAACATTTTGTATGCATCTTGACCAGTGACTATATACATCCAATCAGCCATCATGTGGCACGATTCAAATTTTAAATTTATCAATTTTAAACATTTGTATGCATATTGACCAGTGATTATATGCAATATTTTTTTAAACCTTTTGTATGCATCTTGACCAGTGACTATATGCATCTAATCGGCCATCATGTGACACGATTCAAATTTTAAATTTATGAATTTTGAAAAAGTTTAAAAATATATTCACAATGGGTCTTGAATCGTGCACAAAAATGTCAGAAGTTTAATGGTGAAAATCGTTTTTAAATCGGATGCTTCATTGTGGAATTATTGCGGAAAAATGGAAGAAATGAAAGTGAACGTATGCATGTCAGCTTGTGTCAGCCTGCGTCAGCCTATGTCAGGTGGCAGGCCTGCTCGCGAAAAGGTTTTTATGCGGCAACGAACTGATTTTAATTCACTCAACCACTGGTTTTTATGGATCATCGCGACTGAAATGTTTCTGCGCAGTCAGACATGAGATTTTATGCATCTTATTGGTTGGGTCTCTGAGTCCCCACCTGCGCGTGTCTGGCCAGCTGCACGCGTGTCAGCTGGTTGGAGGACAATAGTTATTGGCAGCCGAGGGCTCCCAATAGCAACTGCCGAGTCAATATGAATGTATAAAAAGAAAATATAACATAATGGAAATACGAAACAAAGAACCTTTTAGTTGACGAACCAGGACCTTTTCCGGCATAGGCATCCTCTGCATATTCAGAATAAAAAT
Source organism: Saccharum spontaneum (assembly GCA_022457205.1). Lineage (NCBI taxonomy): Eukaryota > Viridiplantae > Streptophyta > Magnoliopsida > Poales > Poaceae > Saccharum > Saccharum spontaneum. The sequence continues at coordinate 24,576,389 of CM039589.1, read as the reverse complement.
AGAATTGCTTTATTAAACTATAATCATGCCATATGTAAAAGCATACGTGTAAGCTGAATCAATGCCTATGAATATAATAAACGAATGTATGATCGCATAGTGAATTAATGAAGTTGAAAATGATTTTGAAGCATAATTTGTGCATAAACCTTACCAAAACTAAAATCAAAGCAAACATAGAAAATGTAGTGGATCATTCTATAACAAACAGTACCCATATCAGGAACCTAATAGTGAAACCAATTTGACAGTACCTTAATGGGACACCAAATCAAAGCGAGATACATGAATGAGGTAAAAGGAAACCTGAGGGCCCGGGCTGCTCCATCCAAGATGATGCGAGGTCGGCAAAGAACGTGTATGCTCGGCAATCAAGGGGCGGCACGATGCGTCTGTGAACGGGCAACGTTGGTGTCGGTGGGGCACAATGCGTCTGTGAACGGGCAACGCTAGTGTCGGGGGGGGGGGGTGGGTCCGGAGGCCGGGGCACGCAGGCCGAGAACGCCAAGACGGGTGAGGCGATGAGTTTGTGGCCGCACAGCGCGCGCTGGTCGGTGCGGCGATAGTGAGGGGCGTTGGGGAATGCCGACCGAGAATGCCCGGTCGAGCGGCGCGCTGCGTCTCCGGGCGCACGGCGCTGGGGGGCGAAACGGCGGGACGCACGTCGTAGAGGTAGACAGCGGCATAGCAGCGGTGGTAGGGAGACGGGGTGGACGGGTGGCGCCGGCGGAGGAGACCGAGCAGGACGGGGCGATGAAACTGAAACCGCGACAAAATCGTGGGTCTATGGGGGAAGCTTTGGAGCTATCCAAATCGAGCTCGTGCGTGGGTGCTGGGTGGGCCGGGCCTGTACGTGAGCTGAGTCTGGCAAGAACGGCGGGGGTGGGGGCTGGCCCTGTTTGTCTGGCTAATAGTACGCTGGGTACCAAATAACTCTGTAGTACCTAGGTAACATATAGTAATATATATATACACACACTTCTGCTTTTACAACTTTGGCTTCTAGGTTTCTAGTAGTAATGGCTACCATATGATCCAATAAACCTTGTCATCTACTCATGTTGCAGGTACCAAACATACTCCAATTATTTTGCTGAGTCATTTGCATTTACATTGAAAAGATGTATATCAAGTAGCCATCCATTTAATTATTCAGTGCAACAGCCCAATATGTATGTATATGATGTACGTGAACTGTCATATGGACTGAATATGATGTACATGAACTATCATATGGACTGAGTCTAATGCATACAAGCCTACATGTATAAGATTATTTTTTTATAGGTAAGAGCCGGTTTCCTGACGGCATCGCCGTCAGAAATTTCTTTCCTGACGATTATTCCTGACGGCCAACCAACGGGAATGAGCCTGCACGCAAGCACACGTCAGCCGTCAGGAAAACATTCCTGTCGGCTGACCATCAAGAATAACCCATTTTCCTGTCGACCTGTTCCTGTCGGCTGTTTCCTAACGGCTGCCCGACAGGAACATAATTCTTAACGGTTTTCCAGGATTTTCTGATGGTTTCTGGCCGTCAGGGAAAACCTCCAAACCGGTAGTGATTGGTGTGTTTTAATGCAAGTCCTAGTGATTCGGACCCATGTGGTACAATTAAAACACGCTGAAACCTAATTATTCTGTTTTCTACCAAATCACTGAATCCTTCCACTTCTAGATGTCAGTAATCCGATTTGCACTTCACAAATTGAAAGCCAGTATATGCTTCAACGCTTGATGGTAAAATTGAGTTTTCAGTGGAATGAATAGCCATGAGTGTCACGTGAGTTCATTAAAGAATCGCCACACTTGCATATTTGTGTAATCGGTCACATGTCGTCTCATGCTTGCAGGATGGAAAAACATGGGAACATAATTTTTCCAAAAAAAAAAAGGGAAAATCGTACCAATTGGAATATATAAACACGTGGCCTGCGGCTTTGTGCTGGATAGCTTAATCAAGGAATGTGCAGGTTTGATGGGGATAACTATGGGCACACCGAAGGACTTATATTTAATTGAGTAAATTACACGAGGAATACAATAACTATATAGGTGGATGCAAATTGCCCCCAACATCTTTGAATTTGCTTAATCTAGCACAGAAACTTTAGTTTTGGTGCATGTACGAACCAAAAACCACAACCTGTACGTACGTATCATCGGTGGACGCTGATCAGCTTGTATCTTTGGTGCATGCATGCATTGTACCGTCAAATTGCCTTCAGGTCAGCCCGGCTCAATAGTTAAACGTCAGCTCGAGTCGGCTAGCTCGGCATCATGACTTGTGGTTGGCTCGCTTGGACTCAAAGCCCGACTTTACATAGCACGATGTAACAGAGAAGCCCATGATCTCCTCAAAACGAGGAGCACGACCCTATACACAGCTCGCTCGACGGCACAACGGAACCGACGACATCAAGATCACGAAGTAGAGCACGTTGTCGCCGAAACGAGGCAGCGCTGCGGCGATTCAACTCTGGTGGTGGCAAACAATGGAGCCTTGTCGCCGAGAACCCGGTGCTCCTCCACCGCAATACGGTCAGTTCTCATCTGTTATTTGCATCTAAACCACGTCGTTTGATACAATTCAATCAAAGTGTTGCCCCCTTGTGGGGGCCGTGCCCATGGGTGATTTCCCGTAGGCGTCGTCTTTCAATCCCGTCGCCTCCATCGGTCTGACTCTGTGAGTATGTCCACGCGGGTGCTTCGATCCATTCTGCATAGGCAAGGAACTACGTACTATCGACTGTCCGTCCCTGACTTTCTGTCTGTATTTCCTAACTGTGGCCGTGAGCCTCTGAATCTAGATACACTCTTAGCTTGTTGCCTATTAGTCCATGCGGCTATGAGCCCACTCTTAGCACACTCTGCAAAAGGATATACAAAAAAGAAGAATCATGGTTGTTTGCCTTCCACACAGTTCGTATGAACTTTGTTTATTTGGAGTACAAGTAGCAGACTCATGATGAACTTGCTTTGACAGTATACTCACGGTTTATAGATCCATACGAATTTACCATGGAACACATCTATGCTAGGTGCTAATTTTGATTTTTCGTTCATGTGCACTGTAGTATTTGTGGACTGATGCAGAGTATATTATTAATTGCAGGTAATCATGATGATCACTTCAGTGTTGAGATACATCATGCAGGATTTTTTTGTGGACTTGGCAACAAAAGGACATATATGGACAACAAGATAGATTGGTTTGATTTTTGCAACAGTGATACATAGTCCCTCTTGTATGTCCAGGAATTTTTGGAGATTCTGAAATGCAGGAATGTTGCATTTGTAAGAGTTTATTGGTGTGAGCCAGAAAAGACAATGGCTGATGGACTGAGAACTTTGAGGTGTGATGCTGATATCATTGGAATGATAAATGAGAGTGCTACTTGCAAGAACATCTTGATGTACGTCGACCATTCAAATTTCCTTGAAACACAGAAAAAATTTATTGAAAGGAAGAATAGGGATGTTGCACAGGTTGCACATGTAGACACTAGTAGCCAAGAGAGGAAGTTTACTTTTGTTGAGGGGACAAGCACAAGTTACCAAGAAGGCATTGAGATAGAAGATGCCTGTGAGAGACAAAATTCATCGGAAGAAAATGCATGGGGTTGATGTCCAGCCACCTATATATGACAAGAAGGTAGGGAGACCTGCATGAATAGAAAGAAAAATCCAATAGAATTAGAAGGTGGCACCAAACTTAGCAAACATGGAGTGACAATGCACTGCAGTGCTTGTGGGTCAGCTACACACAACAAGAGAACTTGCCAAAAATATGCAGATCAGAGAAACATGTTTAATCTAGAAGAAGAATTGGAAGAGCATGACGACCCAAGCATACTAGAGGTACATGAGGTTTAATCTTTCTTTCGAACAAAATTGTTTTGTATGGTAGAGCATGACGACCCAAGCATACTAGAGGTACATGAGGTTTAATCTTTCTTTCGAACAAGATTTTTTTGTACGGTAGAGCATGACGACCCAAGCATACTAGAGGTACATGAGGTTTAATCTTTCTTTCGAACAAGATTTTTTTTGTACGGTAATTAGAATGTTGATGCCTTTATTTTTCAGGACATTATGCCACCTAGACTAAATCAAGTAGTGGATCCAAGTGAGACCACTAATACTATGGTGTTCAATCTATTACATAAGGTATACTAATCTTCTTTTTTATGACATTACGTATCAGATTAATTGAAAGGTATACTCAGTTTTTTCTTTAATGTTTAGGACAACCTAGTACAATCAACAATGCAGCCACAGGGTCCATTACTAAAATAAAATATGTTTGTAGCTGTGCAAAGGGATAACTTACCTCCACCAAGGGTTACTACAGCAATGAACATAGGTAGAGGTCAAGCTACAGGTACAATATCAAGAAAAAAGGCAAAGACTATAACAGATGGAGCACATGTTGCAAAATATAGTGGAATAGCAAGGGGAGGAGGAAGGGGAGAGCGTGCTTGTAGAACAAGAGGCAGGGGAGGAACAAGGGGAGGAAGAGGGGTGTGTCGCAATAACGAGGATGCAAGAGGTTTCGAATTTTTGTTCTGTGGAAACGGAGAGCAGTCACATGTTGCACCTGAAGAACTGAACACTACTCAATCTGCTCCAGAAGAGAACATGGCTCAAGATGAGCCATTTCTAGGAGACTTAAATCTTCACCTGTGATAGCTACTTGAGTAATCACATGTTTATCCTTAATTGTTAATTTTAGTTACAAATTATATTACATTTGAACACTGTAATGCACATTTTGGATTTGAGTCAAAAATTCCCTGCAGCCGTAAAACAAAACAGTGCATTTCAAACTTTCAGTATAGTTAAGTTTTGTAGAACTTGTTGAAACTAATGAAGTAGTCTGAAATATCAACGTCCCTTTCGCTTCTTGTACTGAATCACTTAATAGACAAAAGCTATGCTGCATCTTCTTTGACTTGCTTCTCTCTCTCAAGGTTGCAAAGAATCATGGAAATCTTTGCTACAACTTGCTTTATTAGACACGTAGGGAAGAAAGCAGACCTGCAGCTGCTTGCGTGGCTGAGACCTTGGGGAAGAAAGCTACAGAGGGATCTCCATGCCTCATGCGGATCACCGGTTACGATGCCGACTAGCTCGTCCCTATCGCACGAGCCATGTACGTCAGAGCTACAAGCTGCTATATGCACAAGCCGTGTACATTCAACCTACAAGAGCTGCGGGCTGCTATATGCACGAGCCGTGTACCTGCGAGCTACACGAGCCATATATGGCCTTGTTTAGATACCCAAATTTTACTCTAAATTTCACTATGCAAAAAGAAGATTCTCCATCACATCAAAATGTCGGCACATATATGGAGTATTAAATGTAGATAAAATCAAAAACTAATTGCACAGTTTTGTTGTACTTTGCGAGACGAATATTTTAAGTCTAATTAATCAATATTTGGACAATTATTACCAAATAAAAACAAAATTGCTACAGTGTGACAGGACATTTACTATGCAAAGTTTAGATCTCAAATTTGAGATCTAAACAAGGCCTATGTGACAATACGAGAATGATCCTAGCGTAAACTGGCAAGCACGCGAGAGATTCGTTTTTGGACCGTCTATGCACCAAGATGACAAGTTCTTGTTCCGATAGAGCAGATTAGAAGTTGTTGGGGTAATTTGCATCCACGCGTATAGTTCTTGGACTCTGGATGCAATTTTCTTTTTAAAATAACATTGATCCAAAGAGAATTAATTAGCGCTTAAGTAGTCGTTCTTTCGCTCGGTTTCATTTTTTGAGAACTTATAAAATAGCCGGAGACCAGAAGTGTATAATAAGAATTGGTTTGAGTTTGTGTGTGGGCGACGATCCGCAGATGACCGGAAGCTTGGCACTCGTTTGGAACAGGACACGCGTCGTCTATCACTACTTAAAAATAATAGCAACGATGCTTGCATGTCACTTTTCTCACGGCCATTAATCGGCCAGCACAATGTTAAAGAGATTTATCATGGTTGGTGTATACCAGATTTGAAGTTGCATGCTTAGTTTATAATCGTTCTTGTCAGCCACTTGCTGGTCCGGTCTTCTCTATTTTTTTAAATAAACCTTTCGTGGAAGTTTTTTTTTGAAACTGAACCAGCAGGAGAGCTGCCTTTTATATTAAAAAGAGGAAGGTCCAGACAGACAAGTACAAAATAAAAATATTGTACAAGTTTCGTGGAAGTTTTCATCTCTTATTAAAAATTAGCAGTGCTCTAGCCTCGCGCGCTCCCAAACAAAAGAAAAATGAAGAATCCCCGAAGTCCCTAACAGAGTAACAGCACATCTCTGCAGTGATTGGCGATCAAGAGTACGTAGCTTTTAACTCGGAGTAAAAGATCAAATTAACTTCATGGACACATAAGAAAGAAGCAAATGGCAAGGTAATACCATGTCGACAGCGCGCTCAATCCTTTAGGTGAGAGGTCGTCCTCAGCTAGGTTTCTTCCACGGTTGAACAAAGAACAGATCAGCCTGCACAAAATATAATAATACGGTGTTTTATTTCTGACGGCCTCTCCTAATTGAAAGTTTACCAGGACGCAAACATGAATTCACCACTGTAGGAAATTGCCTGTTGCGTTCCATACTCATTGAACTACCATTCTCCTGCTCCCGATCGAGTAAGAGGGTGTTTGGTTCCCACAACTAAAGTTTAGTCTCTATCACATCGGATGTTTGACACATGCATGAAGTATTAAATATAGACTAAAAAATAACTAATTGCACAGATTGCCACTAATTTGCGAGACGAATTTTTTAAGGCTAATTAGTTCATGATTTGACACTTTGGTGCTACAGTAAACATGTGCTAATAACAGATTAATTAGGCTTAATAAATTCGTCTCATGGTTTACTGACGGAAACTGTAATTTGTTTTTTTATTAGTATCTAAACACCCCATACGACACCCCATGTAATATCCGATGTGACACCAACTAAACTTTAATCCCTGCATCAAACACCCCCTAAAGAAAGTTAGAACACTATATACAGATCATGGAATAAAATCAGAGATTAACAAATAGTCCTATCCATGCACGGTCTATACTGGTTTAAACACTATGAATAATTGAATGAACTCAAAATAAATTATTTTCACCACGATAGCTCAATTAATCGGTTACTAGTGAAAAAATATTGTCAAATGCTTGTCACTTTCTCTTATCCTAGGCACCGTTGTATTTGGTGAACTCCGATAATGGTTTTGTTTACCATGCGCCTAACAAATCAGCGCCTTAACTGCTCAGAAAGGCTTAAGTAACCCTGTTTTATTCTCTAGAATGCTAGAAACAGAGCTAAGAGTAGCAGGTCAAATTAGTCGGCAAAGTCAAACTTGTGAGCTACTTTGGTATCACAACTGCCTTTTCTTGTCACAATTATATATGACCTTTTCACCAAGCTAAGCTTTAGCTGTGTATATATACATGAGAGTCTATTACAGTTGCCCCTTGCAACCTAATTAAGGCTTGTAAAGAAGTAGATCGAATTGCCATAGCACAAAGAGCTACTACTCCTTGAGCATCCAAGTGCAACATATATGGCGTCCAAACCTTTCTCCAAATCCTTCTTCGCCTTCTACCGATTTGTTCGACGAAGGCTAGGGAATCCACCATGTCAGCACCATCACCGGCAAAGCACGAGCGGGGTGCCTACCTATCCTGTGATCATCCACGGGTGTCCACTAGCCTTGCAAGTTGATGATCACCTTCATAATCAGAATCAAGCTCTAGTTCTAGATATAGAAGGAGTTCTACTGAGGTCTTCGTCTCTTTTCCCGTACTTCATGCTTGTTGCCATAGAGGCAGGTAGTTTCCTTAGAGGTCTTATCCTGTTATGCCTCTACCCTTTCATGTGTTTCTTTACACAAGAAGTACAATTAAGAGTCATGGTCATGGTATGCTTCTTGGGGTTAAGGGAGGAGAAGGTGGCTAGAGTGGCTAGGGCTACGTTGCCAAAGCATTTTCTAGAGGATATAGGGAGGGAAGGGCTTGAGATAGTAAGAGGGTTCAAGAGGGTGGTAGGATTGAGTAGGATGATCCCTAGGGTTATGGTGGAGGATTTCCTCAAGAAGTACATGGGGCTGGAGATGGTGGTGGGAAGGGAGGTAAAGATGATGAGAGGGCGTTATGTTGGTTTGATGGAAATGGAGAGTGAGAGAAAGTTAGGGCTGGAGAAGCTTGAAGAGACAGAGATGGTAGGGTTTGGAAGCTGCACGGGCTATTTTAGCCATGATTATCACCAGCTCTTCAATTGTTGCAAGGTTAGATGCACCAACATGGTTTCTCCAGCTATGTTTTGCTTACTGCATCAATACAACGGAATGATTTTGATATATATGGGCCATTAAACATACTTTATCCATGCCATTCTCCTCTCTTTTACCTCCATTTTTATTCTTCCATGTGATGGGTTTTGTTGCAATTTTTGAGTCAGCTAAATTCAGTTTGACAGTTATGTTACTATTGTTCATCTGATAAGGTGTTCAATTGTTTGATACTAATTTCCCTTGCATGAAAATCACAAAAATAAATAAATAAATAAATTCCTTGCATGTACAATATGCACTATGCAATATTCCATACCGTCATGAATAATCATAGTAACTAAGAAGAAGGGATGCCGAAGACAAAGATCCACAAAAGAAAAAAGTATAAATTGTGTAGATTTATCATCATGTCATCAAGCATAGCATCATATAGCTAATAATAATCTAGCTAACTCTTATTAATATTTAAGATCGTAAGCATAAACATTATCCATGAGATACATTTATACACCTCTCATCAAATAATAACATTATTTGCAAAATAGATGGAATTGGAAACCTAACAACTAAGACAAGCACATAAAAAAAGCCCACACTAAGACAATCAGTCATGCCATGCACTAGAATAATATTACTTAACCAAATGTAGTTCACATTCTACGGGCTCAAAGCCACGCTCCTTGAGTGTTACTATATAACAATTTTAAGCATCACTTGTGAACAGGTGTTAAGCAGAAGGACCACATGACATATGCAGGATTGTGGTGCTTATCTTTCTTAATTCAGTGCAGTTAAATTTGCCCCACCATTTACGTGACATCTTACTTGCACGAGTTAGATATGCATTTTTTAACCACTGGTTGTTGTTGAAGGCAAACATCATCAATTCCAAAAAAATACAAAAATCTTATTAACTAGGAGTAGTGTATAGATGCATGGATGATGTTATATCTGATCATTAGATACAAGACCTTGTGATAGTGCAAAGTGGTGACATCTATGCATAGATGTCCGTGTCTGATCTTAAATGACTAGTAGACAATACTGTGGTGCACTCGTGTGTTCATTAGTTTTGCAATTAGTTGGCCTTCATGGGAAGGACAATTCATCTGTTGACACTACAGGTCATGGCATAATAATAAGCAGTTCTTTCTCCTGCAAGCTCAAGGTCACTACTAAGACATAAAAAAACTAAAAAGAAAAGGGAAACGGCACAAATGATTTGTTTGCTTAATTAGTTTACCCAAACTACTTGATTAGACCCAAACATACAAGGTGCAATTAACTTTGGGTTGCCCTTTTTCATTAGCAATATGCTTCATGCCATTGAAGACTCACTGTCACTGATCAATATATGATCTCCAGTGAGAAAATTCACAGTAAAATGTTTTCAATTGTGAGGAAGCCTAACAGCAACACTAACAGTAAATAAAATGGTAGAAGTGTTTAACGGCTGCATCTTTTTTTTGCAGAAACAATATTAACCATGGTCAAAGGTGCTGTAAAATCAAAATAGTTTTCCTACTATAAATGCACAGAACTATGCCCTCTTATAGTTACGTGATATCTTACCTGACTCCAATGTCTACAGATTATGTTCAAATCTTTGTAGTAGTAAGAAGTCTGATCTCCAGAACTAACTTTACAAATAGGAAGTTCTTTGGCTTTTTGAAGCCAAGTTTCATTAGACTTTAATCTCGAACTATTTACAGACATCTAAAAGTCAGGATATATGCTTTTGGGATCATGAATGCTAATCTAGAGTTAATTCTCATTTGCAGGAGGTTTACTTGGTGACCCCAGAAGAAAAGAAACAATGGTCGACCTTGCCAAGAGACCAGTACCCAAGGCCCCTGATCTTCCATGATGGCAGGCTAGCTTTCAGGCCTACCCCTCAAGCCACCCTAGCCATGTTGATGTGGCTCCCGCTTGCTGTCCCCCTCACTGTGCTCCGAGCACTCGTCTTTGTGAACCTTCCATACTCTCTCTCCGTCCCAATTGGGAGTGCGACCGGAGTCACAACTCGGGTCATCAACTCCCCAATCTCTGGCAATGGCAACACAAACCATGGAGCTCTTGCCCAGCCCAATCCGCAGGGTCACCTATTCGTATGCAACCATCGCACACTCCTCGACCCAATTTACATCTCAGTGATGCTGAAGAAGAAGGTGTCAGCAATGACATACAGTGTCAGCCGTATCACTGAGCTCCTGTCACCCATCCGGACCATCCGACTGACTCGAAACCGCGATGAGGATCACAGGAGAATGGAACACTCGCTGCAGAAGGGGGACCTAGTGATTTGCCCTGAGGGTACCACGTGCAGGGAGCCATACCTGCTCCGGTTCAGCCCACTATTTGTCGAGCTCGTCGATGAGGTATACCCAGTGGCACTGATGAACTGGTCCAATATGTTCTACGGAACGTCTACTGGCAGGTCCAAGTACCTAGACCACTTCTACTACTTCATGAACCCACATCCAGCGTACGTTGTTCAGTTCATGGAAAGGATGCCAACCCATGTGGTGATCAACGGCAGGAGATGTGAGAGCTATGAGGTGGCAAACATGGTGCAGGGCGAGATTGGTAGGGCTCTTGGGTTTGAACCCACTAAACTAGCTCGCAAGGACAAATACCTGATTCTAGCAGGAAATGAAGGGGTTGTGGATACAAAGCAGTAACATATGTCAATATTGTTAGATGAGAATATATCACAGTACAGGCACTACTTGATGGAAATAATTAATCTTTCTATCTGCTGGGTTTTGGATTTTTGGTCGGTTGTTTAGAAACTCTATATATGCACCCTATCATGAGTCAGCAGGTCTGATTGTCTTGTATAGCATTGAGAATTATAGGTACTTTAAGTTCTGTACATGAGCATAATGTCAGTTGATCTCATAATATGTATCTGGAGTGCCATAGCTAGTTATCCTTTAGATAAATAAGAAACTTATATATATGCAAAAAAAAAGAGCATATGCTAGTCTAAGTATAATGTATGGCATCATTCTTGCATCAGTACTGCTGCCTCTATGTGTGACCGGTGCCTAAATTAGAAATGCAGATTAAGTGCCTTCTGGTACCAACAAGAGCATTGCACCAAGGCCAACATTACTTCCGTATGCTTACCGAATAACTGGTCATTTGAGGATGCGAAATGGAGTGAGTGCCAACACATTCCATATAGCAGCCATTTCTTTGATTACCAAGACAATCACTGGTAATAGACTGCAAACCAGAACTCAAATTAAATAAAACCAATCTTCTATGCAAACAAGTAGAACATACTAGTAATAACTAATAAAGATTGCAAGATAGTATCTTGGGTCTCATGTGTTCATCTAAAACCGCAATCTCTAGGTCATGACAAAACTCAGATCAATGAGTAGAAATCAAATTACATGAAAGTATCTTCACATTCAAGGGATACGCAAACCATTTAGTCGATAATAATGCCAGCACTATATCAGAAAAACATAACTATAAAAGAATCAGACAAAACCCAGTAAAATCAGCAAGAGGGTTGGCATTAATATGAACATCAGGAAGACAAATTTTGACTACTTGACAGTGCTTCATTGAATATAATTACAGAAATATAACAGCAATGAGTAAAGCTGGTCTTCTAGGATATCAGTCCCAAGTCAAGGTACAAAAGACGAGCAAATCGCACTGTAGGTTCCTGGTCCTTGCTCAGTTTTAGTAATTCTCTTTTTGTTTAAAACCTGTCAACTACATGTCCAAAGATTCAGTTTTGGGTTCAAAATAGTTTCAAATTTCGAAGCCTAGAAGAGCATGAATATAATCAAGGTTGTACCGAAACAATTTCAGAAACCTGTGATCCAATTTACTTAAAAAAACGTACTCCCTCTATTCCAAATTATAAGACATTTTGGCTTTTCTAGATTCATAGATTTTGCTATGCACTTAGATATAGTGTATGTCTAAATACATAGCAAAAACAATGTACCTAGAAAAGCCAAAATGTCTTATAATTTGGAACGGAGGGAGTATCATACTTCTTTCTTCAGCCTGCAGAATTTTCAGATAGTTAATATCTTACAGAGCTAGTAAACTGCACATCAGCATTAGCATTTAACAATCACCCAAAAGAAAAACTACCAGATCAACAAAGAAACATAGGAGTAAGCTGAAAGCACAGGATACAAATACAAATACACAGCTCTTGAAAATTTACTTATGGTTACTTCAGAGTTCAGAATGGAAGACCCTAAATCTGTAGCCTGGGCACCGACCAAATATGAGTAAAATCTCAACTGTTTAGGAAAATACAAACCTTTTGCTATCATGTCTACCATCCACTCATCACCACATATGGCATTGATGTCATCATGGGACTACAATTCTATAGTTACAATTCCTCTCAAATGTACAATAGCCAAATAATCTCCCAACAAACGGACAACTTAAGCTCCATGAGAAGCTCTGCTGTTGACTTTGGATTTTAAGTTAGTCCCTTCCATAAAAAGATGGCCAGCGTTGCATATCTGTTGAGTACAAAACTATAGATTGTTAGGGAAGAATGACCTCACACACAGTTCCACTGGGTCTAGGTTACAAGTATGCAGAGTATGGGCCAAAAGGGCTAAGGCCTACATGGGCCAGAACCCAGAGAGAAACAGAAGAGAGAAGACTATGTATGTCTGTAGATATTAACATAGACAACCATTAAAACTTTTGGAGACACAGATGCCCAACCTTTACCACTGCATAGGGCAACTCAATGGTTTCGAGCAAGAAAAACACCTTTAACAATAAATAAGTTAAGATTATCAGTTGGCAGGTAACAAAGTGACACACCTAGGATTTAAGAAGTCCAGTTAATGAAATAGTATTGAACAAAACCAATTTATCGCCATGTCAGAACTACCAGAATGAATTTGCTGAAAGATGAATTCAGTTCTAGGCCCATGTTTCTCATTCTTAGGAATCATATGATGGTTTGTCACCAGTTAAAGAATGTCATGAATCGTGCTACCATTCAAATTTGATACTGCAATTGTATAACAGGAGTAAACAAAAACACATGAGTCACATTACCTTTCTCCAAAAATGTAAGTGAGATGACCATGAAATGATGAAAGTAAAAGAGAAGGTATACAAAAGAAAATAATATGGCCGAACTACTATTTCTTTAAGTTGGTCTTACCTCAGTCAAAATTTATTTATGTTGCATAATTAGTTTGTTTGGTTCTGGATAGGTTTTATCTGAACTCAAACCTCCAGAAATTGAGTGCTGTCAGAGCGTCAACATCCAGAATCGATTTCTGCAACATTTGGCTAAAAATGGATGAACCATTTCAGAACAAAAGAATCATGCACCTCTACAGATATTGTCAATAAAATCACTTCCAGCTTCATCCATGTGTTGGACTAAGATCTGCAATACCTCATCTGCCAAACTAACTTGAGGACTGCTACTGTCAGCTGTGCTAAAGCTATACATCTTATCTGTTAACTCTATCCAACTCATTCCTACTTCCTTACTGCTCCCTGTGCCCCTCAACAACATCCTTGTCACAGCATACTCACCCCATTTGCTATCTGCAGCACATATGTTTGCAAACAGGATGTAAGTCTTCACCGCATCAGGGTTAATCTCAATTATTTTCCTTGCAGCTAGTCTGCCCAGCTCTAGATTCCTGTGCATCTTGCAAGCACCAAGCAATGCGCCCCAGATAGATTCATCAGGTGTGAGTGGCATTGTATCAATGAGGATAAAGGCTTCTCTCAGCCTCCCTGCACGGGCAAGAAGATTGATGACACAACCATAAATCTCCTTGTTAGGCTGAATATTATACTCAAATAACATTGACCTGAAAAGGTTCCATCCTTCGTCTACTAAACCAGCATGGCTGCAAGCACTGATCAGGCCCAAGAACACCACATGGTCTGGATGAACCCCAGCATGGACCATGGAATTAAACAGCTTGATGGCCTCATTCACATAACCATTCATCCCATACCCATCAATCATTGATGTCCACGATAATATGTCCTTGCAAGCCATCATGTTGAATACCTTCTTAGCATTCAAAATGTTTCCACACTTGGAGTACATGTCCACAAGGGCATTGGAAACTCTTAGGTCATCACCATAGTTTCTCCGGAGTACAGCCCCATGGACCTGCTGGCCACATCTCAGAGCTGAAAGACCAGCACACGCTGAGGTGATGCTAGTTAGAGTCAAGCAATTTGGTTCGATATCCATGTTGACAAGAAGTTGCATGGCCATTAGAGGATCACGCCGGCTATATCCAGCAATAATGGTATTCCAGGTGACCAAGTTTCTTTCAGGCATTTCATCAAAAAGCCTCCTTGCATCCAGTATGCTTGCACAAGTGCTGTACAAGTCAACCAGAGAATTTGCAACAGCAAGGTTCACTCCAAGAGCTTTCCTTATGGAGAGTACATGAATTTGCTGTCCAAAATATAAGTTACTTACTAAAGAACATGCATGGATTGCAATAGAGCAGGTGAACGGACTCAGCTCAACATCATCCTGCACTGGAGAAACAACATCTACTGGATCATGAAAACAAATAAGGTGTTTTCAAGACACTAAACATGTAAGCTACAGCAAGAATTCCACAAGCAAGTATGACAAGACGACATTTTCTGATACATTAATCATCTACCTAAGGCTACAATAATGCCGTCAGTATAGAGGAGCATATTAATACTTTGATAGGTGAATAATTCAATAATCAGCATATGCTACTTGTACTAAGAATACTTAGCATCATAGAAGAATTAATCCAATATTGACAACTAGCATTGTTCAAATCATAAGGATCCTGCCTTTTCGCTGAAGTTTACAAAGTATAGACGGTTCCTCTGCTATGGCTGTAATCATAAAACAAAAAATAAAGGCTATAAGTTTTGTTTGAGCATTATATACATGACACATTTTTTTATAAAAAAAACATTGTGAGATATTTCCTGTAACAGAACATTCTTTCAAAGAACAATAGAGATGTCGAATTTATACATCACAAGGTGAAGAGATAACTAAATCAAACCTGAATCATATTTTGGAACAACTGTAGCCCCGTGTTCTCTTGTCCCCAACGAGCATAGCCGGCTATCATGGACGTCCACGACGCGGCCGTGCGTCCTTCCCCGAGCGCATCGAACAGCCACCTCGCGTCCACGAGGCCGTCCCCGCCTCCGCGGGACCCGTACGCGTTGATCAGCGCGTTCACGACATACGGCGTGTGGTCCACGCCCCGCCGCAAAGCGAGGGCATGGATCGACGCTGCGCTGCCGCCGCCGGCGGCACGGCACGCGGTCAGGACGCTGGACAGCGTGAACTCGTTGGGGATGACGCCGGCCGCGGCCATGGTCCGGAATAAGTCTAGCGCCTCACGGTGGCGGCCGCTCGATGCGTAGCCGGAGAGCATGGCCGTCCACGCCACTACGTCCCGGTCGGGCATTTCGTCGAACAAGGCGCGCGCGTGGCGGACCGCGCCGCGCGCGCACAGGGATTTGATGAGGGTGGTTGCGTGTTTCTGCGACATGGGCTTCAGCGTGTTCGGCATGGGCTTTCTTTGCGGCCTTGCGGCTTCCGGATCACTGAACCTATTACTGTTATAAAATTATTATAAAATGTTTGCAGAAACTCCTGCAAGGCCAGGCCGCCTCTCACATTTTGCAGAGATTTATTAAGGATGTACATATTTTAATATGGTACACAAGTGATTTTTTTAAAGTGTACAAGTACAAACAATGTATATACATACTTATCAACAGTCGTGGTCTACAAACATGGGTATGAAAACCCATGCTCAAGTTAACTCTCAAAAGGTTGGTCTAGTCTCATAAACATACAGTAAAAAATTAGAAAAAATTCATAAAAATAGAATTTTCTAGAAACAAAAATAATTAAACATTTTATAGGGTTTATAATTAACTTTTTAAAGAAGTTTAACAATACTCCCTCTATCTTGAAATAATAGCCATATTTAGATGAGGGAAAAGTCAAACAAAAATATATTGATCTATTGATACAAGTTTTGAATAGAAAACAATATCATCTTATAGGCACTTTGAATAGAAATCTATTGATGCAGGTTTTATGTACTAAACTTGTATATAATTTAAATACTTTTTAATCATATATGATTTGAATAATTATTGGTCAAAGTTTATAAAGTTTAATTTTTTTTCTATATAAAATATGTTATTGTTCTATGATGGAGGGAGTAAGTCTTTCAATAAAGTTTTGTAAGAAAAATAGTTTTGATCTTAATTGCTATTTTCAGGCACCTCTAGCCAAGGTTCCCTCCTCCATCCGCAAATGCAACGTGCTCCCACAGGCAAAGAAGGATTCAAGATACAACATCCATGTCATCACAGAACGATGGACCTTGAGAGTGAGCCTTATGGTCTTTTGATCAATTCTTCCTCGACATAGTCATTCTACAAAATCTAAGAAAAAGAGGAAAAAGGAAGGTGAAAAGAGAAGATTTTTAAATAAACTTCAGTTTAAAATTTATAGAAAACAAGTTCTTTAAAAACAAATAATTTTAATATAAAAGTTTTAAATAGTTTTTTCCAAAAAAAACTTATAGTAATTGTTTTGGTAAAGTTTTTTAAGAAATAAGTTTTCCGAAAAAAGATCTAGGAAAAAAAATAGAGGAGAAACGGGCTTGCTAGCGCCCGGACGTTTGGACGCCCGCGCCTGCAGCCGTTCCCCGCGTCGTTTCTCAGGACGTTTCGCGTGCCAACGTGGGGCCCGCGCCGCCCCCAAACGTCACCAGCATCGAGGAGAGGAGGATGGGGCGGCGGATGCCGGCCGGCGTCGGGAGGAAGAGGAGACACCAAGGTGAGGCAACAGAAAGCGAGGAGAGAGATGCAACACCGGATCTACTTTTGAAATATTCAGATGTAAAACTTGCAACATACAACTGGAGGCAGATGAAACACTTGAAATATACATCTAAAACACCTGCAAAAACACTTGAAAATCATTGTAAACACATACGCAACATCTAGATAAAACACTTCCAACATATGTTTGACACATATAACATCCAAACAAACACACTTGCAACATAGTCTAGAAAAAATAGATGAAACATTGGGAATAGGAAGCTTGCAATATAAGTGTACAACCATTGCAACATATACAACATCCTGATATATTTTTGCAACATCTGTCTGAAACACTTGGAACATATCTTTGAAACATCTAAAACACTTGAAACATACATTTTCAGCATAACATCTCCTTGCTGCTTGGG